>JAZGTH010000106.1:1210000-1810000 GCA_036877525.1 Chromobotia macracanthus
GACTTCAGCTAGCATGTGTTGATGTGTAATGTGTGTGTGCCAGCCGGTGTATGTGGGACAGCGTGTTAAAAGCTGCCAAAAGGAGCATGCTGGTTGTTTTGATTTGATGGCAGATTGGATATAACTTCGCCACCTAAAGTGCAGCAAGTCTAGGCAGCATTAGGGATGTGTGATGCTTGCTAATGGCTTTTATGAGCACTGTCTCTGTGAATTCGCAGTGGTGTGCAAGGTGTGAACACCTGTAAACACATAGATCCATGCTGGTACCTTTATACCTCCTTGATTTGCAGGTGTCTTGCATACCCTGCATTGTAGACTAAAGCAACATTACATCCCGTCAAAAGGATATGCGTTAATTAAAAGGAATGCTGGGTATGTATTTTGACGCTCTTGTCTGGCTGTTGTGAGCTTTTCAATGTGCTTTAAGGATTAAAGGATGCGATGCTAGAAAGAAATGTTTGATGGGGTGGGCTGTGCAGAGGTTTATTAACTTGAATTATTCAACAAATGCTGCATTTTTTCAACCTAACCTTTCTGAAGCAATTAACTAGAATTTTACAGTTTTCTTAATTTGTGAATTAATTTCTTCTGATGCAATAGTGTTTTGGAAATAGAATTTCCAAATCCAAGTTTCTCGGGTAGAGTTTGGATTGAATTTGATGCATGTGTTGGTGTTACGTTTTCATATTCTCATTTGGGAAGACACTGTAATCCAAACTACTTAAAAGGGCATTAAAGGTACAAATTTTTTTAAACATTTGTTTTCTAGAAAACAATCCCATGACCTTGACATCACAAATGCTACGCTCAACTGGTTAAGCCAAAAGAACACTGAAATGCAGAACTTTCAAGTTCAGTCATGGCAAATATGATAGTGATGACCACCCGCTTTGTTACCCCGCTACTCTCCTGCCTGTCTCTCTCATTAGTACCTGCTCGTCCTTGTATCTGATCTGTGCTCAAATGCCATGTGCTCAAGTCTGAAGCTTCCCCCCATACCCATCATTGTCAGTCAATTATAGGGTGGAACTGAACTAGAAAATCTGGTACAATCTAGCAATTAGTACAAAGGGCTTCTACTGTAGTGTATAAAGGCAGGGAAGCCGGACCCCGGCGGCTATAAAAAATAGTCTTGATTGCCCACGGACACTAGAGTTTAGTGCTGCTTGGGTACACCCTAAAGATGCTGTCTCCTGCCCCTACGGCTCCTTGTGGCAGAGTAGCGCATGGCGGGGTTCCTTTTCTGAGATCATCTTTTGTGTGTGTGTGCATGTGTGTGTTTTCGCCTCCCCTTCTTCATTATCCATTTCAGCCATTACATGTGCTCTAAGTGAGTGAAGGTAACAAAAGAGCAAGTTGTCGGCCATGCAAGGAAGCAACATCTCTTCCCTTTCAGAGATGTTAATGTAGTACAGTGATGGTAAGCCTGGCGGACAGTAAATGCACCCTCTTTTATGTTTTTGCAAGTGTTGCGGTCCATAAAGCATCATCATGCTCTGTTTGGATGCCTGGTTTTAAAGGTAGACATTAAGTCAGGCTAAGAGCACATGTGGCCGTAAGCCTACAAGTGGAAAAAATCTGGCTTCAAGTATCTGGTGTGGTCTTAGACACCCACTACATAAAAATTTGTGTGCTTTTCAGTATCTGTTTGGAACATTTTTAACAATTCCCATATTTTGACAAGAATGCCATAATAAGATAATAAGTGTCTCATAACATGAAATGTTGTGCACAATCTGATTATTATTTGATAATTTAAATGGGTTTATGATTAGAACAGCCACATGGTTTGTGACCATTTGAAAAGCAAATCCTAAAATAATGGATGTTTGTCATGTGTTATTTTGCCTGTCCTTTTTTTAACATATAATTCACAAAATATATGTGAAACGGTTTGCTGTAATGTAATATTAAGCTCCTGTCTTTTGTTTGTCATTTTATTCCTCTTAATCTCATTGAGGTTTTGATCAGCTTAATTGTGTAATTCAGTCACTTTGATCATAGCAATTATGTTTGTTTTAAGGCAACTTCAAAACCGTTGTTTTGACAAAGAGTTTATTAGAAAACCTCAGAAAACAAATTCTTTTAGAAGTAATGAAATCAAACATTTTCTTTAATATGTTGGTTTTTTTTTTTACAAGAAAGTGAAAAATATAGTTTTATTTATGTTTTGCATCGGTCTAGGCTTTATATTCAGACTCTGCGTTGAATTGATTCTTGAGCCTCACATGGCCCTGTAAATATTATGAACAGTGTCTTTATCTCATTTATAACCGTGATTCTTGTTTGCCATGCCGCTCAGGCAAAGATAGCAGGCACAAAACTATGTACACTGCCCATGTGTTTTGGTGCTCTATCTCTGGCATGCCGCTCTCCTAGCCAAACTCTCAGGAACCGGCATTTTACCTCTACATGTGTATTCATTATTACCTTTCCTGTCTTTTAAACCCTGCTGAACTGAAACTACTACATTTTTTGATTATTGGAAGTTGAAGATACTGTAAATATAAGTGTTTTCTTTTTGCTATATGCATGGGCATTAAAAACAAATGCATCTATTCATAAACATTTGCTTGACTGCTTCCAGTCACGCTATCATGGTCTATAGCAGATAAAACAGCTGTTAAAACAAGAACATTTATATTATGTTAAATTATAGAATAGAATAACACTATAGGGAAGAACAAGGCTAGTTGCCACATTGAAAACTTGTCACAAGGATTTATATCAGTAACTATAAGGTTTGAAGTCCAAAATCCAGTTACACATTCTTATTTTCTCAGATAGTGTTTTTTGGGCTAGTTTTACTTCAAAACTTTCAGAATTTTGTCCTTCAAACTAAAATTCTGTTATCGCAACATTTTTGTTACAGCGTTTTGTTAAACAAGTGAACTCAGTGAAAGCACTAGCATACATTCATGCAAGAGTTAACTATACAATCAAGGCAACATTTAAATACAATTTTCTTTTAAATACAAATTTTTGTACACTGCCTTATACGTTCTTGCAGTTGCCCTAGTCTCTCCTAGCTGTAAATATGCTTATTGTCAACATTACTGAGTCTTATATATTTGCTCATAACGTCTTGTGTTATCACTCTCATCCATTTATGCTCCATTAAATATTGTTTGCCAGTCTTTATAGAGGATTTTCAACATTTGAGAAAAACAAACTTTGAGATATTTTAGAATGTGCGGACTGCTCCCATGTTTGGCCTGCGTTTAGTGCCCTGCTGGGAATGCTGGGAAGGCACTGCTGTTGATATAATAGAGCTAAACACAATACAGTGTAAAGACCTGATCTGAGCTTCACTGTCACAGCCAAACACTGCATATCACGCCACAGGAATACAGCCCAACCAGCACTTCACACTCTCCCTGATCAACAGAGGATGGAGAGAAATAGGATTAGAGGGAAAATCATATAAGCAGTTAATTGAACAACAATACCTTTATTCAGAGAACGTTGGATCAGAATCAGAGAATGTCACACTCCAAAAGTTGAGTGCTGGGATGTTGTTTATTCAGCTTTTGTTTTTGTCACATTACAATGTCCCTATAACTTCCATAATATAAATATAATTTATGATGAAAATAACGCTATTTATAAACAATATCAATGTATTAAGAGATTGTGCAACATAAAACATCATGTAAGTACAAGTTTCCATGTTAGGTTATAAAAAGTACATGTACAGTAATTATTAATTTTGTACTATATTTTATTACAATGAATAATAAACAATAATATAGCATTATTTTTTAAACCAGCAATTTAATAAACAATAAACAATCAACAATAAATCAACAATAAAGTGTTTTTTTTTGTTAGAACACATTGCAAAGGCTAATGTAAAGTATAACTTTTTTACATTTCTTACGTAAATTGTAAGTCTACAAATTGCAAAAAAATAAAAAAAATGTAAATTAAAATGTAATAAATGCAGTGACCTTGTGAGCCCAGGGGTGAGAAAAAGACGAAATGCGGTTATACCGTTTAAGCAGAAACAAATCAAATATTTTCTCAGGTGGGATCATTGTATTGTTCAGTATGGTAATTGAGACACATCTGTTTACATGCTAAATTTCAGTGAGAGGTGTATATGAGAGCTTGATGGGATTATAGGGATTCCTCTACACTGTCTCTGGGGAGGTCGGCCAGGATGGTGTCCCCAGGGTATGAGCACAACACACTAGCTGTGTGCTCCCATATAATGAAGGTCAACAACAGTTGTTTAATTTAGCTCCCACAAAAGGTTAAAGAAACCACTTTTTCAACACACAAAGGCTATGACTGTCACCCAAATCAAGATGTATGGATTTGATGTCATTCCAGACTTTCTGAGAATTTCAGATGGGTTAAGTTTTTTCCAGAATAAATGTGACATATGAAATGTGTGATGCAAAACATCACTTCTTAACAGTTAGTCAAACATTGGATTTTAAATATTCCTCCTGTATTTTACAGTTATTTTTTTATAACTTTATCTGTGATTTGTCTCTCAGTCAATATGAGGTTTTAAAATATGTATGCATAATATCAAATTTAACCTTTTAAAATGTATAAAATGAAAAAGTATGCAATGTGAACTATCCACAAGCATATTTTCCAATGCAATAATGTAAAACAATATTAAAAATAATTATCTTGCACTAATAACTTTTACAGCCTAACTTATTGAAACTTAGTATAACCAACTATGAGGAGGCTTCAGTGTTTTCTGGTTAGACAGTGTTTACAATTCAAAGATTACCAGAGTAATGTATATGCCTCCCAGTATCGTCCATTTAGTTGCTGATTCTGTGTCTGTGCTGGTATTTGTGTGGGGGAGAGCAGATGTAGATGATGTATTTGTTTGTAGAAGGTGTGAGGGGTTCTTCAATGCTCGACTGAGAGGAAACCTGCTGTAGTGATCCAGCCTGATGAAAAGTGAGGCTACTGCTGGGTGCTGAGAAAATGAGTGCCATTACTGGGCCAAAAACACTGTCATTTGGGTAAAGAATGAGCCGGCAAGAGGTGCAGCCGGGCTGGGATACAGAGTGTGATGTTACAAAGGGGGGCCAAGGGGAGACAGCAATTTTACCTGGCAGGACTTTGAGGTTCTAGCAAGCCGCAGATGAGACTGTAATCAGAAGGCAAAGGACTTCTCCAGCATTGTGCTGGGGTGGTCAGAAGTGTAATGAAAATGAGCCTGCAAAGCTGACCCATGTCCAAGGTCTAGAGTCAGTTTCACTGCGTACTCAAAGAAGTTCTATTTTAAGGCCCACTTTCAACAGTACAAGAAAACTGGACTTAATTCTCAAAGCTAATTCTCAACTATCCTGATGAATCATCATTATATGCATAGCTGCTTTGAAGCAATGTAACATCGTAAAAAGTTCTATATAAATAAAATGAAATTGAATGATAATATCCTGTAATGCCATAAAATAAGACAACATTCCTGACTTAATTGAATGTTGCTATGCGGTTGCCAGTTGCTAGAGTGTTGTGTATGGATGCTTACAGGCCCATGTCAGAAGAGCCAACCCAGTGATATTTCAAGCCACATCTAAAAACCAGTGTAAGCCTATGCAATGTTTTTCACACATAAGTGTGAAAAACATAACTGATCACTTTGCAAATGGAGTAATACAAAGTTAAATATTTTGGGTAGAGGTTTGTTTACAGTATAAGCAATAGTAACAGTGATGCTTGCTGTACCAAGCACCACTAATAACAATAAAAGTAATAACAAAAAAAAATTGATTAATAAATAATTAAAATAAAAAAGTGGATTAAACATATAAAATTACTATTATATAGTTATGTATTAGTATATATTTATTAGCTCAAGTTAAATGTGAAAATATAGATAGATAGATAGCTAGATAGATAGATAGAAATTTAGTTTGAAATGTTAAGACATTGCTACAAATGAGTGAATCATACTATAATATATCCTGTAAAATTTCAATCAGAGGTCGTCTATCATTTGTTGCCCTCAAGTTTCAATTTTACCTTAATTTCTTCTGTATTGAAAAGAAAAGGGATTTAATTTGAGCACTTTCCTAATTGATGGAACGCTCATTTAGGCTGGTTGTGAATGACAGGAAATGCTTGTGAGTCGCACCACTTCTTGTTTACGATGCTGAATTTCAAATCACTCTCTGCCTCCACATCTGTCATCTTTAGGGTTAAAGGACACAGATGGCAGACTCACTGGCATTCAACCAAAGCGCTGCATGCCAATTGGATGCCAGGCTTGAAGAGGGAAACTTCTCATCTCTCTGTTAACTGTCTCAGGTCTCAGTGACACCAGATGTCCCTCAAACGTTCTTGAGCGACAACTTATGTTGTGCAATCGTGGTTTTAATCACTCTCATTTATCCAAATGGGCCTCCAACAGTTTTGAATAGAAAATTAGGCATTTCAGCTGAGGCTTGAATCGGGATAAATCATTTAAGGGTTTGACATTGCACACAAACTTTGTCTCATGTCATTGGGCGGAAATGGAGGAAGCGTTTGATCATCACTGATACCAAGGCGTTAAACTCTAATCACATCACTAAGTCAGTTTGTTTTGGTGACTGGCCGAGCATTAGGCCTCTTACAGACTTTAGTCGAGTAAATGCTCCTCATTATGATCTTTAATATTAAGTCCATTTAAGCGATAATTGAAGTTGGCGAGTGGCTGATAAACCATATAGCCCTTAGTGTCCATCCAACATGCTGCAGTAAATGATATACCTCATGGTGTAAATATGCGTCTAGTATTGCGCTGAAATTTGAAAGCATATTAGTGTTATCCCTTCCCCTCAGGCAATTGGTCTTTTATGCCGTCAGATTCCCAGTCCTGATAATATTAAGTGGAATTGGCCTCTCATATCTGTGCAAAAATGGCTTTAACCGCTAACACATATGAATATGTTAATGTTGTGTGGGGAAATCTGCCATTTTACAGACTGACTGATCCAATGCTAAAATCTTTAAGGTAAAATTAAAGCAGAGCTCGTATTTAGTATCTATTTTTCCTTCAGATTGAGGAATTTAAATATGACCAAATTACATTTTCTTTAATATCTCCACTTGGAATTAGACCATCTGGCTTGAAGTCATATTAGTTCCATACATCTGATGATGATTGTGAATGCATGAGTTTTTGCATGAATAGATGTGTTCGTTTTTAAAACCAATTGCATATGTGTAAAGTACATAAAATGTCTTAGCTGGTTTGTTTTTAATGTTCTGTGTATGACTTTCTATAATACAATTTTTGCCAGTGCCTGAGACAATATTTATTTAATGTTGTCTGTTCTGTTTTACAGATAAATTGAAAATGCCTTTGCAAATTATCAAAATTTAATTAGCAATATAAATGCCACAAGGAGCACATTATGTGCAATTGTCTTGCTATCTTTCCAGAAATTAGTCTTTTTAAATGAATTTGGTGTATTAATCATCTTCAAAATATTTTTGATCACTGAATTAATAGTTTTCCATCCTGTTTTTAGGTATTCATTGACATAGGTGATTGCCTCTTAATTACTACAACGGCCTCCTCCTATTCTGTCTTATTAATTCATGTTTCCTGGCACAGTCCCAAAAGACAGCCTCGCCCTATATCTTCTAATTAGTTCTGTAATTGAATTTGCTCACTGTTTCTCAGCTAGCTTTTTTAAAGGAACTGTTTGTTCGGAGGTTTATTGTGTCTTTGTGTGGCGGCCCTCAGCCGACAGAACATGTCGGGCCTCTTTTCTCTTTTCTCATTAATTTTCCACAGCCTGCCTAAAGTTATTTATTATTACCTGCCGAGGCCATGTGAACACCAGAGTGGAGCTGGAGCAAACAGGGTGGAGGAAATTAATTAATTAGGAGTGGTGAAACAATTACCTTGGGCCCCTCTCAGTCAGTCATTTGCTAAAGCCTTTGCCGATTTGAGAAGTACTTTGAAGTGCCATTACAGATACGATGCATGGGGTGAAACGAAGCTGTCGCAATATGGTCATGGTACAAGATTCAACAGCATTTTCTACACATCTCAGATGCATTTACATTTATGCATTTGGCAGATGCTTTTTTTCATCCAAAGCAACTTACAGTTCATTCAAGTTATACATTTTGTCAGTACTTGTGCCCCCTGGGAATTGAACCCATGACCTTTGCATTTCTAGCGCAATGCTCTTCCAACTGATTTACAGGAACACACTTAAAATTTTGCTTAAAATTTTGTTTCCAAATAAGTGTGAAAGATTTGAAGTGAGTTGTAAACCCACACTGTTGGTGTTAAGCATAAAGGGCTATAAATGAATCAATATGAAAGGATATATCTTGAAGGCAGCCTAGACGCATCAAAGCCTGGGCATAAAAGTCACTCAAAGTCACCATCTCCCAATGCACAGATTAATGCTTTAATTGAATGCGTTGAGGGATGGCACGAATGCTGCTAGGGTCTCAGAGAAGCCCCATGCCCGGCCTAGTGGATGTTCATCTGAGCCCTTATCTGAACCTATCTCGATCGGTCGACTGACCACCGATGGACCCTCAGGGCTCATTGTCCTCGCGTCAGAGACCATTATCCGACCGCATCACAGGAAAGCTCGTCCCCCGCTCTGACGGTGCATGTGTGTCTTTGAAAAAACTTTCCCCCACTCTGCCATTGATTTATTTTTCCTTTTCGTCTCTCCTATCTCCCCTCCTTTTGTTTCCTTATCGTCGCTTCAGGTTATTATGTGCAAAGTATTGACAGCACTAGAAGGCCTGTGGTCGATGGCGGGCTAATGCATCCGTAATCCCGCCTTTGTTATGGCGGAATGTTCCGTGTGGGTCTCCGATGAGGAGAGAGGTGCAGAGCTGTTGATCCAGGTTTTATTTGTCATGAAGCCCATCCATCAATCAAACCTGGGACCATCTGAGTGACTGAATGACATGGCGACTGGGCTGAGGAAATTTGATAACGCTTTATTGTCAGCCGGCTTCTCAGACTTTTTTCCTTCTCGATAAGAAACACATTTGACTGGAGCAGATAAGCTCACAAGGAGTAAAGCCTTACGGAGAGAGGGTGACACGTATGCCATAAGAGGGGGCTTTTCTCCCGTTAAGAGCCCTGGTGTAAATGATAGGTTTGGCAACCAGGACAAACACGGATTCAAAAGCCTGCAACATCCGAGAGCAATGGATATACCTAGATTATTTAAAAAGATGCCAGATAGTAACAATTCCCCATCTGTTTGTGCTGTTGTGGAAACAGCATGCTAGAGTAATGCTGTATTTTCATAACCAGGTTTAGGGCCCCACTGCATTGTCATGCTCTTAAAAGATGTATTTAATGCACTGGTGGTCAATGTAAGCGCAGTGTGTATGATAATAAAGCAATAAAATCCATGAAAGTCCATACATTGCTTTGAGTTTACCAAGGGTAAACAGTGTTCTTAAACATGATTCAAGGAAGACAGTCCGAATCCCTTTTTACCTTGGTATTATCATTTTAATAAAATGGACAGCGTGATGCAGTGTTCCAGCTGCACTAAAATACACAGTGTGCATAAAAGACCTGTTTATCTAGCTGTTGTTTATATCACTGCACAGCACTCATAGTGTTATCATTATCAATAATGATTTACATATATGTTCTGGTAGATGGATGACACTTTTTTCACAACAATTACAAATAACAAAAACATTGTTTAATATAAATTTGTGTTTTTAATATTATTAATTTTGTATAAACTGATTTTAAAAGGAAATATGGCACTTAAGGCAGTGCTATATTGTTAATATATGCACGTCATAACTTGTATGTCCTTTATAGAATGTGTCACAAGTGTGTGTTTATCTGCATTTTACAATGCAGCTTGTCCAGTCAATTTAAAGTCGGAACTATCCACTTCATAATATACAGTGTCGACTGTCATTAGGCATTAATCATGAAACACAAGTGACAAGTGTTCCTGTAGCTTGTTTGGTAAAGCATTGCATTAGCAGTGCAAAGATTGGGGGTTTGAGTCCTAGGAAACACACATACTATTAAAATGTACAACTTGAATGCACAGTCTGCCAAATGCATAGATGTAAATGTAAACACAAGCAGAAAATCTGTTTAGATTTTTAAATCTGTGCAGAAATTTTGTTTGCAAAACAATTCTTTACAAAAATTGTCCGGATTAATTCAGTTTTACATGTTCCAAAGAATGTGTTCTGTTTAAACTGCATGCATGAATGTACTTTCCACCTAAAACCTGGCTGCTATACTTTGTATGAGCCTTTCTTCCTGATTTGTTTTAATGTGTTGTTTTTTTTTAAGTGCATTAAATACTTATTCCTACCAAAGCACATGTTTATCGTTAGATAAAATCAATTGTAAGACACTGTGGCACTTATATTAAGGCTTGCACTCAAATATTTTCTTCAAACTCAGACAACTGGCATGTTCAATCCCATCTGCCTAATGTTACAGCAGAAGAACACTGACCCAAAAAAAGGATTTTTGAGCAAAGGCAGTGAAAGCAATGAAATCACCAGAGGGCAAGAAAATGGACGTTATTGTGACCCGTACATTAACACACTGTATGATTAAGTAAGTTTTTGTGCTGTAATGACCAGAGGCTAAAGAGTGACAAGAAAGGGAAAAAAAATCAATGTAAGACTGCAGCAGATTAGCTTGAGAAATTACATGCGCTCGACTGGTCCATTGTACAGTATGTCTCCTATATTCTTTAAGAAGACATCACAAAATAGAGCTGCCAAATGGCGTATGGACTCCCGAGATCATTTTTATTGATTTTGCACAAAAATCAATGGAGGATTGGGGTGGTCATGTGCTCGTTGTGTCTTTGGATGTGTGTCAGGATGGGGTCCAAATGCCGCTGCATCAATACTGGATCATACTCAGATGTCTGTATTTGTTGTTTGCAATGAACGCTGTCGCTACTGAGACCTCCTTAGCAACTACATAACTACAATACTCCAGTGAAAATAGTTCTGTTGTAGCCCTTGATGTGGACTTGGGTGTCTTGGCTTGCTTGTGTTAATTCAAAGTGTCATTTGTTTACATCCAAACATTTGTTTGTTTGGTGTAAAATCACAGATAACAGTGAGTTTACATTTGTTTGAAGTTTTGCTTATGCTTCTCAGAATTTTTTTCTTGAGGAGAAACATTTTGGGTCAAACAATGTCTATTCTTGAGTTTCAGTAGAAATCGTAACAATATACAAACCCTAGGAAAATACAAAATACAAACTCTAGGAAAAATCTTAATACTTTTTTGATTGTTATTTTAAAGCTCAGGAAAGTATAAAAATGACATGTGAGGGTCATTTTCTAAGAAGAAACACCTTTAAGCACAAGTCTCTATGTAATTTTATTGCTGTCTTGGAGAATAAATTGAGATATTAAAGAGGTATTGTTTATGATATTGCTCTCCTAAAGAAAAGCCTGCCATCAAAGACCTGTTTCAATACAAGCTTATCTTTTCCCCTCTGTACTGCTTACCATGTACAGTTCATCACATTCTGTATTGTTATCCGAGTTAATTTTATAGATCTCAGTTACTGTCAACATTTTAATTCCATTTAAATATTATATTTTTGTTTCAGTTTTTATTTACATAACATATAAGTCCAATGAGTCTCCTGAGAATGAGTAACATCTAATCTATAAAATTGTCATTGGGAGGCAGTTATTTACTGAAAGACTCTCTTACCTGACATAAAGGCTATACTTATTATCATAAAACTGGTGAAGCTTTGAAGTCATTTTATTTTAAGACACATTCTAGATATGATTTCCAAAATTCCAAATAGCCTTTCTTAATGAACCAATGCTCCTAATTGGATTTTTAAAAGTTTCATAGGGGGAGAAAAACACAATTAGCTCCAAGAAATCCAGTCAGGCCTGAGTGCCTTCAGTCAGTAATATTCACTCACAGCATAGAGGTCTCGTGCTCAGACAGACCGGACGTGACTCCAAACGCATTTCTCAGTCCCGGTCTTTTCTGTCCCCCTTGTTTATACTGTAGTTGTAGAATTTCACAACTAGCCCATAAATACCACTGGCCCACGGGAAGATAAATCACCAGTGTTTGCTGGTGTGTGAAAAGCAAAGAAAATGTGAGTTATAGAGGTGTAGGAACGTTCATTTGTACACAGTGAGACGTAGGATGGCTGTGGGAAAAGTTTGCATTACTTTAAAAGGGCATAAATAAAGCACACATGCACGTTTACACACACTGAGGCTGGTGACAAGTGCATGCAACAGTTTGCAGCATTTGCGTGTGTGTTCTCTATCACCTCCCACTGTTAACATCTGTTCTGTGTAACGCTGCCATTTAACTCTGCCACACTGATATATGGTAATAGAATCAAATGAATCACACTGCCAGTTCATATCACGTTACATGCCTGTGTCTCCCCGCATGTGCTGATAGATAGTATTAATACATCTGTGGTGAAGAGAGTGTGTAGAAATACAAGACATCAAGTGTTTACACTGAAAAATTGATTCTGTAAACAATGAAAACATCAGAGATAAGAGTAACTGTAGATTTGTCGTTTGACAAATGACACTGATTTGTTTCCATATTTTTTATTGCTGTAATTAATGACCAAAAAAAAAAATATTTGTCCTGATATTTAATTTGTGATTTATTTTTATAATGCAATATTTTATTTCACTATGATTGATTAAATCTTTACACTGGAAAATAGTTAAAATGTTGGCCATGTTCTACTGCTTATCTAATCGTGCTGACAGGAATGTGCTTTCTACGTAATTTCGGCTAACAGCATCTCTAAAAAAGAAAAGCTCACAGTTTCTTTTTGTCTACGATATGGTGGGGGTGCGACACCGCATTGATCTTGCTCTGTTCACAAAGGACGAGTCCTTATTTTTGCTGGATTTCCCTTCGCTCAAGAAAACGTCTGTGAGATAGCTGTATTGATCCATTGCATTGGACAGGCATCAAACCAAATCTCTGCTTGTCTCAGATGAAGGTCCAGAGCCAGCGTCCGTACAGCTATCTCCACAAAACCTGGCAGAGCTGGAACAAGCCCCCCATTCAGACATTTTAACGAAGCCAGACACTGAGTGAAGCGTATGTCCCAGAGTCCATCGTACTGTGTGGACATTCTCCAGTTAGCAGCGTGGGTATGGAAGCATTCTGTGAGAGAACACTAGTCAGGTCATGGTATAGTTCTGATACAGTGCTGGTCAAAGATGGAGAGATATGTTTATTGTCTTAGAACAAGGATTGGGATGTTTCTACAACCTTATCCTACAGGTTTTACAAATAGAAAGCCATGTATTGTGTGTTTATGTACCCAAAATGAATAATCCAATAACAATATAGCCAATGATACAATGATATAGCCTATATATGCAAAATGGCTCTTGATAAGGTTCTTTGGTGAACCTTTGCTGCTGCAAAGAACTGAATGTTTGTGCTGCAAACTGTTTCGAACTACTGAAACAAGCTCAAAAGATTTTGTTTAAACGGAACAAACTGATAAACAACTTCAGGGCCAACATTTTTTTTAAATTAAAAATGAGGAACAAATGGGTAAAGAACAAACAGGTTAAACTTGAGAAACACATTTTGGCCCAAATTTTTTTTGAAACAACCTGTTTATTCTTCAATTTTACTTGTAGTATACTGGAGCCCTAAGAGTTTTGGGCCCTGGAAGAAACAGTGTCTCTATTTTCACTGTTTGAAAATCCCTTGACGTTACGGAACAGGAACATTTCTGTTGAGATAAGTAAGTCAATAAAATCAAGACATAATCAAGGGCTAACAGAAGCCAAGACATTCTCAATTGTTATGATCTTGGCTTCTGCATTTATGATACATATCTTCCTCATAAGAGGAAATGATAGTGACACCTGCGTAGTGCCCCTGCCCGGCTACTGCTCATGTCACCGGAGTCTAAGAGGTATCATCCTGCAGTGTGTCCGGTTTTTCATCTGGATTTGAAATAACTCTTCACACATAATTACGGGGGATGAGGGAAATGCCTCATTTCTCTTTGTTATAGACTAAGCTTCCAGTAATCCCAAACAAAAGGTCTGGCTCGGAGAGCTGTAGGATTTGCTGGTGGGATTAGAGTCTCATGGATAATGATGTGCAGTCAGCGAAAGCAAAGCTTTATTTGAATTCAAATTGGCCAGTAAACAAAACCTTTGGAAGCACCCACCAATTTGTTTAGGATGTACAGTATTCTATGGGCATTTTTTGAAATGCACAACAGCTAGATCAATCATTGCATGAGTCCGGCAAGTGACCATGTAAATGCCAAAGATTTAAATCGCATTAAAAGGATGCGACTGGTAACTCCAGTTGCTCTCAGAAAGACATCCATGGTGGTTTTGTCATACATACTGTACATACTGTATTTATGCAGAATGTCCTGATAATATAGCCAGCTGAAATGTGACCTTGTTTGTAATTTTATGTTTCAAATATTCCTTACATATTTAATTCAATAACACCTTACTATAAGTCTTTTCGTTAACAGTACTTAACTGCATTAGTTAACATTAACTAAGATTAATAAATGCTGTGTTATTGATTGTTAGTTCATGTTAATTTCAACATTTAGTATTACATTTTAAAATGTAAGCATTGTAACATCAGTTAATATTCAATGAACTAACATGAACAAATTGAATTTGTATTCACTACCATTAACATAATATATACAGTATATACAATATATAGAAATATACCTATGATATAGTTTATTCATTTTTTTTTAATATTTCATTTTTATTTCCATTGTAATATAAAGTTGACATTGTTTCAGTGGTTTACAGAGGGTTAGATATTGACACATTTTTTGTATTTGTTGTGTTAAACATGACAATTTAGATGTTGCATACTGACAGTGAGTTGTAAATCAAGAGTCTTTGGTTTGTCTGTGGCCTAATCAATACTGGATTGGTTGGTAAATCCAGTATATTTTAAGGCACCAGAGTGTGTCAGCTTAGTGTCATGGCAGTCTATGTTTAAGTAAAGTGCTTTTTAATTTAATTTAACTGGAGCGAGACAAGATGGGTAAATATAAGCCATATGTTCTTTGCACTTTATTTGCTGTCTGTGGTGATTTCTAATAATGTCTTTTATGTAGTTCTGGAGGTTGAGCAAACTGTTTTCTCTTTTATTTTGTGTTCCTGATGATAAAGCAAAGTCATTTAATTAAACATTTCAAAAGCGAGAAGAGACCTTGAGGTCCTAAAGCAACTCAGAATACCTGGAAAATTAATATGCACACAAACCTATTTTTTAGGCTGGAAGCCTTGCCATGGATCTGACCTTTGAGACCATTCTTTATTATTTCATAAATGTCACACATACAACTTCATCAGGCACATCTTATTGATAATACGTTATGTCTTATATTTTCTACACTGGTCGCCTGACCTTAATCCACAGGATGTAATATGTTATGCCTGCATTTCCACCTGATTGCACATGAATCTCAAAGCTTTCATCACTTAGTATTGGCTCGTGCCTTTAGCTAAAGGAAGTGTTGGTGAGGGTATTGATGCTGTGTTCTTTTGCTGTTAAACATAGTGTTTCCAGGATGTTTTGTCTACGTGGTGAATAGATCACACACTGGGATGTGATAATATCTGTGAATTACATACTTTTCTGTCCTTCAAATACAAAAACATTTAGAGCAAAACATGACATAGGACTAGGCATGATGTGCTGTTACCATACCAACTATGAAGGGGTTGTCACTGGTCATATTTACTTTACTTGAGGTTCACCCATTCATATCATATGTATTTGCACAATTTGGACATGTGGCTCACACAGGACTAGTAAGATTGACCATTAATTTTTTGCTCTCAGTTTAATGTTAAGCTATTTATTCAACTTGGCCACAAAACTTAGCTAATTTAATAACATGAATGGGTTAAACTTTATTTTAAGGTCCTTGTTACAGTGTAATTATACATTTAAGTACTGAGTAATATTAATTAACAACATGTACTTATTATAGGGTTAGGATTATAGTTTGGTTTAGGGTTAGTTGTGTATAATTATGGATAATTAACTTTTATAACTATAGTAAGTACATGTAACATGTTTTACATAGAAACTAAAATAAAGTGTTACCTATAAATGTTATTATTGTACTTTAATATCACATGAAGACTGTCTAGAGTAGTCCCAGTGGAGCTGTGTTCATTTAGCCATTAGCCACACGCAGGTTCATTCGGGCTGTGACTGACAGGTCTCGAACCCTGAAATGCTTCCCCTTGATTACAGATTCAGCAGGGCCCAAAAGGAAGAGCACAGAGGTCTAAAGTGTTATCCTCCCATTAAGCTCAGCTTGTGTAACCATAATGCGTGCAAAATAGCAGCGAGAACACACCCATGCATATGGAAATGAATGACCATTCATTCATATATCAGCAACACAGACCAGCTCCATTTGGAACACATTAGTATTCTCCAGATCGCTATGCACAAGTGAACTATAGTAGCTTTAGTCAGTGGTGGGGATGTTTGAATTGCCGTTATGTCAATGTTTAATAGTTGTTGAAGACATCTACTCATCTTATGATTTGATTGTAGATTGTCAATCTTCAGCAAACAATACTAGTAAATCTGTAATCTGTTAATCCTATTAACAATAATACTCAAAGCCAGAAAATAAGACTGACATAGAGAGTGCTTTGAAAGTAAAGTATTTGTTGGTAAAGTTATTGATCTTTTGGAAGGCCAGGAAAAACAAAGGATGATGATCAACAATAATTCTCATCTTAACTATTTTTGTTTTTTATTCTGATGACTGGCCTACACGATTTGTTGTATTTGCTTGCACCTTTGCAAACTCGTTAGTCAGGGTAGTATTTTGATTGAAGTCATTATTGCTTTCCTTTTGTAACCGCATCGTAGAGATTAACACTGAACCGTGTTGTATGGGTAGACAAAGCCTCGCAGTCAGTGTAGTGGATTACTGTCAGAACAGAGGTATAAAGAAGATGAGGCAGCCTGTAATTCCTATAGAAAGGTAGACAAACAGCCACCGGCCCACAACTTCCTTACAGAGGCCTTTTGTCTTTCTTTCCACCCTAGTACCCTGTCAAAAGTGATAAGAGTGATGACCCAAACAGAGCCAAAGAGTGACACTGAGTTATTATCCTTACACTGTATTTTATTTTTATAGATTGTAACTAGCAGATTTATTGGTAAATTACTCACTGCATTTGGCAGCAAGTGAATCAACATGAAACATACATTTATGATTGTTGTAGCAGAATTTGTCACTATGTACTAATCAGTTCAAATTGATATTCTTCAATATTCTTGCAAAATTTTTAGTTTAAATTGCCTGAATAATAATAATAATAATAATAATAATAATAATAATAATAATAATAATAATAATAATAATAATAATTGTTAGCATGAACTTTATTGCTTTAAAAATATATTTGATGTTATTTTTTTTTAATGTTGTATTGAATGTTAGGACAGAATACTACCCTATAAATGACATGGCATTCTGAAGTAAAATCTTTATCAAATAGCCATTCTTTGCCTTTGAAAAAAGCCAGCCCATTACCTCACGACTGCCTTTGTTGGTGCTTTACAAGAGCGAACAAAAAGTGTTATTCAGGAGAAGGCTTTAGATTTTTATTGTTGGTGGAGCTCACAGTGTTATTGTATTAAAAAAGCCATCTGTGCAAGAAACAATGGCTTCAAATTATCTCTGAAAACCCGGTGAAAAAATATAAAGCTTTCTCCTTCTCATTATGTTTGGCGGGGGGTTTGTAGACTTGCTATAAGTGACTTTTGTTGTACTTAATGCATTCTTCTTCGTTTTCAATCGTCCCCTTTTCAGATGGTGTCGGAGCAGTAGATGGGCTGAGGCGAGTAAAGGCAGCCGCACAGCGAGCACTCTGAACTGGCAGACGCAGCAAGCGGGCGCTGGTGGATGACGAGTGCGGCCGATCGAAGAGAGTGTGCCCGGCAAGATGCGCTCTCTCGCCCGTGCACACGTGAGGATTCGCTCTTGAGGGATGCGAAACTTAAGATGTGTCAGTGAAACGGAGTGTAAGTAACTCTGCGGTGATGCTCATAGTCTCATATGTCTGTCTGTTGCAATAGAATATTAACTGCACCTTTAAACTGCTTTAAATTACGTGCTACTTTATTTGCACCTACATATTATAACATTTTGTATAATGCCTCACTAAACATAATTATTTGGGAAGATGCAATAATAATCAAGGTTGTATACTTGTTTATATACATACTCTACCGTAGATGTGTACTTGTTGACTGTTATTTATACACATGATTGGCAGACTTGGAAAAAACTTTCCCCCCACGTGTTTTCGCATTGGTTTTAACAATCGTAAAATGTTTATTATGTTGCGTTACATTTACATACACTTGTGCTTTGTACCTGTAAAGTGCGTGAAACTTTAAAAGAAAATATGTCATATATATATATATATATATATATATATATATATGTCAAAATAATATAATGTCATATCAAATTGATTCATTTTTAATAAGAAAATGGTAAATGTTTTTGTAGGTGAATTACAAACTTTGGTTCTCTTTATTTCTGAAATGCGTGTCTTTATATTAGATACCGTTATCTGATTGAAGTACATAAATTAGGGTTATTTGTCATATTTTGATCTGCAGTCAGCACGGCCTCTAGTGGAGAAATCTCTTCCTCTCTGGTATGCCTGCTTATTTGTAACTCGTAATTTAAGAATCCCTAATTGATGCCTAATTAGTTAAATAACTTTAATTTGTTATTTAACGCAAGCATACATAAAGTTGAATGAATGAACATATTTGGTGTACGTGGTAGTTGAATTCTCCATACAGATATTAAGGTGCGGATTATATATTGTTAAATATTTTCAAACTGTATAACCTACATAAGACGACCCTTAAGTCTGTTATGATGATTTATTTGTTATTTGTTTGTTATTTCTTCGTTTCCTTTTGGTATTTGATTGTGTATTTTAATCTTATAAATCTAATCTTATACAAGGATGATCTTTTTGTATTTGAGACATGTCAACAGCAATACACTGATATCATTAAAATATTTTTTATTTATTTTTTACTGAGAACGATCGCCTTGTTTATTTACAAAATCAAACAATTGCGTAGAACTATGACAATTTACTATTTAGCCAAAGCAAGAGGCACTCTGGTATGTCACAGATTCCCCGCTGTTCAACACATTTCCATAAGAAGATTAAGGCACTCAAATGCAGATAGAGAGAGTGCAGTTTGGAGTTGCATTATAATAGTGTTTGTTGCATTGAGATCGTGTTAAGAGTCTCACGATGTTAGTCGCCTAATAGAGATTCAAAATATAGCGACTGAGACTTATTACTGAAATTTATTTATTCATGCGTTTACTCGTCCATTCTCCAGAAAAGGATTTCAAAATATTTTAGTAATTAAAATCTCTATATTGTATGTTATATATACTTTTATAATATTTTATATATTAAAATGCTACCAATTATAACTTTCATATAAAGGGAATTAATCTAGAATATAAAGTATGTGGTGGTAAAAATGTTTAAAAAGCAATAGTTCTCGCCACAAGAGGACGCTGTTGAAACATAATAAGATCTACTTTCGTGCGGCGTGAAATAAAAGTGATCCGACGTGTTTATCTGAAATGAACCTTGTTTGTATTAGTTTCACTTCTGTCGTTATGAACAGCTATAGACTAGTCAACTTCTAAAAAACTACTTTAGGTCATAACATCTGAATAATTAAAATTAGCACTGCATGCTTTAGTCATTATAATATATATACGTTTTATTTTATATTTAAGTTTTATTTTAACAAAGTGTGCGATAAGAAAAAAATTGTTTTTTATAAAAGGATCCGCTGAACACTAATTCCCCTTTGCTCTTCATTGAGGGAAATCCTTTCAGCTCATACGGTCAGTGAAGTCTCCTTTGTTCAGTGTGACATAATGACAACAGCCGAAACAAAACTGTTTGTGATGACGGATCTTCTGTTTTTTTATATTCTTGAGCCAGCTGAATATTAGGTAAATACAGAAACCCATCATATAGTCTATTCCTGATATAATTTTATGACAAGCCTCCAAAATATATTTTTAATTCAGATGTAGGCTTACGAGAAATTGTTTATTTCAATCTCTGAATATTAATGTTAATAACGGGGTATCAAAAACAACAAGAACAACAAAAAATAACCTAAATGGAATCTATATTGCAATAATTTTGTAGGTCTAAACACTTTATTAACTTGTATTTCAATATATATTTAAAAGAAAGTTTCTAATCCTGATATCTGTTAAAACAGCCGAGTAAAAAACTACTAAATTAGACCTGAACTGATTCAAACGTAAAGAAACTGTACAGAATAAACCACACTTTCAAACATTTTCCAATATTTAGTTTTAAGGTCTTAAGATCACATGTCTCTGTAATATATTTTCATTAGAGAGCCATTTGTGTGAAATGTTCTCACTTTAGTTCTTGCACCGATAACACACACACACACACACACACACACACACACACACACACACACACACACACTGTTCATTGGTGGAGAAGTGCTGCCTGTGGCTCCGCGCTGTACTGCTGACCGTCCCTTTACGTAACCCCGCCCCTGTATGCAAATCAAAAAGACACACAGTCGTTGCTGAAGGAGCAGACGCACTCTGATTGGTCAGCGACAAACCCATTTATATTCCCTGACAGTCGCTCTATGAATGGTTGTCTATTAACTTGTTCAAAAAGTATTAGGAGTTGACAAGGGCTCTGGCTAGGAGGGAAACCGAGTTTGTGTTGATTCTTCAAGAGTAAGAAAAGAAGTTTGTGGGCACAACAGGACCTACGAGTACTTACTTCCTCAGCAAAGTTACCAGAACTGGTAAGGTAACTTCAGCAATCACCAGTTTGGACTTGCTTTTTATCACTGGCGAGGAAGACCTTTCGAAAATCGTTTTAAATGTACAACATGATGGAAACCGAGCTGAAACCCCCGGCCCCTCAGCCAAATACGGGGGGCACGGGTAACACCAACTCTTCAGGAAACAACCAGAAAAACAGCCCGGACCGGGTCAAGAGACCCATGAACGCCTTCATGGTGTGGTCGAGGGGACAGAGGCGGAAAATGGCACAGGAAAACCCTAAAATGCACAATTCGGAAATAAGCAAACGACTCGGGGCCGAGTGGAAACTTCTGTCCGAGAGCGAGAAGCGACCCTTTATAGATGAAGCCAAGCGCCTTCGGGCGCTCCACATGAAGGAACACCCGGATTACAAATACAGACCCCGGAGAAAAACCAAGACCCTCATGAAGAAGGACAAATACACCCTGCCGGGTGGGCTTCTGGCGCCGGGTGGAAATGCCATGGGCGCGGGTGTGGGTGTAGGGGCTGGTTTAGGCGCTGGGGTCAACCAAAGGATGGACAGCTATGCTCATATGAACGGCTGGACCAACGGAGGGTACGGCATGATGCAGGAGCAACTGGGTTACCCGCAGCACCCGGGGCTTAATGCACACAACACGGCGCAGATGCAGCCCATGCACCGCTACGACATGAGCGCGCTCCAGTACAACTCCATGACCAACTCACAGACGTATATGAACGGATCGCCCACCTACAGCATGTCCTATTCGCAGCAGAGCACGCCGGGAATGACTCTGGGCTCCATGGGCTCGGTGGTAAAGTCCGAGTCCAGTTCAAGTCCTCCGGTGGTCACGTCGTCCTCTCACTCCCGAGCCGGACAGTGTCAAACAGGGGACCTGCGGGACATGATAAGTATGTACCTTCCCGGGGCAGAAGTCCAGGAGCAGAGTGCCCAGAGCAGACTGCACATGTCCCAACATTACCAGAGCGCACCTGTGCCCGGCACAACGATTAACGGCACGATTCCCTTATCACATATGTAAATTAACTTTTTTACACTGCTGGACTCTTTTGAACTATTTTTTGTACAGAACACTTTGGGGAGGGAAAAGTTGTATAGAACTCAAGGAAAGAACACAAAACTTTTACTTTCTATTTAAAGAGGAACGGTAGGAACACAAAGTTTTTCGTTGTTTTTTCTTATTCTTTTTTGTTTTCTGTCCCAGAAGGCGTATGATATTTGGAAAGTAGAAACGGGGGAGAGTGAATCAAATGTTTTATTATTGCAATCGACGTTTTGTACAGTATTTATCAAAGAAACATAATAACAACCACATGTAATGTGTGTAAACTGCAGGGGGTTACATTTTTAGAAAAGCAAATTGTGCAAAAAGATGACAAAACAGATGTTTAGTTGAGTATGCTCCAAAACCCTGCAAACTTTGAAATGAAAGGACTGAGAAAAGGTTTCACATTGAAGGTAAACATTAAAAAAAAACATTACTATTGTTATAATCATTATTTTTATTATTATTCGTAGTTCTAAATGAGAGAACACACAAAGGCACTCTCGCAGGTTAGAGCTTTTATTTTATATTCTTCTTTCGGTCTCCCACTCTTCATCTGTTAGGTAAATGAAGTTTGTGTTCTGTATTTTCTCATGGTTTGTAAATTTTCTGTATATTTACTGTGATATTTTAAGTTTTTATTTTAAAGAAATTTCATTTTTCGTAGTTGTATTTTAAAATGTGGCCTGTACGCAGTTGCCAACGCTCCATGTATATATATTTTAACTAATAACATCATTATAACAGTTACAATCTGAGTTTTTTTCGATATGCAGTTTGAAATGAATAAATTTTTGAAATTTGGATATTTGAAATTGTTTCTGGTTTTGATTTATCTTGGTTTTCTTATCTAGATTATTATTCACTTTATAGAAGGAATCCAAATCAGTTGTTGCTGAAACAGTGATATGCATACATGGTCTTACAAAAAAATAGCAGAAAATTGTAAAAAAAAAAAAAAAAAAAAGTGCAGATTTCACATAATGCATTATTTGCATAAAACAATATGCATTTGTTTTACGACGACACCCGGGTGCAGCTCTTACAAAGTACTTGCAATATATTTAACTGAATGTTCAGAAGTCATGACAGTTGTTTTTCAGTGTTTGATTCAAGCAACTGAATTGTCAGGTTTAGAGTCAATATTGCGTTAACACCGTTTCTATTTTTAGTGGAAACGAGGACTGTGAGACTTCACAGCGCTTATGTTTCTTGCCTGTAAATCTCTGCTCTGCTGGGGGAGATTAAACGGCCCAAATGAAATGAAGACGCGCTTCAAGGTAGTCATTTCCTGTTTATTAATTTTATTTCTCATTAGCCATTTTTCTATAATATTGCAAAAATGTCCAGATACATCTTGAATTATTATAATTGTTTTAAGTTACTTTTGTGCGCACAAAACTTCGCTCGTTTTTTAGGATTTTTGAAGTGGAACAGTAATATTTTATTAACAATTAAAGTTGCTAATTTATTGTAACTTAATTAAAACCAATAAACAAATAAATACGTAACAGGTAGTGTATTATATTGCAATATAATTGTTGTAAATGTAACATTTCATATATTATAAATTAAATATAATTTACATTGTAATATGTTATGCATTTATTACCCATAGTTAACATACATTAGATGTACTTAGTTAATCTATAAAAACAACAAAAAACAATGTTTCGTTTAGAGTAGGACACTCTTGCCCATCAGCATGAGACAGAACGGTAAGATTGTGTGAATATTTGCATCTCTTGGCTGAATTGTGTATTTGACAGGCCCGCAGCTCTGATGAATGCGTTCATATTAATTTTAATGTATTAAAATACAGGTTTAGAGTTTGAAAACAGCTCAGAGCCGCAGGGCACGAAAACAAGCCGCTCATGGTTTTCAGTCCTCTGTGGCAGTTAGTGTTGTTTGAAATCAAGCTAAACATTAGATTACGGGTGTGAATTGTGTGAACATAAGGAGTTTAAATCTGGAGGGTGTTAGAATATTTTGGTGTATGTGGTAGTAGATTAGTCATGTTTCTTTGCCAAGGCAGCGAGGCATCCATTACAGCGGGTCTCTTGGGAGAAGGGCTCACATTAAGCGTTGAATGAATATTTGACGAGGGCTCGTTCCGACAAACGGGTCCCTGCCGGACTCTTAAAGGGTCAGGGAGCACTGCTTGAATCCATTATTTATACAAGCACAGAAATTGGTTGTAATGGCTGAATCTGTCCGATAAACTGCCAATTTAAGTCTGGATGTGAGTGGGTTAGGCGCAAATTTAACTTCGGGAAAAAAACGTTCCTTATTTATTTCGGAACCATATCACCTAAATATAGTTTTTGCTGTAATAATCCTTCGTTTTTTGGATGCTTAATGTACTTTTTATCGCTGTCGTTTCTAAAATGGTTCTGTTATTGACAGAAGCTAACTGTGGTGCTATTAACTATTTTGGAGGACATTATATTTGATATTTTTGTGAATAAAATAGAACTAAATGCATAAAAATACTGATTCACCTGTTGACTTTGCTTATACGTTTTATTGACATTATCCATAGAGGTTTTGGCGATGCGAGAAAATTGCGATTCTAAAGAAAACTAACATGACAAGAGGTGATTCTGCTGTCATTTATATTTGCCTATAAGAATAGCTATGAGTTTTTGCCTAAAATGTTATAAACTAGCATACATGCCATTTTTCGTTTTAAAGCAGTGGACGTGTTGTTTTGTTGTTGAAAGTGCATGTTTGTCGTGTTGAAAGAATATATGGCATGGCTTTGATGCATTAGCGGATATCTGCAGAGCAACAGGTGGGAAGCGCTGGAGTCTGCTTTACTCACAGCTCTAGTTTAACCCCGCGATAAGAAATCAAGCCATAGAAAGGTGAATAAAACGAGCTTTGTGCTGATGGTTGAAATCTGAACTGACGGCATCAAGTTATCAAAGGTGCTTGTTTTTGAAATATTAAAAGAGTTGCAAGTTTTTCACACTTAGGCCTAAACGAGTAGTGAACTAAAGTAGAACAGTCCTTCAAAATGTTTCGGTTAACTTGTAGTATTGTCCAAAAATAAAATAAATGTCTTGACAAACAAAAACCTTAAATACTACTACAACTACGTACTATAAGACTATTCCTATTCCTATATAAGTGAATGATAATTTTATTACACAAAAGAAAGTTAATATTATGCATTTATAATAATAACAATACAGTTATTATTATTATTGTGTTATTCGAAAACAATAAATACAAAAAAGTAAGAAATTGTAAACATTTACGCATAGCGTATCTGTCTTGATAGTTCGTAAGTTGGCGCTGGGTGGAGAAAGAAGAAAACTATTTTTTATTTGGAGAAAGTATAAGTTGCTTCATGTGGCTGTTTTAATGGGGGGTGGGGGGTATCTGAGCATTGTGAGAGGGGCTGAATTAAGAACTGCCAGAGACGTCTCTCATTGGGTGAATTATCAGTGCAGGTGCAGGGAAACAGAGGGATGGGGGTCTCAATAAGACCACACACTGTCAGCCAGCACCACCGCAATCCCAGCTCGAGCCGAACCAAGCCCAAGCAAACGCAACAGCATATTTGCCTACTAAGACGTCCAACGCATATCATTAATATCCATGAATTTGACTTGCCTGTGTATACAAGTATAAAATATTAGATCATAATGTCAAATTTAGCAATTTTAAACCACGTTTGGCACTATAGAAGGCATAGAAGTAAATAGTTCAACATATCAGTGTGTTTAACTCTTTTTAATAGGCCGTGGACTATACACATTGTTTTAATTAAAAGGGATTAAAGTATAACCCCCTTTTAATATCAAAGTGCAGTCCGTCATAATTTAACAGATGATCCTTTCGAAGACTTTCGCATTCAACTCCAGTCAAATTCTGAGAGAAGCTTGTCATCATATTCGCACATGCCGGTCCTTTCTCCAGTTGTCAGTTTTTGTTGTGCAGAGTTACTTTTTTGTCAGATCTTTCTTGTTTGAGAATGTAAGACTTCATCCTTCTTTCGATAACATTAAAGAAACGTCTTTATTCAACCGCATACTGTGCACAGATACGCGCAAAGTGCAAACACCTTTGTACTGAGTGAATGCAGCTGTACTGCAAGTGTTTGTGTGCGTTGCCATGGTGCTTAACGTCAGCAATTTTGCCTCATTTTACTTTTGTCAGGCAATTCGAGCAATGTTTTTGATTTTCACTTGTCTTACTCATTTTGATTAACATGTTATTAATGATTGCATTATTGGGCAGTTTTCTCAACAATGTAAATCACCATCTGTCTACAATGAAATAACGCTAGATGTGATAATGCAAGACTCACAGTGGGAATTTCACGTTTTTTATTTTTATTAATAAAATTTCATTGTTTTAACATCAATATAACGTTTCTTAATTACAATATAATGTACATCTGCACAGTTGTTTTGACTTACTACAAAGCCCTTAATTTAATTTTAAACATTTGCTCAGCTCTTTTGGGCTTTAGTGCACAAATCGCAGTGCGGTTTGCGCGCATTTAGGGAAAGGTTTGCAAAAGCTGTTAATGGGTCAGACAATTTAGATCAGTCTATTCCATGACGACACCGCCTGTCAGTGTCCAGTAAAGTTACATCTGTGCATGCATTTTTGTGCTGTATTATACATTATACGAAGCAACAAGTATGCAAAGCTGAGGTGAGAGTATTTCACCCCACGCTTGGAGCAATCTCTGCTTTTCTACAACCGATCCGTCACAGCCAAACGGATCCAGTGCGATTTGTATGCACCACTGAGTCTCATAGACTGACAGAGAGGGGCATTTGGGGTACTTATGCAATAAATTATTGTTAATATAAAAATGGGTTTTGCTAAAACATGTTTGCTAAGAAAGTATTTTCGCCCACTAATTTTTGCACCTCTTATCAAATTGTATGGGTTATAAAAGCCTAATTAAAGACAAAAAATAACAGCTGTTGCGAAACCTACTTGCTTGGTTATGTAAGGTTGGTATTACTTAAGGTGATGGTTTAATTTCTACTGTTAATTCTTAAATGCTTTTACAACCGAATTCTGAATAATAAATTTTGCTTTTCGAACAAAGTTTATAACAATGCAACATTTTCAATTTACATCTTGTAAATTGTAAACAACGCGAAATGGGAATTATCGGTTTGTTCTACATTGTGTAGCGAAACGAAGACACAAAGCTGCCTGTCTTTACAAAGGTTTTGGTTTTGCTTCATGGCCTCATCAAAAATAAAATATTAGACATATCCCTTTTTCAGGTAAATATTTTTGCATGGATTATCTTCAGCATATGAAATCAGTTATATGTTGCTGGTTTCCCAGCATTCAATTTGGGGGCTTATTTAGGTTGTCATTGGCTGACCCTTACAAACAGCAGAGCATTGTTCTCCCCATTCCGCTCAATTTTAAGCTTCACTTGTACAAGTCTATATGTTGATTAATGACACAAAAAGCATCTGGGCCACTCTTTCATGAAATATTATTCAACGAAAATTATACTACTTACATGTATTAGTTGTTGATTTGTTGAAAGTTAGTTTGATTTGATTTAGGATTGATTTGGACACAATCCCTAGAAGTCCTATACTAAAGATCACTGAAAGCAAGGAAGGAATTTGTTATTGAATATATTCACTAGGATAATTTCTGTTTAGTTTTGGGCGTATGTGTGCTTTGAGAAGAAAGGGTTTACAAAAGTTTGCCTGGACTCTAAATGGGCCCCTCAACCAGCCCATTATGTTTCTCTGGTCACCCCCGTGTCATCTGAATGGAACGCGTGGGCTTGTTGACAACTAATTTTCTCAAAATGTTCGAATCTCTGTGGCTCCTCCTGCACCTACGTGCCCTTGTGTCAAGACTCCGAACTGCTTAAACGACTGTAGGCGACTGCAATTCTAGATCTTTATCAAGAGCAAAATATAAAAATGCACGTAATTAAAAACTCATTATATAAGCTCCAAGCTCACAAAACAAGGAAACTTAACGGTCTGTTTTAGAATTGACCAAATATTTAATATCGACGGTGCCATTTATTTTCCAAGTCATATAATTAAGTAAAGATTTTTTTCCAGGTTTACCCGTAAATGTTTGAGAATTAAGTCTTCCGAATTCGAATCGAATATACAGTCCAGTTCATTTAACATTCGATTATGTTTGTCTTACAGGTTTTACATTCCGTGTTGCATGATGTAACCATTGTTGTGAGTTGTAAGATCGAATACTCGATTCGAAATTTCGAATTCGGAAGTTCTAATCAGCAAACATTTAGCGTTTCAAGAACTGAATGCATTTACCAAATTTGTTGTTTTTTTCGCCATAAAGTCATATAGACCAAATATTTTCAACACTTACTTTCGCTGTTCATCAAATAATTTAGTTCGATCCCGCCGTTAAAGTAAATAATTAGGAATGTACTTCTTGCATGAGTCTAATTATTAGTGGTTAGTGGGTCTAAAATCTCTGATTGTCTCCTGTGCTCTCCTCAGAGACCCCACTGGAATGTAAAGGGTTTTTTCCTCTTTCATTCAGACTTCAAGAACTACTCAAGCGTCCCAACTGTAAGTGACTGAACGCTTTAAATACGACACGTTTGGGACAAACACAAGCGTTACAACCAAACGACATTTCGATATTAAGTAGCCTACATTTTTTACTTCTTGCGCACCAGGTTTGGTTAGTTGTAAATGCAGTCGAATCCATTTTATCACAGTTGCTCCGTTTACCACGAACGTTTGCTTGCATTTAATTCACCATCAATTATAAAGGTTCTAACCATTACTATTTTAAATTTAACACGGTTTAGTAGAGTTAAGGAGAACTATGTACATTTTCCGACAATGGTTTTGACATAAAAATAAGCCCATTAGGATGTTGTCATCAAAGGTGTGATGTGAGTTAAAGAGAGTGTTGTTGCTTAAATTGAGGGATACTGGAGACGCCGAAGTGTGTGCTGCCCGGTGAGGGCATTTGATTGTAAATAAGAGAGTTCACACGCCGATCGAGTGACTAGAGAGAACAGGCGAACTATTTGAATCAGGTGCCTATCTCCCTATCGTGGAGATCAGAGCTCAGCCAAATGACATCTCCCTCTGAAAAGCCAATCTAGTCGCAGGATGAGATTTCACTGTCTTTGCGCTCAGCCTGCCCAATTAACATAAGAAACACAGTGAGTCCCATTAAAACATGCAACAGTTGGTGGGCAGTTATGGCATTATCTGCCAACAACTCAATGTTGGGTTCCCTCTAGGCAATTCTATTCAAAAACAAAGCCTGAACTATCACTTTGTATTGAGTTATTGATGCCGCCTTGCCTGCTACACACAGTTTTCGTATTTATAAATAATTACATGATCATTATCAATAGTAATGTCTACAAGGTTTTCCAGAAATAATTATATACTAACTGTAAGTTGTATGTTATCCACATACATTATGTACGTTTGTAATTAGTAACACTTAAGGTCTTAACATATTTATTTGTATGTTTAAAAATGTATTTTTGAAAGAACCTTCCAATTGATATTAAACTTATTCACTTAAGCTTGCAGGGTAAAAATTCTGTGCTTTTTCTTTATTGGTCATATATCTATTTGATGTATGGATGAGAACCTGCAAAACTGGCCTACTTCCTGTTTGTATTAAGTATGGAAAAGACATGGTTTGTGCTATACAATATTTTACTGTATCATATAGTCATATATTTGAAATGACACAGTCTTGGTGCATGATCAATAATTGTATATTTTGAGCTTCCTCCCAACACAGAATTAGAGCTACGGTGGTTTAATTCTCTTCATGATATCCCTGTACAGTTTAAGAGGAAAGACATTAATGAATGTTTTGTTGGAGGGTTAATTAATGCCTATCCATGGTTTAAGAAACCCTAGGTTCCCCGTCCACACAACAGGAAGTGTACAAACACTTTTCTTAAGCTTATGTAAATTTTTAATTATGCCTAATAACCTCTCAGTAGGTCAGAGCAAAATTTGTACTCAAGTCTTTCCGCTGGGCTTTGCCTGAAAAAAGAAATCAGTTGGTGACAGCTAAAATCTGATCTCAAAGACCAAGTTTTAATAGATATTTCAGTGACAATTTCCAAGCTACAAATTTCCAAACAAAAGAGGTCTCAAAATTTTGGTTTGTTATATTTTTTATAATGTTTTTCCTACTCATATATTTTTTCTTATATGTTATATATTCTTTGATGTTTTGTGTCTCTTGTGTCAACTTTTGTATCATTGCCTGGCAGATTATTGTAAAGTTTTCATCCCTTTTCAGCCTAAGTAGGCTAAGCTTGGAGTGGCCTGTCACCGTGGAAACTGCCAGAACAATTCAGTTGAAGTTTGAAGAGGTCAGCTTGCAGGGTCAACAGCCCCAGCTTCTGCCTGTGCCAACTTCTGTTGAGCCTGGGACATTCTGGGGGAGTGCTAGCTCAACCTAACCCTGGGTGGTAGGCAATTCTAAGACAGAAATAAATTTTTTGAGTCAGTTTGTGGCCTCGGAACTCCAGGTGGCCTGTGAAATCGATTTTAACCCCTTGACACTGTCCTGGAGAAGCATGGTTGACAACCTGGGTGAGAATTTAGCTGGGTCTGACAGATGTGCAGCTCAGAGAGTAAAGAGAAATCAAGAGGGGGTGGGCTGAGAAATACACATCTCTTCAGCTATGGGCTGTGCTGTAGAAGTGGTCATTAAAATGTTATTAAAAGCTGGAATGGTTTGCATCAACTATTGACTGTGAGTGTGTAGAGCCTTACACAATTCATTAACCCAGAAACAATATCCATAAACTTTACCCCAGTCTGAAAGTTGTTCAGATACAAAAGATTTGAAGCGTTTCACCACATCTGGTGATTGTCAACCACTATCAATTTTTTGAAAGGTTGATCATTTTTTCTAAAGAAACACCAGTGTTTAAATTCAAACTTTAGTGTTTGTGTTTAGTGTTTGTGTAAAGACAAATAATGTAACATTTTAATGTAAAATAACAAAATGATGGGCCAAATCACAAACCCTAATGATCTGCATTTTATGAAAGGAGTTTCTCCAATGAAGTAGTCCTCTTTAAATTTAGAACTAAAGACCTAAGGTTTTAAGGTTTAAGTTTAAACATAGCATGTAGCATAACATAGAATCAGACTTTACATTTTATCCCAGGTCTCTTATTTCATGATTTGCAGTAATTTTACTTGGTTTTATGGAAGGTAGCATCCTTTTCCAATCAAGTAAACCTCAGTAAGTTAAAACTGAAGAGTTTGTTTAAATAAAGTTTTTAGGTTTCAATGTAAGTGTAACACCTCAATGCAATACAACACAACATAGCATAGTATATATAACAGGCTAGATTTCAGTGACTTTTTATATTTGTACAGAGGATTCTTGTCTACTCACTTTCAGCAGGGCCAAACTACACATGGCCCTGAAAATCTGAGTCAACCTGCTCTGTGATTTGAAATGATTTCAGCCGGTCACAGGGGAGATGGTGCGATCAAAGGACCAACTCACTACGCAGATCAGAGCCCAAGCTCTTCTCTCGGGTGCCGATTCCATCTGTCACATTTAACAGACTGGGGCTGTCTGGTGGGCACTCAGCGAGTGAGTGAGTAGTGTGGCAAGCGCGTGCCAGATTGTTGCTGATTGTATTTGATTGCATTTGAGTGCAGTTTTGACGACGGGTCTAAGAGCTGGTATCATCCCACTCTTGTCACATCACGGTGGAGAAAAAAAAAGGGAAACACTGCTCAGAAACATTGGACCCCTTGGTAAGTCTTGGTAAGAAAAAACTATTCTGTTATTTGGAGGAGATAATACTTAGAGAAAGCTAGCAGTGTGTGATTGTTGATATGTTATGACAGAAGTGAACAGTGATATACTCATAGCTCAGGTGCAGAACATCTCACATGCTCTCTTTACTCCTGTTAGGAGTTCAAGGTGTTATTACAGTGTGAGGGAACTCGTTCATGGCTGAAATGAGTGACAATGTTTGCTGGCTGTGAGTGCGTAGGTTTGTTTATCTCAGCATAATGTCACCTTCCCCAGCACTTCATTCATTAGCCAAACCTGTGAGTGAAACCCACATTTCATCTTTATCGGGACATTTTGAGGGTAAAGTTAAAAGCATTTGTATGTAAATGTTTTACCAAGGTTATGAGGAACTGTAATGTGGCCTCCATTTGTGTCTAGTTTTGAACACTTCAATAGTTATTCATGTTACAAACATTAATATTAGTAAGGTAAAAAGTCAACATTAAATAACATTCACAAGCAATTTTACTTACACAAAGATTGAGATAAATAGGTAAAACACTGGGTGGACTTGCTTGTAGCCATCAGGAGTTTGTAATTGGATGCTGGTGGCTTCTATATTGTCGGTCTGTTGAGGAAATAAAGGTAAAAACAATTACAGGGCTTTGTGACACCAGCCAGAAAGTTGTTCCAGAGACAGAGTGAGACATTACATGATAATGTAAGAATATAAATACCACACCATACAAAAACAGGAATGTGTTTTACAAAAGTCAATATAGTCGATTTAAGTTGCTTTAAAGAGTGAGAGAATGCTTAAAATTGTGAAAGGATTTGCTACATTGTTCATTTATGTTAATATAAGCCTTCTGCTAAAAGATAATCTCTGACATGTAAACTACAGATAATAGTTGACCTCTGTTGAAAGATGCAGCACAATGATATACAGAGAAGTTGGTGAACAGGTGTTTGACATTATATCCAGCACTTTATGTATCCCAGCTAACAATATTAGGTTGTAAGAATGTTTTCCTATGATTTCCATTAAGTAAAAAAAACATTAATGCTATTTTGTATGTTCTGTAGGAATGTTCAAAATGTCCAGGTTTTAAATGTTGTATTAATGTTACTGGCTTGGTTATACTTTAAACACTTTAATTTTCTAACATTTAAAACAGTCCTTGAGTTGTACTAACATTACTGTGAGAATGTTTTTTTAAATTTAGGAGAACTTTAAGAGAACATTAGCCAACATTTCCTGTTAGCTGGGATTGTAGCACAACTGGAATTCTGATTAATCAGCATCTTGAACCTGAATTATTAAGAATGCCGAATGAAGCATATTGTTAGCATAAGGTTATGAAACGCTGTATTATTGCTATTACGATTCCTATGGTGCTATTGGCCGTATTGGGCTGTAAGGGGTTCTGTTTGTGTGTGTGTGATAGTGTGATGATTAACGAGGTGTTTTTGGCAAGTTGGCATTACTCACCAGTGCCGTAGCAGTTTTGTTTTAAAAGTGCTGGGTTCAGAGAAAGAGGGATTTTAGCCCATCAGCAGTGTGTGATGTCAGCACACAGGACAACAAAAGAGAAGTCCAAATCCATGGTTTTGCAGCGTTGCTGGGGCCCAGGCTGGGCTGAACACAGGCCCTCTTTTCACAGTGACAAACATACCAGAGCGCTGCAGTGTCTCTCAGCAAACGCCACATAATCTCTTCTAAGGCCATGTGTGTTTTCATTTGTTTATAAATGCCAATGTTTGTATGAATTATGTCTTTTTAATATACAATGTAAAAATGCAAAATGTGCAGTTGTCAGGAGTTACGTTTTTTTTGGTTTGGTGTAACCTAATGGTGTCAGTTCATTAAATAATATTTTTGACATACTTGAAATTTAAATTACCACACAAAACAAATTTAAGGTTACCCAACAAAATAATTTGAAAGTGTTCATAGGAAGCATAATGCAGCTATTTTGTTTGTTATTATTGTGATTTTATATCAAAGTAAAATTTGGAAAAGAGGGTGGGGAATGCTGGATTTGAAAATGTTACATTATTGTAGAAGGATAGTTAGGAAGGTAGGAAGTTAATATGCTTCCGGACCTGTAGCAAACTTTGAAACTTTTGAGTCTTCTTTAAATAAACATGCAAAAAGGAGGCATAGGAAATTATGAGGGTGCCTATGACTAATTCAGGATGAGCAACTGAATGCATTGTTTTACTGACAAAGTCAGTACCAAAAGGATAATCTTAGCAATATATCAAAGCATTTTAATGCTCTGATATATTTTAATGTTTAATGAACAAAAATGATATTTAGGCCCATAGTGGTATCACAACTTACGTCAAAGCAGCAACCTTTGTCAGCCTTGAGCAAGAGACCTACCCAGACCTGATCGACTTGCAGTGTTTACCGGTTACATTTCCTTTCTTTTTATATTTTCTAAGCAATTACAAACAAGAGATGGACTCTGTAGGAGTGGCAGGGCTGTTCTGTTTTCTCTCATGTCATTTGTAAAGGGCTTAACCCTACTTGGACCTGTTTATTTGCATCCCTTAGTCATTTTCCCCCATTCACAATGGCCAAAACACGCTACTGTACCCCGATAAAGCCAGTAAACACAGTCAGGGATGGCATGAACTGACTCTGAAGGACCAGTATTGTAGATGTTGCCAATTCCCAACAAGCTCTCTTTATGATGGGAGGAATTATGATGGCCATGAGCAGTGGGTATGTGAGATCGCTGGTGGCAAGCAAGATAAGTTGAGTAATTGTCGTTTACTGTAACAGCGGCTTTCATTCATTAAGGGGCCGTGTCTAATAAACTACTGGAGGAAAGAGGAGCAGCTGTAAACTGAACCCTCACACAAGCAGCCCTTTCTCCACGACCCTAAACTTTGTCCAAAGGCAAAACTGTCTGTGAAGGTCTGTGTAACTCAACAAGCCCAAACAGAGATTCCAACAGAGGTTTGTCTTGGGGGAGCAAACAAGGCTTTCCTTTTGACTACATGAAAAATAGGATGTTCAAGAAGGACAGCAAAAATTGATCCAGCTTCTTTTAGGCTAGTTTCGGATAAGTAAACTGGAACCCAATCAATTCAAGAGCTGACATGATACTTTACTGTATTTTTTACAAATACATCACTATTATAGTGATATACTAGTATATACTAGTAATGTTCATATTCCGTCCCAAAATTCCAAGAAAAAAGTACACTTATTGCCCTTAATTTATTTTAATATATTTTAGCAAAAATATTGTATTTTTGTAGTATGTTTGTAGTGTAAAATAATTAAAGAATTAATGTAATAAAAATTGTTTGAGAATAGAAAATTTTGGGAAATGGGGGGGACTTACCCATTGGATACACAAATCAGATGCATTGTGTAACCCATCAATTGAGGCCCTCCAATTCCTCCGATTCCAAATTCTAGCCTGTATTCTTACAAATGAGTAAAATTCCACACGAGGGTTCAGGAGAATTCCTGTCTTAAGATGTCTTTAACTATGCTGACACTTGAATGCATTTCTAGGGTGCATTTTGGTTTGGGGTATCATTGCTGGACCATGGTGGGCTATTGTGACTCCTACTCAACTTCCTCTTATTTACCACCTGATGGATGGTTGGGAATGTGGCAGGTCCTTGTGAACTAGTTCTTTTCTTTCCTGAATGCAGTGTGGTGTTTGCTTCTACTTTTCTTTACCTTTAAAACTACAGGTGTATTGACTCTGTCCAATGATAAATTATTGCCTATGAACAGGGCTATTAAAATCAGCATCTTAAAAAGTCCTTTCAGTGTCACTTAAATACATGATTGATATTTAACATTTTAGCAATATTTTCAAATATGTTGGTTAAAAAACAAACTTCAAAATCCAATTTTTATTTGGGTCTATGCAGTTAACAGTCAAGCCTGTGTGCAGAGAGAGGTGGGTTTGTATTTGTAGAGCTATGCCATTTTTGCGGGGGCTCAGAGTCAAACAGAACTCCCATAAGGATATTTGCTGTTATTATTAAGATCATGGCAGTTTAGCACAGACCAATTAAGGCTCATGGTTCACTTATCCAGTTGTTATATTCCTCCAAAGACTATTGTAACTGGGGCCATACATCCCATTGTTTTCCAGTAATTAATGATACTTTCGTTTACTTTGGACTATTCTGGGATAAAAGTTTAAGACAGCTATAAGAATAAAAGAGATATACTCTAAACCACAATTCAAACACAAAGTCTCAAATGACAAATGACAAACTTTAGAAGGTCACAAACTAAAGTCAACAAAAGTGTTGTACCATTGGCAGCCACAGTCACACTCCTGGATCAATCCAATATGTCAATGAGAAATGCAAGACACTAGACTGCAGATAACTGGGTTATCTGAAGAGTTTTAGATGCAAGTTGGATTATTAAATCTAATGGGGAAATGAAATTTTTGTCAACAGGGTCTTCCAGGCTTGCAACCAACTGTGGATGAGACATTAGGTCACATATTTGTGAGGAAGTCAATAGATGCTAGCTAAGGGAGATCTCTCACACTTCCTCCTGCTGTTCTTAACATAATCCTTGAAGGGGGAGTGAACCAAGAGGCGTAGCCACTGTCCAAGGGCCTTTGTCTTGATAAGGGGCAAACAGTGGGGTCCTACAGGGAAGGAAACACACGCCCACTACTTCAACAACAGCAGGAGAAGAAAGAAAGCCCATTACATGCTTGAAAATCAGCCTACTGCCATTATTTTAGTTATCAAACCAGTGGGGGGGACACTCTCGCTTTCAGGCATGAAGCTGCGAGATGGGTGGATGAGATTTTCCTTGACTTGTATCATAGATTTCCTGAGTGCACCTGTAATTGTGCTTCTCTGCATTGTTTTGGTGTTTTTTTGAGTGTCACATGTCAGTAATGGAAATGAAGCAATACAATGAAAGAGAAGTTGATATCAATTCCACCTGCACACAAAAGTGTGTGCCACAAGCCTGGTAAAGAAACTGGTTTATTCAAAAGCACACAGTAGATAAACTTGTTAGCTACTCAATTACAAGAGTTCCCATTCATAAACTGCAGCAAACATTTGGATAGGAAATACCAGATTCCAAACTACAGCAGACGTGCCTCAAGTCTGTATTAACAATTACAGAAATATCTACTATACATTAATGCTCAGCCAAGTTTAATAACAGTAGATGTTTAACTTGATTTTCCCCTACTCTCTCTTTCCATTTTTTTCTCTAGGTTTTTCTTCTAAGCATGGCAGTGATAATTGGATTGTGTGGACACCTGTATGAGTGCAGTATATCCAGGGGATTACAGGATGTGATGGGTGAGTCAGCTCAAATTATTGTCACGTTAACCCATACAACTGGCAGCCACAACCCCCTACTACTTACTAAAATAAGACTCCAGAACCCCTCCAACTTTAGAAACAACCATGAACCACTGCTGCTACAAATATTTAGGTCTTCTAAACATACACATACACACACACACACACAATATAGTTAGTTATTTGCATTTAGTATTGTTTTTTTCCCTCACTGTCCACAATCCTATCAGAACAGACCTGTGACCCATTTCTGGGTTCCAACCCACCAGCTGAGATAAGACCCTGCTTTAGATACGTTACATTTGAACTCTCAAAATGAGCTTTTATCTTTTAATAAAGTCTTATAAAGAATAAATGACAACATTTTTCTTTAATGACATTATACCTTGTACAATTTTTGAACACTGATGCCAACAGCTCTTGTATAAGCTGGTCAGGGCAGCCATCGATAGCAAGAGTTTGTAAACAAAGCATTGAGTGTGTGGAAGGGGGGCAGAGGTGCTGAAAGACGAGACAGCAATAGTGAAACTCAACCTGGTCATTGGTGTAGGGGAAGGAGGGGGGTTGTTTGACCACCGGGATGAGCGATGAGATGAAGGTCCCATCAGAAAAGCACTGCCACGGCAACTGTGTGGATTCACTAGGTGTCGTCTAGGCAGGTAATTCATCAGCCCAAGCAGGGCTGGGCCTCTGAAAACTTCCCATGGTCACTTCTGAGTGTGAATACGTAATGAGCTGGAGGGCTCCACATTTGCCACGGCTGATTAGACGAGAACAATGGGCCCAAACAGAGCTGGCAGCCCTCACAATGGGGACTGGAAAGCCTCAAGGCATTGCCGCCATATTTCTAGAAGTACTTTGTTGCCAGACTTCTGAAAGTGTGCATAGCACTTAAGATTGCACTTTTTGCATTAAAAATGTTCACCTTTAGCTAAAAAAGTTTCAATATTCAGTTTTAGATAACTATTAAAAGTATTAATACTTATCCAGAGAAGGATAAGTGGTGCTTGACTGTATAAGGAATACTTGATGCTATAGTGTGAGTAGTTGTTAGTTCATTACAATGTTGTTACAGGGTATTCTGGGTCATTGCTGACTGGCCCACATCAAAGTGGCCATCCCCAGATCTCTTTAAAATTCTGTCTCTATGTTTGGATGGGGTCCCTTCTTTAATATAATTCTATTTCTCACCCAAATAATCACCCACCAGGCCAAAATCATAAATCTGGTTAGATAAAATAATAGCACATCTTTCCTCAACAAGTTACATAATCTGAGGTGTTATAAGTGTAATTGCCTGTATCTCATGGCAATTTGTAAGTATTTTACATTTTAGTAAATTGGTGGCTAATTCATATGAATTCGCACAGAAACACCACAGCGCAAAATAGTTACTTTTTGTGAAATCAGTTGGTATTATACATGCCCATAGTACAAATGTAAGAATGGTGAAGAGTTTATCATTTCAGGTGTTATTAGAACAAAACCCTAAGTGTATGCAACAGTTACTTGCTGTCAAGTGACTATGGCATTACTTATATAATTATTATTTGAATGATTATTTGTGTGCAGTATTAACATTACTGTTTATAGCTACATGAAAATGAACAGTCCTTTTCTGACCAATCAAAAATGTGTTATTTTAAATAAGCAATTAGTTGGCCTGGAAAAGAAAATCAACTTCATTAGCGTCTTTTGTTTGACAAAGAGGAGCTGGCTCGTGTGGAGCGTTCAATCTCTCCAGAAAGATATCTCTTTGAACATGCTCTACAAAATGAGTTTCTGTATCAGTTGGAGACTGGTTTGCTGTCTACTTTAAAAATAGAGCTGATGGCAGGGAAGTCTCTGGAATATTTATTGGGAGGGGGGAATAAATCCACAATCCACTGCCTATTTTTCCTCTTTGGTCACATGCTCTTCCTGTTCATCACTATTTTTCCAATTACCTAACGGTATTTACATATTATTTCAATGTAGTGCGGCAGATACACACAGCCCAGTGACAAGGCACTGAAATAATTCACGCTTAATTGTATTTCATAAATCATATTGGAAGCCCTTCAGAATAAAGCTTCCTGTAACAAAATGATAAAATAGCCAATTATGAGAAAATTTCAGGGTCCTTAATTTACTAAATACACTCCAGAGAGAGTCTCCGAGCATGGTAGATTTGAGTCCTTGTTAAATACAGTTCCTTTAGCCAATGTAGCAGCTTTACAGAACAGAACACAAATGCATACATACTATAATAATAATGCTTTTAAAAAGTCTGTTTTGTTTTCATTTTTCCGCATTATATTCTGAATGTACAGTATACATCCACACATCACAAATACACATACAACATTAGTTCAACACTATAACCAACCAAACAGATCCCCCCCTTCAGCAACACCAGACCTAAAACTAGTGTTTGCAGTCTAAACTATTGCCTTTTAAATGCAAATAACTGGAGTGATAGTGAGAGATATCACCTCCATCACTCTCAGAGCTGCTCAGATTTGTAATCAGAGTATTTGTTTTAGGTGTTGGTTCCATGTGCTTCTCAAATGCTTCACCTCAACTCTTGCTTTTGTTATCCACTTGAGGGCCGGACCAGTATGCTGCATTAACTTGGAGGTGATCTGGAGGTGAATGCAAGTGTGAGAGTGTTAAAGTGATGTGTATATATGGAATATATTTACTGTCATTTTGTCCTATGAGACTTTTCACCCAAAGGAATCCTGTGTTTTAAAATAATAATGATTTAGTGCAAGATAACTGATGGTTCTTCAACCGATTTTTACAACCTTTTTGAAACCTATTAAATCTTGTTTGTTTGATAGATCAATATAAAGTACACTTTTAAATATTTGTAGATTGCTTTTTACAATTTTGTTTAAAAAAATTCAATGCACTTAATCTTTATTTATTAATAAAATAAAACTTCTGTAACAATAATAGCTAAAAGCAGACATATATATAGAGTTGATCAGTAATTATTTTACAGTCCAATGTTATTATATAATGAATCCACAGCCCAGGAGTTGCTTCATTGCCTTTATATTCCCAAACATTTGTTGTGCTGTTGTGGCCTAACAACTCCTGTTTAAGTCAAAGGTTTTACTTAAAAATCGAACTGAAATACAGCCAATAGAATGCAACATCTGGGATACAGTAGTAGAAATCCCATTCTTTAAAACATTGATGTTAACAAGAAGATTGATAACAATCTTTCAAAACTGACCTAGCTGATCTGAACTGATCTCAAGTTGTTAGGTGATGTATGATTTTGTAAAAGCACCAAATCAGATTTAACTTTTAAAAAATCATTTAAAATAATTTAACTGCAGTGAGCGCCTGGAGTTGAGTATAAGTCTAAAGTATAAAATTTAATGAATGTGTGCGGAGAGGACCAGCCTGCTGCAGCACAAATATCACTTAGGGATGCTCCCTAGAGAGAGCCTTAGATGATGCTACACCCCTGCTAGAATTGGCTCTAATGCCCAAAGGTGACACAAGGTCACAGGCCTCATAGGCCAGGGTAATAGCATCTGTGATCCAGTGAGATAGGCGCTGTTTTGTAACAGCATTACCTCGGTTGTGGCCACCAAACAGACTAAGAGCTGAGAGGTCAGGCGCCACTTGCCTGAGCAGTGGACATAGATCCTCAAGGCTCTAACTGGACACAACGAATGAAGCCTCTTCTTTCCTCTGGCAAATCAAACGGCAGAGGACAGAAGACTTGAAGTACCATGGGGTGACCAGCCGCAGTGGGCACCCTGGGCAATATAACCTGGTCTAGGGTGCAAAATGGCTTTAACAAAGCCAGGGGCAAAATCCAAGCAGGCAGGATATACAGATAGAGCCTCAAGATCTCCTACTTTTGAGTGATGTAAGAACCAAAAAAAGTAAGCCACCTTCAGAGTCAGAAACTTATCCAAGGCTGACACTAGGGGCTATTTTAAGGTGCCAAGAAGGGACCCGCATGTGACAAAAAAGGCCTCAGCTGTCTGGCACCACGCAGAAAACAAGACACCAGGGGGTGTCTCCCACATAACCCTTTAGGGTGGTGGGAGCCAACCCTGCAGAGAGGCGCTCTTGAAGGAACTCCAGCACTGAACCAACAGGGCAGAGAACCGAGTTAATATGGTGTTACCCACACCATGACACAAAGAGCTGCGACTTCGAGGCACACAGTCTCCTAGTAGATGGGGTTCAGGAACTCAGAATGGTTAAGAAACAAGAATTTAAGAGCTGGCCCCCCTTAGGGGCCAGACCCACAGTTTCCAGACCTCTGGCCAGAGTTTAACCCCCGAGCCTGTGATAGGAGGTCCCTCTGGACTAGGAGCTCCCAAGGAGTTCTGTCCAAGAGAGACATTGTGTCTGAGAACCAGACCCAGGTCAGCCAGAATAGCACTACTAGAAGCAGCCGAACTTGGTCGGCACATAACCCTTACCATCCTTAGCAGATGGATTTTGGGATGAAACCCATTTTTCCTTAGCCAGGAGTGGGACCCAAGGTGAGATACCAGGGTCTGAGCCACATAGATAGGGTACGAAGCCCTCGGTGCATAACCCTTACCATCTTTAACAGATTGATTTTGAGATGAAACCCAATTTTTCTTTAGCCAGAACTGAAACAGTCTTATATGCAATAGGCTGATGTGAAAGTATGCGTCCTTCAGATCTAATGTGCCAAACCAGCCCGAGGGCTGAATTTGACACAATCTGTTTGGGCATTAACATTTTGAATCTCTATCTCCTCAGAGATTGATTCAAGTGATGCAAATCTAGAATTGGATGCAGCCCCCATCCTTCTTGGGAACTATAAAACAAGGGCTGTAAAGGATCCCTCATGTGAGGGGTAATGCATTCTATAGCCCCTTTCTCCAATAGAGTCTTAAGCTCTTTGGCCAATGCTAGGTGCTGCTCTCCTAATTCTATAGTCTGCAAGACACTATTGAAGGGAGGAGGACAGGAAGCAAACTGAATTATGTAACCTTTGTCTGTTGTAGACTGTAGTGGATAAACTGGGCAGAGGCTTCCACACTGCCAGAAAATCAGAGAGAGGAATCATCCTCTCTACCTGTCCTAATTTAGAGAACTGGCAGAAGGTATCTGTACATGAAAAACTGCTGGCGTCAGGTGTTCATTGCAGCCTTTGAGAAAAGCACGATCCTCTGATCGAACTTCCTCTTGGGCTGTGAGGCCTGCGTGTGCTGCCCAACCACTGGCCTTTTGCTGCTGCCAGTAGACAGAAGACTTTAAAGAAGAAGAGGTGGATGGACCACCTGACGCTGCAGCTACCTGGCCTTGGCAAGGGAGGAGCTTCTTGAACCGCATCCGGTTCTAATCCCCCACCTTTGTTCAGGTCTTTAGGCAGATCAGCCTGGTACGCCTGCAAAACTTCCACAGTGTGCAGGGACACACCAGCCTGACCCGCTGCTGCATGTGTATACATACATATATATATGTGTGTGTGTACCTATATTATGTATATACATTATGTATGTGTACCTATATAACATTTGCGCATGGGCGAGAGAAAAGGCGGAGCCCGTCTCGCGCTGCTCCTCCGCCAAATCACGCTGCAAACCCCGCGAGGCAGCCGCAGCAGAAGCGGGACTCGACCCGCGAGGTGCAGCTGCTCGGCTCCATCTGAAGTAAAGCGACGGAGGCGGAAGCGGAGCGTATTTAGTGGAAGCGATTCACACGGAGGACAGTCAACTCTTCCGCATGCTCCGCTCCCAAACAAAATACACATATCGTGTGTCACCCGCCGCCATGTAGCGTGGAAAGGGTGGCACGCACTTTTTTATAAAACTCATATATATATTTATTTTCTCTTTTTTTGCTTTCTTTGTTACTAGCTGCTTCCTAGACTCATATCTTCTTTTTTCCCTCACACTCAGACCTGACTAACGTGCAGATAAACGGGCTTCCTTCAGACTTGAAACTGATGACGTATTTTGCAGACGCCTTTTAAAGGGTTTGTGGCGCGCAATGCTACGTCACATGACCTTGACCTGCCTATAAATAGGCCTGATTTTACACGCGTTCAGACTCCATAGCGTCAAGCAGACGCTGCGTCGAGTTCCCTCTATAGGGAACAACACTTCTCATAATCCTGAAATGAGGTCTACTATTCAGAAAGGTTGTTGTTAAGAAAATGGAAATTGTGACAAACAAGCTCAGCAGCAACCGCCCACTCCCTTAAACCACTGTGAATTATATAATGTACATACAAACATTATGTACTCTCAAACTATTTTCATGTGTATTTTTATATCTGAATATTGCTTGATAGACTTCACATATGTTGTTTGTATACACTCTTTACACTCATGAAACTTGATGTTGATTTGTCTTTTTTTTTGTGGATTTGTGAATAAATCACAATACTTTAATATTTTCCTGTTCATTTATTTACCCAAATTTTCACATTTTACTGTATCCTAGGCTGCTTATAAAGTGACCAGCCAATGCTGCAGTCTATAGAGAGAGATCCTTTGGGATCCAACCAATCATCTGCAGCAGATGACAAGCAAGTGACTGGGCGAAAGTTGATATGTATTGTGGCGCTTCACCTCCTACTACATTGAATGAAAATGAAGAAAGACTATGAGTCATACTTAATCTTAATGTAGAACAGAGTATTAGAATACAACACAGTGAGGGAAGGTGTAACTGTAGAACTCTTATGGAGTATCAGTGTAGCAGCCCTGCGGTGCTGAAACTCTGTCACATTAACCCCCCACCCCCATTTCTCTCGAAGCTCCGAGGCTAACACTGCACTCTCTGCATTTAACATTCTCTTTATTTAAAAACAAAGTGTTGTGACATGCTAATCTCTGTTAGTTTCCATTGCTTCCTAGCTTCCTTGCTTTCCTTTACCTCCATCTGTCATATATCATGTACTATTTGTGAAAAATATTATTAGCTCACATAACTGTTTTTTTAAAACTTTTTTTTATGAGTCCAGTGAAGACATCAAGACGCAGACAAACACATTTTCTGTCGGCTTTAGTGCAATCATTGCATTATACAGTTTAACACCAAATGCTATTAAAGCAAGTTGACCGTGGGGTCAGCCTAAGAGCAGCTCATGAAAACAAACAATTAATTTGACATGGAGGTGTAATGGGACAATCTCCCGGCAGGGCCGGATCTATTGTTCAGCTGGAATTAACCGTGGCAGGTCATGTGACACTGGGAGCTGACCTAGGTCCATTCACTTGCCCACACTTGCATTAGCCATGGCCCGGCAAGAGGTCAAACACAGTTACAAGCCAACCAAACACCCCTCCCAACACACAAAACACACACTCCTATCCAGTTGCTGCCCACTTCTGACTGGCACAGCTTTTGTCAAACAAAGGCAAGGCATTATGGGATATGTGGCGGCATCTAGGCTGTTAGCATGTGCACTACACTACACTGCACTGCTGTCCACATAAGCCTCATCTCTTCCTGTGCTATGGAGGACAGTAATACAACAGTCACATAATTAAGTGAGTCATAATTTCTAAAGGTGTTTTTACTAAAGATGAAGCAAGTTTTAATCTGTTGCTATAACATGTCCACCACATCAGCTAACAGGGAATATTCTCAGAATATTGGCTAATGTTCTCTAAAATTCTCTCAAACTAATCAAAAACATTCATGCAGTAGTTAGTAGAACTTATTTTTAATGTTGTATATTATATAGATCAAAAACATTTACTAAAAGTCAAAACTGGATGTTTTGAATGTTCTTAGAAAATTTAAAACATTCTTATTTCTTAAAAAAAATATGTAAAAGTTAAAATGAACAACCTAAAATTGTTAACTGGGACAGGCCCTCACCACACTGTAAAAAAAACTTTGCTGCCTTAATATTTTAAGTTTAATCAATGTGGCTGCACAAGTCATTCAGCTTACTTTTTGTAATCTTTTGGTAATCTTGACTGGTCTTGAGTTGATCTTAAAGTATTTAAATAGTTGAAAATTTGCTTATTTTTATAAGTTACACCAGTCAGGATTTAACCCAATAAATTGAAATGACTTGTGAAGCCAAGTTGATTAAACAATTTAAGGCAGTTTTTTTTACAGTGCAGGATCATTTTATTTTTTCCATATGCTACATACGGTACATACAAGGGATAGTCAGAAGCAGTCGTCGCGTTACTCCGCCTAACAGATGTGTGGTAGAGCTGCAGCGTGTTGACAAACATCTGATCCCATAATCTTAGGCTGTAGATAGCACAGAAACATGTTCTGTGGTTGAGAGACAGATATGCAAAACTGATATTCATGCTTATAATCCTGTTTTGCCTACATCTGTGATGTGACTGCTAGCATTTGTGTCCATCTGTTATCTGGAGCATTTCACAGGTATTTCATCCATATTTAAACACGAGTAAACAACAGCTGTAAATTGATGTTTCTCATTATGAATTGTCCGATGTAAGCTTCATTTTTTTGGTAGACAGGAAGACTCTTTCTCCGTTAACTGTTTGGGTGTACAGAAGGTGGAAAAGGCTGTGCAAAAGCCCCCAAAGCAACAGTGCCCAAATTAAAACTTCAATTTCTCATGTAAGACTCAATTTCATCCATGACCTGACATTATACAAATGAGAAGGGAACAGATAGAATACCTCCTCCATAGATCCCTCAGCTTTTAAGCTGCTATGGGGGAAGGGGACTGAACCTGTTGTTCATCTTGTCTTTTTTAATGTGAGAACAGCAGACAGAGTTTTAAAGGATTCTTTAAGACACCTTCATTTTACAAAGTCAACAAGGTGGCAGAAGTTAAAGTATCTGTGCTCTTTTATTAAATCAGACAGGAAGGACAGGTAGAAACTTCAAACCCTATAGATTTAGGGACAGATAAACACTTAAGATAAGAAACACTTCCATAGCTCAGGAGCTTCAGGCTGTTTTCACACTTTGTTCCATTGCTTGGTCAAAACTGGAATTTAATTCTCTCACTGTATTATTTGATTCCAAACTGCCACAGTTTAACACTACAAGTACCAGCAATTGTTTACCACTGTAGCTAGGTAATTACCTAATAATACTTTAAAATTCGTCTTCTTTTTCACACACACAATGTGATATTTGCCTTTATCGCAACAGACTATTAAAAATAAAGACGCTAAAGAAAAAATAAAGATGAAGAATTTAAAGGGTTCTTTGCAGTAATGTTATAGAAGAAGCATTTTTGGTTTACCTTTAAAAACAAAAATGTTTTTTGAGAACCTTTGACTGAAAGGTTCTAGAGTATATAGAACCTTTTTTCCACTAGAAGGAACCTTTTGTGAAGGAGAAAGGTTCTTTGGATGTTGAAAGTTCTTTTATGATACCTTACCTCCCCCCCCAAAAAAAACAAAACAAACAAACAAACAAACAAACTTTGTAGCACCTTTATTTAATAGGGCAGAATAAACATGAAAAGATGGTTTGGGGCTCATTAGGACTACAGTATGGAGGACTCCTGTAACTGTGTGAGCACAGTCAAGTTGTGCAAAGTGGAATTATTTTTAGATAAATAATACAATGTGAAAATAGTCATGCATGGGAGAGTGATGGGATCAAACCAAGTAACCAAGTAACCTTGACCAAGTAATCAGACTCAGTGTGCAAACTGTATTAAAGTGGTTGTTCAGCTGTTTCATTAAAGTCACTTTGTCTTGCAGCTTTGTCTCAGAGGAATGTGGATACCATCGTTTAGATCATTGGTCATAATAAGAACTGAGAAATGTTTGCAGTCCTAAATGCTATTGCAATCTTTTGTTTTTAGACTTTAGCATCTTGACAAATCTGAGACTAGTATAAGACTTTTAGAGAAGACACATGTATGAGAGATGCCTTAAAAATCTCAGAAGCTAGAGACTTAAGCCATTCACCACCCTATCTCCATGTAACCTCATAGAGGTAAAAAGATATTTAATTTACTAATTAGATATTTTTTGCATTGGCAAAGACACCAAGCCACAACAACATCACATATTTGCTCTTTAGTAGATTGACTGGAGTATGGAGTATTTTGAGAATAATGTTAATTCAAATATTTATATAGCTTGATGTCTGACATTTGTTCTGTTCTTTTATTATAATTCTTTTTTATTATATGTAAAGCTGCTTTGAAGCAATGTAATGTAAAAAGCGCAATATAAATAATACTGAATTAAAATTTAATAGGTTAGCGTTTAAAACAATTTTGCACTTTTGCAAAAGCAGCTTTGCAGAAAATACATTGTAGAACAATCGGTAGTGACATAAATAGTGTAGAAATAAGGAAAAATATTAAAACAGAAAAAATATGAAATAAATAAAATACATGGTGTCAACGAATACATTTTATTGGAAATAAATATGTACATTGCAAATAAATATGTACATTTTCATATGTACATTAATGATAGAATAATAATAATTGATTGTTGACTAAAACACAGCAAGAGCTCACTGAACAGTGTTTAACAGCGCACATTAAACAGCACGGAGGGGCCACTGTAAAGTGATTCATGCATCCTTTCATTGGCGTTATGACTGGGCATATTCTTACAGCCTTAATGGAGCGATGTGAACAGTACAGACTTCATAAGAGGCCACACAGAATGACTGTTTGCTCTTGACTGAGGAATTGTTTAGCATTTTCCCTCGCAGCAGCAAACTATAAAGACAGAGACATATCATTGCCAATGCAGATCTGAGTTTTGTTTATGAAACAGCTATTCCTTTAGCCTGACAGTAATGAATGCTTCTTTTAGGTTTTGGTGCTTGACACAGACATTTTGGTTTGTTAATATTTTAGTAAGATGAAAGTTAAGTAAAAGATGAAAATAATGTGGGGTGAAACCTATGTCGGTAGGTCAAGGTATCTTTCTCTCAAAATTAGCATTGTTTCCTTTTCCCTGGAGATGGTCAAATCAGTCGCCTAGAGAGTTGCATGTCACAGGAATCTTTGGAGTCACCAGATGATATCTAGGCTGAAGAGAACTACTTGCCTTCTGTCGTGTCCATACAAACTGTATGAATGGAGCATGTCTGGACTCTGATACAGTAATTTGAACTCAAAATAGACAACAGTGACAAACCATCCAAAAACTCTTTTGCCCATAAATATAGTGCTGGAGAGCAAGTAACTGCAAATAGCGACAATATTTTCTAATTTCATACTAAATGTAACTATATTTTTACAGTAGCTCTGGTGTTTTCAAAATAACAACGAATTTCAGCGAATCAAAGGGTTCTTTTTTTTATGAACAGTTCACAAGTTGTTGTGAATTCAATATAGGTCAGAAGTGTTCAGAGAAAAGCTGGTTTTATTAAAAAGTAAATGAAGTTGAACAACCTTGCAGCCTAGTAAGCTATTGTTTAAAAATAGCTTTCTTAACATTCATTTCAAGTTTTGTACAGTACTATACTTCATGTAAGAATAATTTCTGTTTATAAGTCCAGTATCTGCAATAATGACCATAGTAAATAATAAGATATTCTTGTACTAAAAAAGACCCTGAAACTGTCATAGTACAAATTACTCCCAAAACCAAGCTGGGTTGTTATTTCATACTTTCGAGCTGTCCCAATCTAACAGTGTAAAGTTTAATATATGACTGCTGTAACCAAGGTTATCAAGTGCAAATCTGGTCATAACTCCGCTGTCCACCAACAGCCAGCAATGTTTTTATGCCACATACTTTCAGTTGATTTCCCAGTTGGAGTCACAGCTTTTGTAAATGCAGAGACAGAAGATCGTAGCCAAACATAAAGATTGACTTCAGTGTGACAAAGCCAAGATCTCAAAGACAGTCATGGGAGTGATTTTACAAACATATGGTCACACAACTTCATCTAATGTCTCCAGTTCTCATCCCATTCAATTAGAAACTCTCTCATGTGGTATTATTCTAGGAAAAACAATAAATGTACTGATAAAAGGGTGTTTCATTTAGAAGGCTGTAATGGCCATCTCTTTAATTTAATAATGGACAGGCCCCCAAGAACAACAGCAGGTGTAATGTCATAAAATGTGTCATCTATAATACTGGCCTCAGGAATAATTATAATCCCTAATATTACATTTATGCATTTGGCAGACGCTTTTATCCAAATACTGTATACTGTATGCATTTACAGTATACAACTTATCAGTACATGTGTTCCACTGGGAACCTACAACCTTTACACTGCTAATGCAGTGCTCTAAAAGTTGAGCTACAGAAGCACCTATATTAAAAGCATATTAGGCGTTGAAAAGAAGCAAACATCTTGAAATTAATTGAAGACACTTTATTTATCTAGAAATAACTACCTAAAGCTGCACAGGCATTGAGGGCGATTAAATTCCTGAATGTTACCGTTTAACTGTGCTGCTATTTGCAAGTAGGTGTTTCTGCTGGACTGTGAATCTAGGCAGTGGCTAATGTGATTTTCTTAGTTAGATTCACATTGGTAGATACAGTGTCACTTTGCATTTGAACTCTGCTCAGCTTTGTGACACGACCCATGTCGCATCATTTTCATTAAAAACAGAGGACTTCCGGTTGCTTTGTTTCTGCAAATCACTACGGGTGTAACTGTCCTTGTAGTAGAAACATGATTGTGCTTCACCCTTGCATGCATTGACTTATATGCGCGTCCATTAAGTTGAACTGCATGTTAGCTCGACCCAAAACAGACTGTTTAGGTCCATTATAGAGGAATTTGGCTGCAAGCTCTTGTGAGACAAGCCATGCCGGGAAAAATGCACACCATCCTTCCCTGTTGTTCACCCACGCCATCCTCAAGCTCCCTCATGGAATCTCTCTAATGAGAGTGGAAATGTCAGCTATGATACACTTGCAGAGAAGAGAAACAAGCCAACGTACAAAGGGCTTTTATGTGGCCTGTCTATTATTTTCTTCACACTTGTATTTCAGTGAATTTGTGACTTGATTAGTGGTTCCTTGCGCACATTTTCACATGTGAAAAAGGGCACAATTTGTTTACTGTTTATTTTTAGCAAAAAAACAGGCAGCCTGCATGGCTTGTTGTTTGGGTGTGTGGTGTGTTACCCCAGAATGAGACTGTAAAACTGTTTAGGATAATGTGCAAATAGCTGTTAGTAAAACCTGAATTATCCCTTGGTAGAAAGTACAGTGACAGTACCGTAGTATATTTTATTAGACTAAATGATTTTTGCCATATTTATGTACTTGTATTTGTGTACTATGGTACTGCAAAGTTTTTTAAATAATAATAAAAACATATTGCTAAAAATAGCAATATGAAAAACATGGCATTATCATGGAACAATGTTATAGGTTCCAACCTATTATAGGTTTCTACAAGTTTTTTTTTTGTTTGTGCTGCTTAAAAGTGTTAAATTATGCACTTAAAAGGTTAAAAAATTTACTACATTAATAGTTGTTTGCTTTAAAAGACAAAACTAATAATAAATGCATGAGGGAATATAGATGCCTGGCAATTAAAGCTAAACAACATCTGCAGTCGCTCAGCAAAGCAAAACCTTTTATCGTCAACTGAAAATTTGACCTTAAACTGCTGCAAAGTCACTGAAAATTGTTAAGCATGAAAGCTATTTCAGTGGATTGCCTGTACACATGGGTTACCCGAGTCTAAATCCTTTTAATCAAGTCACTCTCTAGAGATGCTGCAAATAAACCTCTAAATCTCTAAATTCAGTTAAAAAACTATAAGTCTCTTACAAAATGAAGCCTAATGAAAGTTGTCATGCAAACTATTATGCACATTGCTCTAACCATGATGACAATATGCATATTGCAATATGCAACTCTGACTGTCACCCATTGTTGAGAGAGTGAATGGGTGAATGCTGGTAATGAAATCTCCTGCCAGTGATTTTCCAGCTACAAAGAGAGAGAGGTGATCTTAGGTGCAGTGCTGGATATGATCAATCAAATACAGACAGTTCCCTCAGGACAGAATCTAAAGGTCCATCCACCTGTCTCACTCAAACTACATCAAGACACAGTATCCGTATTTATTCCCTATAAGCTTCAGGACAGTTTCTTACACCCCAAACTTTTTTTCATACAACACTGATCAATAAGCAACAGGAAATATTGACACATGCCTCATTTTGAAAAAAAAAACTATATATTTTTTGTGATAATGCATTTACATTGGGAGCCTATGGGGCAAGGCATTCCAAAGGATTTAAATACAGATATTGGAAGCTTGTATTTTTGATAATGTTTATATTAATTAATATACATTACCTGAGCTGTAAAGTTATGGTAAGGGGTGTACAAGAGTGAATGTATTGTTTCTAATATTTAACTACTTTTATATTTTACAAATATTGAACTAAGTTACATCTGTTACACCAGAAAATGTAACACCTGTTGTGGATGCGCAGCATGCACTCTTCCCATAAAGCACGCTTTTAAACAAGGAAGCTCTTGAATCCATATTCTCTAAGCATTCACTGACTTCTGTCTGTGTTAAACTGTGTTAAACTTATTTGTATCTAACTCAATCACAGAAAATGTACTAACCATTGGCTAATAAAAACATTTTTTAGTCACCTAGCATAAAATTGGTTCGCATAGGTGAGTAATTTACTTGCATTGTAGAGGCTTGTAATGAAGGAAAAACAGTGGCTATACACTGCTTAATCACTTAAATCATGAGTTATTACTAGCGTTGATGCATAGAATTAATGTTAATGAGTGACTAAATAACTTTGTTTTTGATGGCAGGTTAACTGCCTATGTGTCAGAGTTCAGAGGGTGCACAGACATACGAAAACAGGCCGGCAACTCATGCTATATACGCAGAGTCAGAGTAACAAGGGAGGCTTGAGCGGAGTCTTCTTCATTTTAATGTGAAAGCCAAAAGCAATTATAATATTTCTGACTTTCAGTTCAGTCAGATTGTGAATTATTAGGAAAGCAATTATAAATTTCTGAATATTCGAAATTCAAGCACTTTTCAAAACTTAAAACAACTACATTTAAATCAAGAATTTTAAAGAATTTCAAGCACACATACAATCCCTGAAAACCGCATCATGATTGTTTCCTAAAGTAAAGTGATTGTTTCATAAAGTTCATTTTTGATGGAAGTAAACTGTATAGTGATGAATGAACACAACAAAAATGTTTTACAGTGGATGAGAAGCCGTTCGCTCTGCTCTGTGATACTGCAGATTGAAAAACATGCTAATTTACAGACTAAAAGTCGGGGCTGAAGTCTGCCGACGTTTTCATATGAGATTTCACTAACACTGTGTCCTAACCAAAGTGACACGCCTGCTGCAACACATGATAAAGGGTATCTTTTCCATCAAAAGATCAGAAGTTAATCAGACATTTAATCAGAAGTCTGCAATGGTGATACGCGACAAGCGACAGCGGATTCTTTTTTAGAAAAGATTTATATTTCTGCAATGTCACGACTGTTAAGTACTGAGTGGTTTGTATTATATTAAAAGGATTTATTTTAAGTTGGTATAGAAACAACAGTGCACTTTAAGACAGAGAGACCACTAACATGTTGATATGTTATAGATTTTATCACATTGTTGCACCACTTCTGGTGTGGACAGACAAATTGCTAGTCTCTGGAATCTTGTCGCGTTGCATTTGGTTAAGAAATAGTGTAAAGCAATCATGAATTTGTGAACAGATTATGAAATTAATCACAATTTTTGTAGGGGGGCTGGACAGAAATTTAGGGGTAAAAGCACCCTAAAAAGGTCTAGTGACACCAAGTGCTATTACAAGTATATCTGGAATACTTGATTCTGATTGGACACTTGTGACATTCTGAGATCTCTCACCCCCCAATAACAACTGCTAAAACTGATAACAGATACTCATCTGGGTACTGCAAGATGAATCAATATTTCATGTCCAGTTATTTACTCATGTGACAAGAAGTCATACAATAAGTAAGATAATGTACATCCAGATGGTTGTTATTACAAATAAAGGTCCTGATTGTCACTTACATAACATGGTTTCCTTTCCTTGGGTCTTTCCGTGGTACCAGCCATTTTAGATTTTTATATCAATAATCATAAGTTTAGACTACTGTATATAATGTGTACAAATTATGCTACCATCAATTTATGTGAGGGTACCAACTTAAGGTTAACATTTTAAACGTCTTTTGAAATGTGTTTTCAGACACTGTTAAATGAAACAAACCAATAACACAAAGCATCAAATTCATTAAATAAATTTTATGCATAACTGATCACCAGTGATCAGGTGCATGACAGTTAGAAATGCTGTCTGACTTGATGGGATGTTGCCACGGTCAAAATATTTTTGCGACAACAAGGGTGATGACATTTCCAGACCCAGACGCAAAGCATGTCAGAGGATGACTTTGTTGATGTTAAAGTGTAACATTCATTGGCTTAGTTTTTCTGTTTTCCTAAAACACATTTCTCTAAACCATCGCCCAGTTTCTAAAAACCTTAAACACAGAACCAAATCTTCAAACTAAATTTACAGAACCTCTGATTCTTCTGGCAAAATCAAACAATTGCTTCAGAGAATAGGGCTTAATGTTACCAATTCAGAAAAACTGTCAAATAACCATAACATTCATGTCTCATGTTAGTCTGTTAACTCTAATATCATTTTATATATGTGTGAGTAATGTTTAACCAAATGACGTGCATATGCTGGAGATAAAATGTAAGAATAGTGGGAACCAGCTATTATGTTCTCTTCTCATGAGATCTTCAGCTTTTGTTCTTTTTTTGACAATGATCAAGGGGTGAAAAGGTGTTCTGTTGTGGATGGAAGTGAAACCCAGTCTAGTCTGAGTGAGTGGCTGGATTTTCAACACAGTCAGTCCTATGATAGTGTTTCATGCTCGCCCAGTTCACCTGTGCTGATGGATGAGCGTGGAAACAGGCCAGTTAGTGAGAGAGAGAGAGAGGACAAATCAGGGGAGAGAAGGGGGAAATCTCTCCTGTTCTGTCACCTATTCACCACTCTAACTCTGGGTTATTTGGAATAAAATACTAAAACAGTACTGACTATCTTTGCAGTATATAGTGATTTTTAATATACACAGTATGCCAGGAATAGCTGGATAATCACAGAACACTGTGTATTATTGTATCCCACAATTCAATGCACTCGACTTAACCTTTCATTTTTAGTATGATGAGTGAACCAAAAGCTGTTTTTTTACTTTATTTTCATCACACTGCCAAAGTTAAGACATGTGAACACAAAATTAGAAACATTGCATTACCCTTTTAATGTAAACATCACATGCAATGTGGTGAGGTCATGTGGCAAGAATGTATAATTATTTAAAACTTACTACCTGCTACTTAAAAAAGCACAATTGTACAATTTACAGAATATGCTGCACTGTCATTTAGTAAACAGTATCATAGTTTTCTATTTTGAACAGTGCCATTCTTTCTTTTTTGATGGCTTATTCTCTTCATTTCTCCAACAGATACATCATAAAAGTACTGACCAAGCTACCTGGAAACCTGCATGGGGTGTTTTGGAAAGCTCTGGGTCTCGCATGCCTGTTGCTACCTGTTTCGGATAAACAAACCCCATGGCAGGCCGAGCAGGAGTTCGCGGGTGCACACCACGCTCGCACACTAAGCAAACTATCACCAGGTGTGCACGCATAGAGGCTGATCTTCCGTCAGCGTCCTGTCATGCACAAGATGTTTATCCAATTTGTCAAGATAATCTTTCCTCAAACACGGCCTGGGCCGAGGCCTCGCCACACACACACACTATGAGGCTGAAACGAAAAAAACACACCCTATGAGGCTGAAATGAACAAACCATCTCTTGTAACTTCTCTTGAGATAACTTATATCTTTCTTAACCAAATTATCTATACTTTAACTGTTTTTCTGGGATGTTTTGGATCTGTTTAATTCATCCTCAGACAGATCATCCTGCACATTACACAAATTTAGACTCTTAATGGAGTTGCAATCTGTTTATTTTTCCCCCTGGATTACTGCTTTATTAATGATGTCAGTTCTACTAAAATATAAAGTGACATGCAAATTAGCATAAATAACACACACACATGACTGCCACACAACTGATGCCCGTTGACACACATTTAAATTACAGCGTAAGCAAAAGAATCCTAAAGCTGATGATTTTTATAATGAATCTTTTCATTTGCCATGGTCTGGATTATTTTAAATGGATTTCAGTGGAATATTTACAAGTGTTTCATGATTCACAAACTTTATATTTAGAAAAGGGTTTATTAATCAATGGATATCATCTTAAATTATAAGCATTAAAATACAAGCCTCTTAAATCATGCTTGCTATAAATACACAACTGTGGCACATATGCATTATACCTCTGTGACAACATCTATGAACTTCATGTTAAATATTTTAAGACTTTAGAGGGCTAAAGATGACAGTCTTGGAAATCAAATTATCTGAGCAACTAGTGAGTCTGTAGTTTTGTCACGTTATGCACAAATAGTTATGAAGAACTATGATTATGAAACAGTAAATACAAAAAAAAAAGCATTTCCATGGAAAATCAAGAGTGTTTTTTGATAACTTAAGGTACCTTTGGCACACAAACAGCTTAAAAGCACCATGAAAAGTAGATCTTTGAGCAATCACATGAAAACTCAGGAGCAAACAGAACCTGTAATGTGATAAGAATCCAGAGAGTCAACAGAGAATTCCAGCTAATGGATAAATCACAGGACTAAATTGACCAAACAAACAACCCTTGGCTACAAGAGACTTCATAGCATAGCTGAATCACCCCATGGGCAGAATGTTCTATTTTGCTTATTTTATTGTATATTGAAGTTTAAAGCTGCAAACTTTTGCTTCTCTATCACCATCGCTGTTGGAAACACATAATTGCAGGTTACTTTACATACTTTTCATTAGGTATGTTAAAGTTACATAAAGCAAACTATAATTTCTGGGAAATCTGACCTGACAGCTCAATTTATAAATCATTATTATAAGCTTACCGTTGTGAATTGGGGTAAGGAGTGTTTTTATCATTGATCTGTTAAGTACTTGCTCAGTAACTGTTTGTTATTTTTAATATAAAAAAAGTTAAGAATCGCATCTTTATTTGCAGCTTGGATTATTTCTATTTAGTTAATTGCGCACATATTCATCATAAAAATGTATTTCAAATTATGATTCTTTAGGTTATGCTGAAAATTCCAGTAAATTGTGGAATACAATGCAATTGACACCTTTTATGGCCTAAAACACATTATCTGTAACTTGTATTGAACCTAGAACATTCCTTTTGTAGGTGGTGTGTAATTTTTGCACCACTCACCTCACAAAACAACTGGCAAAAATAATGTGTGCTTTTAAACAAGTTTCTAGACTTGTTATGGGGCAATTCGATAAACATTACATTGTATGCTGTTAATAACCACATACAGATTTATGTTAATCTGGGACTAATCTGTGTAACAGAATGTCATATTGACATATTGTCTGTGAAAAATTCCAATATGGAAGTTTCTGTCATGACCTTGTAAAGCTGTTAAGTTTAGCATCATGCAGTACATGCAAGAATACTAGAATTGTTTACAAATATAAGGCTGTTCATCCAAAAATAGTCCCAGTGCTAAAAGGACAATTAAGGCAATTTACAGCTGAAAGAACACATTTTTGTACAGAATAATTAATCCTTTTAGACTGATTCAACAAATATACAAGGTGTACATATCTATTTTAGTTTTATTATTAGTTATTTATTATTATTATTTATTAGTATTATTATATTACTGTAAAAATTATTTTTGCTTTATTTTTGAGGGACAAGTTGATTTGTGCATGATTTTCTGTGAAAATTGACATTACATTGACAAACATTGCTTAAAAAGCTTAATGTATACTGAAGCCAACACTGAAGCCAATTCTTTTAGGCATCAACACCTTCAAATGTGATGTAATGGAAAATGGTAACGTCGTTCTTTATAACATAGTTGGGGTCAGAAGGCACAGGTATAAACACAGGGCAAAAACACACGTCTCCACCTCCCCCTCACCTGCTGTCTGAAATGCCTTCTGTCCAGACGTGTACACACATACACACACACACATGTCTGTGGGTGGTAGACGCGGTTGAATAAAAAGGTAACGCCCCAATACTGCTGTATAGGCACATCACAATACTTCCTGAATCTTTCCAGTGTGCCGCCCAATAAACATACCTGTGCTCCTAAATTCCATAGATTTTCCTGTACATCACTTATCAATGGCTTAAATGTGGTCAAAACATGGGCAGAGATTTCCTTTGCCATTTGTTTTATGCTTCAGGGTGTTGATGTGCAGTCAGAATTTATCCCTGTCTTTGCATACACAACACAAGCCCAAGCCCTTATCTTCAGCTGTTGTTTTCTTCTCTGTTTTGTGAGCAATCGGATGTTTTTCCCCGGGTCTTGCGAACACCCTCATGAAGAGCACCACCGCTCTAGATTGCTCAGAGTGGAGAGACTGGTCCAGCCAGTTGTCTACACTAGCTTTACCGACAGACCAGCATTAAACATGAGAACACCCACTAACTTGTGCCTTTTTATCACAGAGCTTTGCAATCGGGAATGTTTTTGCATACGTAATCACTTGATCTAAGAACCACCTCACCTGACGGAGATGAAAAAAATAATCTAATGACAAGACACTACTTGATTCGTGTGGGCCAATCGCATTACTGTGTGATAATTCCTATGATATATATATGTGTGTGTGTGTGTGTGTGTGTTCTTTGTCATAATGCCTTCTGTGCACTGCTGAAGTCAGCTCACAGTGTTGACCATTAAGAACAAACTTAATGGCCCTGTTTCCCACCGTCACACAACCAATCATTATGTTGATGTTAATTGCTGTAAGGTGGCCATAAGGACTGGCCTTTCACCTTGCCTTAATTTTGGTAAAGATAGTATCTATTTCACAGGCCTCGTCTGTACAGAATGTACACCAATGTGTCATGCTACCAAATTGGCTGGAAGAAAATTAAACCTACTGCTGACCTGCTGTTGTTTTAAGGATTAAATATTCAAATGTGGAACCAACTACAATAAAGTCAAACAAACAAACAAACAATTAGATTCCAGCACGCTTATCTTCTTAAATTAAAAATATAACAATTCTGATACATAATTAAATCTCTATTTAATTTTGAGTTAGTTTTTTTATTATTCTTTTTTTAATTTATTGTAATTGTGCAAAGTACATATAAATTCAGTGTACAAAAACCCAGAGAACAAATATAAACCATATTTCCACTTGGAAATGTAGCTTGGTTCTTAGGGTAAAATGTTAGATGTTCTCTAGATGCAACATGCAGTGCATTCAAGCATGGCCTTTACATTAATAATGTCTTTAATAAAACCAAATACCGGTAAGACAAATGAAACAAATTCACACTGTGCAGTGGTATAGCAGATCAACAAAAAACATATTTTTACATTTACAGGCTCAAGAACTGTATTTTGAAGTGAACATGAATATAACGTAAGTATTATAGTGATTGATTAATTACTGTAATCAATTATGTACTTATTATAGGTATAATACCTGGAATAAAAACAGTTTTGGAGCACTTTTAGATAATAGATAAAGTTAAACTAAGCCTGTTACATGTGAAGCAATAAGGTGAACTGTGGCACACCTCCCACGGTGCAAACGGCTGCGCAAATGCGTAATGAGTATCCACAGACGGCTGATTCCAGCTGTAAGGTGACCAGTGCGGGCATGGGCAAGTCTTAGATGGAGCAGCTGTCAGGGCACACAGAGGGGGCTGAGGGCTTCTGACAGGCTGCACTGGTGACACGTTCACACACAGATGCTCTGTGACAGCTCTCTGTTGGGGTGCAGCTGGCCCCCACCCCCTCCCGTCACCTCCACTTACCACAGCTGTATCCAGACACAATGTGGCGGTTAAAGGGATGTTCGGGTGGAGGTCCAGCCACTGGTCTTTAACCCTGTTTATGACATCAGACAGTTATGCATGCCGGGGACAGTTAGAATGAAAATCTTTGCATTTAACTGCCTGCAGACCTCAGAGGAGTGGGGTAGTCTTTCACATTGACATGAAATGGGAACAACATGATGCAATATTAACTTTTTCAAAGTGCTTATTTTACATTTTGCAGAAGTTTTTGCAGCATTGTGCTAGCCAAGGTGTTTTGGGTCAACAACAAGATCATTTTCTACCTTTCACGTGATTCTAAATTAGAATTTTGCTTTTGCTACTGTACTTTTAAGAATTCAGAATGTTAATGGTCTCTGTTATGATTGTCTCCGGTGTGTTCATCAAGGTGGGCCAGGTTACTTAATGTTGATCAGTAAAGTCTGTAATACCTGTTAAGAACCATCCGTTAGCATCCTCATTGATCTTAATGGTAGGTCCTTGGCTCGAGCGTGACCCCAAGCCTGAATTTGGAGTGTCACCTGAGCTACGAATGTGATTAATAAATGTAACATAAATGTGACGATGTCCAGTAGGGACTAAATAGATCATAATAACCAGACCACAAATCTTGACCACTGCATGATCACTCATGTATGAAAATATGAGTGATCAAATGTGATGTACCTTCAAAGGTTACATGGTTCAATTTTTAGGAAAAACATGAATTTTTGACATTTTTCTATTTTATGCTGTAAAGTCTACGCTTTCCCTTTTTAACATGAAATTCAAACCATGTAAGTTTATATTTAAAGAAATACATGCTCTATCAACAGTAATACAATAATTTGTGCACTGAGTGCAAATCACAACATATACATTCATAACGACATGTCACCTATTATGAAACTACATATCTTTCATGAAAACTGCACAGTGTGCAGAGTGTCCAGTTATGCTCCAAAAATGTAATGTCAGAGAAATAAAGATATATTTTCTATTGTTTACATTTGATTTCATATGAGAGAATCACCTGTCAATTATTGTTTTTCAACAAAGTATGCAAATAGGGTTGCTGTGGTAAAACTGTGAAATTTTGTCCATTAGATTCGTTATCCGAGTCATACCTGTAAAATAAGCCTATGCAGACATGATTTATATTTCACAAGCAGGTGACAAGCAGGTGATACTTGGGTTTTGCACCTTTTAGCTTAGCTTTAATGGTATAGTAGCTGAAGTACTTTCTGTTGTGATCCTTCACATTTGCTATTAACGAAACATTACAGATGTAGCTGCAGTATGTAGGTATTTTTGTAAATTATTTATGTAAATGAGGACAAAAGTATATTGTTTAGGTAGATTGCTGTTTGAAAGATGCATCTGTTGCCTGTTACTGCCCATTTACGCTGATGCTCAGCTATAGAGAACGCTGGTCATCAGTAATTATTTCTGTGATCATTTAACAATGATTGTGAATAATTTTGTTTGGAAAACAATTGTATCTACTTTGTAAATTGTCTGGGGTTTTTCACTATCTATAAAGTCTTTTCTACCACTGGTCATTTGTTTACAAGGTGGCATTTTGGAGTACCCAGTGACAACCAGTTGTTTTACTGGGTTGCTCTGAGACAAAATATATATATATATATATAACTTTTTCTTTTTTGCTTGTATTAATTCTGACACTTGGACAATTTCCCAAGTGTTTTCTTTTAGAACATATCATAATTGTGCCTGTAGGTCACATGGTTTAGGAACTGCAAACATTTTAGTGTGGGTATGTAATTTCCATGGTTTGTACTGAAAGTGTTGAGGCAATTTCATACTTTCAGTTGTACGTTATGTCATATCAGTAAAGAGGTGATTACCTGCAGCCTTGTGTCTATGACTGGAGTTATATACAACCATAACATACTTTACACCAGTGTATAAAACACAACGTTTTTAAAACTACACAGAATTATGAAGTATATGTTAACAAGCTCATTGTGGCCATAATTACAAAGGTTTTGAAATTTAGGTTTAGTTGAGGTTTAATGTATGGCAGTTTAGGTTTAATGCATCATCTGAGAGGACTGGTGAAGTTGGTTCAAAATTTGAACGCGTCTTAACACTGTACATTAAACTCATTTTAAACAAGCAAGAAAATTTAATTCTAGTTCGTTAATAACATTGTCAGCAATTATGGTTTCATGCTGCTTCGTCACATTTAATAAATTACCCCTGACTTGATCTGGCTTTAAAAAGCCTTTTTTTCCAAGATGTTGTCCTTTAAAATATAACATTTAAATAGACAACATTCATCTTTTTGTTTACATTGTTGTCTGTTTTTGTTTTATGTCTGAATCACTCTGTATTTAAATATTCTCCAGAACTGTACATATAGGACCATGACACAGTGCAAACATCTTAATGTGTGTCTCTGAAGAGCAAAAAAAGTGAGGTCACAGTTTATGGAGACATGGAGGTTTCAGTTACACAATCATCATCTTATCATACTACATCTCTGTTTGGGTTTCCAGAAGCTTCACTGCTGCATGGTTCCCCTTTGATTACCATTCATGCCTCCACAATAACATCTGTTTTTGGGGACACAGTGTGTCTTTTGACAACATTCCTTGGAGGAAGTCCTGAAATAACCCAGCAATGGCAAAATCATCATCTAAACATATAATTTGATCCAGCTGTCACACAGTAGAACCAATGCATATTATGCTAAACTCCATACTGCTAAAAAGGTATGCTAGCTATGATTTATTCCTTGATCAACATTCTCATTGCTCATGGAACAACACAGATCTTTCTCCCATTTCTGGGTTTGGAATGCAAATGTAAACACTAGAAGGTATATAGAGATTAAATGGAAGAAGTCAGTAGCAAAAAAGAAACCTTCTATTAAGTTTTCATTTCCAAAAGACAACAGGAATAAGACAGTCAGAAGAGAGGAAGGTGCCAAACTGACAGTCACTCCCTCAGCAACTGTAAAGACTGTTTGAGAGGTTTATAACTTTATGTATGGTGCAGTTAATTCTTGGCAACACTACTAGGCAATTTAATGTCATAGTACGCATGTCACAATTCTCATTAATTCATAACTTGGAAATGTCACTAAAGCCAGCTCAAGAAAGACTGTGACACCATCATCTCAGTTGTATCAGAGCTAATTATATTTATCTTGCTAAAGTAAAGTGGAAATACATTACTTTAAGAAATGATTAATCAAAAGGGTTTTAGGTTTAGGGTTAGGATAAGAGTTAGGTTAATTAAATATTTAGGTTGTAAGAACATTACCCTAAACATTCTGAGAAAAATGTTGAACATTTTACTTTAAATGTTACAAAAATGTTCAAGTTCCAGTTCTGCAATGCTTTTAAACCTTCTCCAACAATGTAATGATGTTTTTATGCTAACATTTTAAGAATGTTGGCCAGTGGCATATAAAAAACAGTTATTAATGTTAGTGCAAGAATGTTTCTGGGAACATTCCCTTAAATGCTGGGTAGGGAAGTAGAGTTAGGGATAGTCTTGAACCACTTTTATCAATCAATCAATCATTTGGCTTATTTTATGGCCAAATTGTGTTGGTGTGGTAGGTTTAGAGGTAATGTTGGACATAAAATTATCTGATGGGAATTTTGCTGCACAAGTATTTTCATCCTGAACACATCCTGCTTGTCATAATCGCTTTGTCTTGCCTATTATCTGCCCTTTGAAGTTGTCTAAACACCACATATTGTCTGATGATCTTTTAGGATCTAAGTTGGACATCTGGCTTTTTTTGGAAAAAAGTTGCCAAAGGATTCAGCAGTAGAGATTACCTTAAGCACATGTGCAAGAGCATCATCCAGGTGAAACTCTGGAGAACTCTTCAGAAGGTCTCAGTCTAACTAATGTGAACCGTACGTGCTAATTAGATCCTGAACTCAGGTGTTAAACTCTCCACCTCAAAATCCAGGTTATGTAAAGACCTCAAAGTTGGCCCACTTTAACCACAGCCATAATTATTGAATTAGTAGAAAAGTTCAAGCAGTTCCTCGGATTTCAGATCATTATTAAGCTTCATGATGAAATCTAAATCCTAGGGCAGCGTGTGTTTCCCTGTCTGATCACCTACACACCTGTGAGGGTTTGTTCACAGAGTTGGCGGAACATTCTGTGTTACCTGGAGAAAGGAATGCATGCTAAGTGCATTTTCAAATCCTGTGCAATCTGAATCGTGAAGTAACAGGTGCTGTATACTCGGAAAGACAGTGTAAGCAATGGGTAAGTGGTTATAGCAAAGAGGTTTTTTGTTTTCATTTTAATATCATTAACGCCCAATTGAAAATACTGGTAATAAACTAACAACAAAATTAAATAACTATGAAATGGAGCTTCTTTAAACGAAACTAGTAATGTAAATGACTCACTGGGAATTCTGAGACTAATTTAAAAGTTCACCAAAAGGGCAGAAATTTGGCCACCCATAGCGCCAACAGGAAAGCTAATACTTTAGTGCACCACCTAGTATTTGAACAAACAACCCAGCTGTACTAATAACAATACACAGCCATCAATATCTGAGACAAATGAATATAAGCAAAATGTTTTAGTTAAAATAGGTGCATTCTAAATTAAATGTGCAAAATGGATTTTAGGAATACAATAGGTTATTTTTTTAAATCACCTTTTTGTAGTCTTAAATTCTTAGATGTTAATTCTTAGATGTTAGATGGTGAGATCTCTCATCCAAAGCTGCAGATATTTTAACAAAATGATAAACATGGAAGGGTATTATCCATTGACAATGAGAAGCAAACAGCAGCCAGACACACAGAAAACCAGTCTGGGTGTACCTGGAGCAGGCAGCTGGTAAGCGAGGTGTTGGCTGTGGGTCATGAGAAATGGACGGTTGCGGATCTATTGACGTACTCTTTGCTGAAGTTGAGCCAAGTCTACCCTGATTTCTGTTATGTGAGGCTGAACAATGCAGGGAGTGATGACCTGCACGTCATACTAGAAAGCATCAGTAAATCATGACATGTGGAGTGGTGGTGAATTATAGATATTGATATCAAATGCATAATGACAGGATGCAAAGAAATTCACTGTGGTTACCAGTTGGAAGTTGGGGATTATTGAGTTTCTCTTTATACCTCTTCCATAATGCAACAGTTCCAAACAGTTTGTTATTTGTATATTATTATTTGTATTGCAGACACATAAATTGTACCTACATATGAATTGCTATTATGTTATTTTGTATTAAAAAGATGCATTAGTAGGAAAAGCAGGTAACATGCTCAGCATACATGTGAACTCTTGTAAAACAATTAAAAAACCATCCCAGAATGCACCTCATGCATTGGTTCAATGTGAAGAGGCACAGTGTGGTAAATTTAAATCTATTAAAATATAAAATGTTTTGATTTATCATTGTTGTCTTTCATTTATTATTTGTGCTTCAATTTGTGCTAACTGGTACCATTGCCAATCAATTTCTGTATTGACACCTGTATACAATGTATAAACATGATCAATATATTGAATTTTCCCACTTTTATTTCCCAAAAAATATACAGTTCATTAAACTTTGTTTCCCTTTTATGACAACATGGCCCAACAGTGGGCTGTCATGTTATATGTCTTGTCACAGCAGAACCTACTTTAAAACACCAAAATGTAAGCATTATAACAATTATGAAACAAAGCATTTCTGAATAAAAACAGGCAACTCTTTTTCACAATGTCTTTGTTATATATGTTACATGTACTTACTACAGTAATAACAGTTAATTATGCATAATTATATGCAACTAACCCTAATCCTAACCTTATAGTAAGTACATGTTAATTTATATTACTCAGTACTTAAATGTATGATTACACTGTAACAAAGACCCCTGTAAAATGAAGTATAACCTTAAAGCAAAAATGTAAATGGCCAAATACATCAACAGGGAACTCATAGACATGTTTTAATTTAAGAGGGTTTGAACCTGTTTTTAAACTAACATGCAAAACAACGACACTATCAAAACTGATAAATTATCCTGATCTAAACTTCATGTTTAACAAATTCATGATCTGAAGATGAGATTAGTGTTCACAGAAAACATTGTCAGAGCAATAGTGATGTCCAGCTTTTGTCATTTACTAGACACAACAGACACAAAAATGCATCAAAACTTGAGAAGGAAATGGACCATTACGTCGTTGTCTTAGACATGATAGATTAGCTCCTGAAAACATGGAAAAAACACTTGGCACTCTGTCAGATATTTAAAGAATTTTCTATTGCCACACAGACACATTGATCACCTGCGTTTGGCATTTACTAAGTACAATCAACCTAGAAACTGGAACCTAGCTCTAAATAACCTTCATGGCTAAATAGAAAACATCTTTTTAATGAATAGTTAAATACAGTTAGGAACAAAATAAAGTGTAGCTGGAGTTACAATGAAATATAACTTTTCCATAGCACATAGAAATTAGACATACGTCATGCTAGTATAAAGCTAATATAGCATTAACCAATAACAACATGTTTTTGAGGTTAAACAAAACTTTTCATTAAAAACTTAGGACATTACTTGATAAACCGGAGTTTATTTAAATGATTTCAGCGAAGTTGAGTTTTATTGACAAGACAGATACATCTTTATTTCTAATATATCTTTAGAGTTTTGGTTCCTTGCCATTGTCGCCCTGTTGTTTAATGGGAGACTACTGACATTTAACTTGGCTTAGGGTTTTGTAAATTGTTAATATTGCTTTTAATATAATGATCTAACTGCAGTCCTAAAACTGCACTAAGTAATTTCATTTTTCTCCCATTCTCTTTCATAATGCAATGTTCAGATACTTTATGGTATAACTGCAAATCTCTTATACTCCTGTTCTATAAAATTCTATCTTTATCTTAGTTCTAAGTGCTATCTTCATGTAAGATGGGATGGCATATCTTGCTTAATATGATACCTGTCATTTATCATGTTAATTGACTAAATGTCGCAGTCTCAAAAGTACATGCTGTTTTAGTAGGCTGTCTGGATACATTACCCTTTCAAAAACCCTTCGCATGCAATGGCAGGTATTTCTTAAGCACATCCATTTATTCAAATTGTCCAAATGTGTTATAGTTATCAGTTTAGTCAACTTCATATTCATAAACCAACAGAAATCTTATACTACACACATTATATATATATATATATATATATATGTAGTATACATATAGTATACAATATACTATACATTTATAATGAAAAAAAATTGCATTAATATCATGTATTCTGTGTTGAACGTTTCATAATTTTCTTGTTTTCTGTTTTTATTTTCATTGTATGTAAAGCTGCTTTGAAATAATTCAACATTATAAAAATATTGTAAAAAGTGATTTTTTTTATTGTACATGAAAAATGACTGTTATTGTACAGGAAAAATGTCAAAAGAATTCACCTGCGATGCATGTATGCTGGGAGATACATGCGTTCCCACAACCCCATTTAAGATAAACACTGAGATATGTGAGGTAAAAGCAAAGAAAGAAATTAGACCAGGAAAGTAATAAACTGGAAGGATTAAGAATGGACAAAAGGAGTTCAAGGAGTTTAGGGAGCCTGCAATGCAGTGATGGAAATATGCTCTGCACTCCTAAAAATAAAAGTTCCTGAAAGGTCCTTCCTTGGGCTGTATGGATCTAAGCAGAACCTTTAATATCCACAGAAGGTTTTAGAAAAATGTAGTAGAAACTATTAGTAGAGAAATGTTCTACAGAGTATAAAAAATAAGAAAGAAACAATCCTTTAAGAAAGCTTTGACTGAACCTTCTTTAGGGAACCTAAAATGAAGTTAAAACTGTATGAACTTTTCACATCTCTGAATGTATTTTAATGCAAGCAATAGCAAGTTTGCTATTTTGTATTTCAAATGTAGTATTCTGTCCAAAGTTTGATACATCAGACTTCCATTGACTGGTGATTAGATGATTATGTAGACTATAAGGAAACAAAACGGCTGTTGTTTTGCAACCAATACAACTGGCAGGTGTATAATTATCAATAGAGAGGATCATTTACCATGTCCACTCACTGATACATACATTAATATGTATTAATGTGTATATATTGTTCACAATATCATTTTCTCCCTGGATGCCTCCATGCAGGATGTCACACCCACATCTTTAAATAGTGTTTTATTGAACTTCTTTAGGTGAAAAATGTAAAGATGCAGTACATTTGTCTCTCTACCGCCATCTCTATTTGAAACATTAAAGTTGCAGGTTACTTTACATACTTTTATATATGTTAAAGTCAAATGAAGCCAAACTGTCATTACCTGGGAAATCCAACCTGACAGCTCAAATTATAATTCATTATTATAAGCTTACCATTGCACACTGGGCTAAGCATATCATTTTGAACACTGGCTGATCTGTTATGTTCTTGGTCAACAACTAATTTTTTGCTAATTTTTAACCAAGGAAAGTTACGGATTGCAGCTTTAAAATACTGACTATCCAAATTGAATTAAACACAATTAGCAATAAAAAAAAAACTAAATTACTGCGTGTTCTAACCTACCAATATTATGATACTTGTCAGGGCATTTTGTGATTGCACATCATTTTTGCTTTCAGTGTGTATAAACAAGTTAGTGTAAATTGTGTAATTGTGTAGTGAAACAACATGCTACACTAGAGTAAATGTAAATGAACATAATGGATGCAGTTGGTTGCAATGCAGTTCTATAAACCAAATGATTTTAGTGGTGCTGTTTTTAATTTCACATTCCACTTGCACATGACTGTGTATATCAAACTTCTGCCACACAATACCATCTCAATCTCCGTCTATCAACTTTGTCACCTTCAAACTGTCAAAACAGGAGGATGACAATTCCTTTTCACACACTGTAACCTCATTCATTGAGCATTCATTGACAGCCTACAACGACATTGTTTTGAATCAACTTTTAATATCTTTCCAAACACCCCGTTCCTCTGTCAGTGAAGGAATTCACTACAACACAATTAAAAGATTAGGCGCCATGCCAAAACGGGAAGCGCAAGGTGACAGTGGCATGATTCATGCTGTCCGCCCTGAGGATGTTTGTTATCCGCATAAGACTTGTCTAAAAAGACAAGTGAGGGAAGTTTGTGTGTGAGACATTTCAGTTAATCCGCATGTTCATTCAAACTCACGCACCTCTCTGCCCACAGTCCCATCTGACTTAATGAAGCCCCACCCACCCGTGTTCACTCAACACAGATTTGATGAAAACAAATGTCTGTAAAATGCCAGTGCTTATTAGAGAAGAATTGACATAGTGGGCTAATGAAGTCTCTAAAGAAGGCATTTTTTTGAGGGGTTTTACTTTTGTTAGTAAACCTTTTTGTTCATAACAAAACAGCTGTGGGCAGTTGTGGCCTACTGGCTGAAAAGTTAGAATGCTGGCAGCTAACAATTGAGGTACCCTTTAGCAAAGCACAGTGCCACAGTGCTAGCTGCTGCTCTGGGTGTGTGTGAACGCTTTGCAGTGTGTGCAATCACAACTCACTACTCCAATGTGTGTACACTTACTGGATGAGTTAAATGCAGAGGACGAAATCTGAGTATGGGTTACCATACATGGACAGCATGTCACTTCATGTTCACATTCTTCATGTAGAAAAATGCAGTAATATCTTCTATACAGCCTGTAATATATATATATATATATATATATATATATATAAATAGTTATGAGAATAAAGTTATTCTCATCTGTCATTGGACAGTTTTAAACTGGCATTGATTGGGTCATTATTATTGTGTCAGGCTGTGTGTTTGGATAAATCAACTAGCATACTAGTGTCTAGAGTCATACTAGTTTACTAGGCATATTTAGCTGGGACACCAGAAAGTATTTTAACATCTAAATATTACCTTTAAAAAAATGTAATTTAATATTTATTTTCCAAATATACATGAGTAATATTAATAAAATGATTATATTAGGTTACACCAATAACAATTAAAAAAAAATAATAACGTATATACATAATGTATGTTACCTTTAAGTATAATTTAAGAATGATTTATGTATATAAGACATCAAGGTGTTACCAAAACAATTGACTAAGCCATAAATAAATATTGTTCATTGGTGTCTACTTGTATGTAATATACAAATGTAATAGAACAAGATAAGTATTATTAATTACAACTAATTACATTATTGTTAATTACATACATTTATTTTCAGTATGAGGTAATTTTTTCCAGTTATAACTATGTAGCGCTGGTGTCCTGGGTGCTGTCCAGCCTTGCAGATTACCTTTACTTGTCTCTCAATATGCTCTACTGATCATGCCCTCAATTATTCATACTGGGATGTATTTTGAAAACTCCAACTGGCCCAATTGGTGTCAAATTCAAAATTTGTTCCTCTTGCATAATTGATGCCTCAGAGCGGCTGGGGTAATGAGAAGATCTGAGCGGCTCATGGACTCAGCGCTGTTTTAACAGCAAAACTAAATCCATGTTCTGGTCTTTTCTTTGGCAAGGAGGGCTTTCTTCCACAATACAATGTTTAAATTGGATCAACAAAAAAAATACTAGTGTGAAAATACTATTTGGTGAAAAGGAATCATCATTAAATCCTATATGTGAAATTAACCTTAGCAAGACGTGACGTGAAAGTCGTGACTTTCAGAAAATTTTATCAAACATAATACATAATTTGAGATGTGATAAATACATGTATATCTAATGCTGGACATTGTTATAGATGCATTGAACTTGGGGAAGTGTTATATGTGAGCATACATTGTGCAATGCTGTACATGAATGTTTACTTACAGTACATATCATAACACAAAAACAAGTAAAAGCAATTTGTGGATAGCCAGACATTGGAATGTTCCTTATTAAAAGCCAAAATACCATTTCAATACATTGATAAGCAGATTCTTATTTCTAACATCAGATTTACACATACCTGCTTTCACTGGCAGTTTTATATTAACACTCAAAATGCTCATGACATCCTGGACCAACTTCATCTAGTTTAATCAAAGTTAAGAAGTTTTGGTCTTCACAAATTCAGGATCTGGAACAGATATATCCTGAATGCCAAGTTATGGATCATTGTAAAACATGTTTACGTAATGATATATATTTAAAACACATGTAATACCTGCATATTCATGCATATAGCTTTAAAGTGATGCACCCAAAAATGAATGCATTCCAAACCAGTATAACTGTTTTCTTCTGAGGAACACAAATATAGGTATTCTGAAGTATGCTTGTAACCAAACAATAGTGGTACACATTGCCTTTAGTTTTTGCTTTTACTCCCCAGTCATTAAAGTACACCCTGGTGTAGTGTACAAGTGTGATAAAAGCACATGAAGAAAGGAAACAAAAGTATCAGAAAACATAACATATAAACATAACTAACAGCATGTACTTATACAGGTTTAGGGTTTGGTTTGGGGTTAGTTGCATGTAATTATGCATTGTTTACTCTTACTATAGTAAATACATGTAATGTGTAAAGAAAGACATTGTAAAATAAAGTGTTAGCAAATAATTAATGAAATTATTAAACAATACAGATGAAATTAACAGTGTATAGGGATGATTAGGGCTAATTATCACAGGTTTTTGTCAAATGAATATTTCTCAGGGTTTATTTTCAAAAGTGAAATATATCTATCTTATGTTAAAATGTACTTTGTGCATCAGTCTTAATGAACAAAAACAAATGAGACAATGTTAATTATTTTTTATGTTTTAAAATAAAATATAATAATTTCCAGTACCTTGAGGAGACAATATATTTTAGAGGCACTTGGAGCATCACTACTTTTATTAGCCATGTTGAATTCATGACAGGCCAGTCATCTGTTGGTAAATGGAATATATTACCAGTTACCAATGCAGGTTTGAATGTAACACCAAATATTTGACTAGCACAATATGACATGCATTCCCTAAACTGTGTTTTGTAGACCTGTAGCACATATCTACAGAAAAGGTGGATAAATTACTTTAAATAAAATGTTCATTTAAAAATCAGCCAAGAGGAGCTGGGTAGAATAGCCACTGTTTTATTTTGTTCTGCTGGACAGAGGGGAGATAGCTCGAGTTTTAGTAAGCCGATCTTTTGTTTGGGCTGCTGAGCGATGGTTCTGATAGACTTGAGAGTGCTGACTGGCTCCTGCAGGCTACAGGGAGAACAGCTGGCAGGTGGAGTGTTGTGCTGCAGCACCCTCAGGTCCAGCTTCCATGCAGCACAAAGACTCTACGTCTGTGTTCCTGAAACAGGCTCAGTTGCACTGAAACAAAGCCTGACAACAGATAAGTGTAATTACCTCTTCAGCCAAGTGCTCCTAAACTATCTCTCTCCTGACAGACACTGAAGATGACTTCAAATGAGTGTGAGAGAGGGAAGTCCCTGTCATGCCCGATGTGTGTGTTCTGGAACATAAGGCAATTGGTTGCATTGTTTATTCCTTTTTTTGAGAGAGACATATATTGAGTAAACAGACATCTTTTGGATTCCAACTAGATAAAAGCATGTCAGATTACAGACAACACATGATATTATGAACAGTGTGAGTGTGACATTTTTAACAGGATCATTTCAGTTTATCTTAACCTCATTTTAAGGTCTGCTTCATAGACACGGAATCCAAACTAACATATGGCCTTCTGGAAACAATCACAAATTTCCTGCCTTCTGGAGAGCAACAATATCTTCATCACTGGAAAAAACAAATTGTATTGAGCAATTCTCTGTTTTGTGGGTACTTGGCCTCTAGAAACAAAAGCCATTTTAAAAGCTTTGACTATTTCTAAAGAAAATTTATTTACAGACCCCTTTTGTTGGGCCCCCCTCCAACCAACTGCTCCCATAAACACCTTCTCAGTGGGTAAAAAAGTTGGCTCTGTTGGTGAGGCTATTGTGAAACTTTCCAAACAGGTCAAGTAGACGTTAATGCCTTGTGCATACAGCTAACTCATTTACTATTCTGATGTTTGGTGTGAGGCTGGCTGACTCTTCTGGCAAGAGTTGGCAGTGCCATCTGCCTGGCTGGGGGTAAGTGAGTGAGATAAACTGGTGATTGAGTGTGGGCCTGTGTGGCGTAAATGGGCAACTGGCACAGGGCAGTGAGTGTAGGGGTCACAGCGACAGATTGGACTGGGGCTGTCTTTTTTCTTGTATTGTACGTCACTGTCAACAGTTTGGGTTGAGGAGGGACATTTTAGCTTTTTCGGTGCTGGGTGACTTTATGTTCAGAGTTGAATAATGTTACACAGATACAGCACGGAGCTGTACAGTACATCTGAATGGTCATATCACAAGACTTTGCGGGATGGCTTGTGAATCTAATTAGTGCTTGGGACCATGAGTTCTGTTAATGTTAAGGCGATGGTAAGTCTTGCAGCTGTCACTTTGTTCTTTAGGGGGCTGAGCAGGAGGAGCAGCAGGCCTTGCCTCAAGAACATTAGCCCAAAGGGTATAAATCAAGCCAGCTGCACAACACTATTGCCCATAAATGTCACCAGTGGCCTGTCCTCGCAGTCATAAACCCTATGGTATTCTACATTTGTAAGGACAATAGGCCAAAACACACATTCAGTGAGATGCAGTGGTGATAATTGACTAATGTATCCACCCATTTTACATAACTTGTAAATCCATTTACCTGCCTGATAGCTCCTCATTCAATATCCAGGAGAATGTGACAAAGTTACAAGTTTTGCAGAAAAACAGATTACACAGGGAATGTTCGAAGATTGAGTGTGTAAAATACTCATATAAGTTGGGTTTACGTGTTGAAGGTGCAGCTGATAAGGGTGAGACGGATTTCTGCAATCTTTGGATTAGATCCTATACAAGGGATGCGGTGAGCTTTTGCTCTTTGATGTGGGACGCCTGACTCGAGTGTAGGTTTCTAATGAGACAATGGACGGAGCAAAAGTGAGCTCTAATCTTACACCTTCCTCTAAATATGACAGCGGTGTGTGCTTGAGAAAAAGTGCTGCTGCTAAGTGATATCTGCATCAGGGTTGCATTATCAAGACTATGGATGATGGTCGCTAAGCTAGTAAACAAAAGGTAAGGTTGGTGTGCTCTTCCAGGTGGGCAAAACTAATGCTGTAAGATTCCTCAGCATCATCTCAGAAGCACCAGAGAAATCCTCTTTGCTCTTAGTCCTAAAGCACCTTGCAAAGTCGAGGTGGCTTGCAACGGATTGTCTTAATCTGTCCTTTTTGTAAAGAAAAGGGTAAGCCAGGCAGAATGTTGGTCTATATCAGTCAAAAACCAATTGGTTACAAGGATTTTTGGGGAAGAAGTTGCAACGAACTTTTAGAAAACCCTTAACATGCTGACACCAAAGCACGGCACAAACGCATACAGCCCAGGTAATTTAATGTGTAATCATATGTGTGATTAATCCCCATGTTATGAGGAGGCCAATGCAATTTTTATGGCCCATCCAGAGGTCAGATATCTTTTCTGCTGCACTCAGGGCTTTCAGAGAGGCTTAGTGGTATGTAAATGAGAATGCAGTGGCTCTAAAGTGCAGCCAGTTGCATTAGATTAGGTGTTAAAAATTGTCCCCCTATCTAAGTGGCTTAGGCTGGTGGTTGAAAACTCATTACGCCGATCAAATCCAAGACAAGGAGTGAGTAATTTCTCAGCATTGCTCAGGTACTTAAAAATCCCAGGATGTACAACTTCATCCCACAGTTGCCCAGCTTATCAGGCAAGTGGACTTTGCCTTGCTAACATTTGCTCTTGTGTCTGAGTTGGCTAAGAAGTCAATTACTCCTGTCCTGAGAGAACAATATTGGACCGTGCATGTACAGTAGAGACAAATTAAAATGGCGGGTAAACAAATATGAAGAGACAAGAGCTCATTGAATTTGCAAATAGTAGTTATCAACATGCAATTATATGGTGGTGTGTTTGTTTATTTTTTGTTTCTTTATAAAAATGTTTTTTTATGTCTTAGCTTAATGTGCAGAAAAATCATTTTAAAAGTAATTTGTAGTTTGATCCCAAAAAAGTGTAAACACAGTGGTTCTATTACATTAAAATGTATGTTGGAGCAATGTGAATCTGAATCCCATCCAGCCTAACATAGAGGCATTGCTTCAATCAGTTGTGTGAGTGGGGCAGGGCTATCTGTTTGCGAGACCAAAGGAAGACAGAGAGTATTTGAGAAACCTGTTGGAAAACTTTCTTGTTGCAATTCAGTGATACTAAACATGCAGAAATTATACACTAACAACCAGGTATACACCTTTTCCACCTTTTGTGTGGTGACAGCATCAGCCTTTTAACAGTACAACACAGCTAATTTTTTTACAATCCTAAAAGCTACAAACTCTCTGGTGCCAATATTGCAATTTTAGATTGTGCCTTAAATCAAGAGGAAAAAGGTTCATCCTTGGAGGCAGACCTTACTTCCTGTTGACGCACTGGTTCCGGCAGCTGTGGGGCGAATAAGAGGGGGAGGCAGTGAAGCGTGCAGAGGAGCAGTTCCCTTAGGCAGCTGCACACAGACTCACTTTGGACCACACAGAGAGATGCCAATCTAATTTCCCTTCCCAATCCCTCCACTGATCTAGGGTTAACTTGAAGATAAATGCAGTGTGTGATAACACACAAGGTTTATGCAGGAGAGGCAACACTGTCATGTGTTACCCAACAAAGTTGATGTAAAACTTGTTAAAATATGTTCTTCTAAACTATGGCTGTTGCATCATATATCAACATCTAAAGCTTGCCAAATTATGTACAGACTACTTTGGAAAGAAGGTATCTTTTCTGAAACTTTATTCAATTTCTACACACAGCTGAAAAATAGGACAGAACAGTTGCACTTTTTGGACCATGCGGTCACAAGGAACTATGAGGCATATTAAGCGGTAGCAGTGCCACACGTGGGTTAAAATTAATCTGAGGCCACAAAAAATCTTAGCCTTCTAAATTTAATGCTTGGAATTTGCAAGTGGTTTTATGTCTTTTAACCAGCTCAAGATTTATTTAATTCCATTAGTGGGTATAGTGTCCAGAAGTGTGGAAATGGTAGATGTAGGGTGTGGGTTTGCTAAGTCCGTCTGGGTAGGTCTGGATGGGGTTTGGCTCAGCGGGAACTAGAACTGCTTTTGCATGTCAGAGCTGAAAGTTTTGCACAGATAAGTACACCTAACAGAAGCTGGAGGTTAACCCCGCTGACAGGTTGGAGCAATCATAGCATAACAGCTCTAATCCAGCAAGACCTTTACCAACCCACACACACAGAAAAACATACTGGGAAGTCTTGTGCCACTAGAAAAGCTGGCAAATCTACATCCCCACAACTGTACTACTTATCAGTTTATTAGGCTCGTGCAACTATATTTACCATGTATACCATGTACCAAGTAAAAATAGACAGTACAGCCTTCTCCAAATCTTTCTCTGAAAATAAACCATTATATATAAACATCATATATAAACAACAAACATGCAACTCCAAAAATTATAACCTACATAGATAAAGTAAATTTCCCAATATGCTCCGACACACAGTCTTCGCTCCGACACACAGAGGAACAGTCTTCAAATCTCTATCACTGGAGATTTTATCATGCAATCGCATTGTTTCCTCAGGTGCTTCGTGCTGCTACTGCAAGTTTGCCCATGCATGCCTGCAGCTCTATCGTCTTCAGATGCACCCCGCAAATGAGGTCTTTGATCTACCTACCTTTGAATTTCAGGTATGATGGCTGTACTGTATCCTGGCTGCATGTCCCAAACAAACACCCCATGACTCCCCCCTCCTTCTTCAGAGCAACTGCACTAAATGAGGAGCAACCAAGACATCTAGCAAGATGTTTATCAGCCTCCCCCATGAAGACTGCTACTTAAATCAGGTGGCAATCAAGACTGAGCTCTAGTAATCATTGACAAGAATGAAACTTGTTACAGAGTTTGGAGTGGAACATAATATGTGATTATCAAATAGCTGCAATTTTGAAATGTTCAACTGCATAAGAGAGCCTGTGTTGGATTGTATGCAGTGATAGTGCGCTAATAATCCCCTAATGGACGGAAATGTGAGACGGAACAAGACCTCCAACTAAAAGATGTACTAAATCTTATTTCAGCACATTTATTAAATGGATATGCTATTATAAATGTTGACATTTTATCCAAACATCAACACTTGATGACTGCATCATCATCATCCAGTGCATGTTAAAATAATTTTAATGTGTAACAATTTATCAGTTGTTACACATTAAGATGTCTAGCACATTTACCCCATCCTTCACTGCGAAACACTGATTCAGGGCCAGTAAGCCAAAAGGAAACTAGACATCAAAAAGCATAGCAGCAGATAATAGCAAAATCTCGCTCTCAGGCTCCACCCATGAGACTATATCACTCAATACTGCACGATTTCAAACAAGCAAACTATTTGTCAAAGGAGCCCTGGGCTTTGAGTTGCAAGGATTCCCATAGTAAAAGTGTACACACGCCTATTGTGTATTCTCTGTCATTTAGCGAAAACAGGCAGCTGCATCTATTTCCTTTATAACTTTCACCCTTCTCACCTGGGTGGGCCCTGTCTAGATCCTCTGTTTGGATTAGGGTGACGATTAACGAAACAAAAACACATTAAACCAGAATCGAGTGTCAATTGTTCACTCAGCTCGATTCACAAAGAATGGCAGCGCATTTCCTTTTCATGTTCTTTTGGTGAACCCACCAAACAAACAGGTAGTCTGCATAGAGGTAAGGTAACGTCAGGCTTTAAGCTGTGTCTCTCACTACGACTATTATGTGTTTACTGCAGTTGACTGTGGGCTTTCCTGTCTAGCTGTGCTGCACTTTGCTGCAGGCGAGGGGAGCGGCAACTACTGCACTAGGACAAATCACATTTCATTCACATTTTCAATTATTGTTCGGTATTGTCTGGCTTCATGACAGAAGTGGTTTCTCAGAATGGACAGCATTCATAAAGAGAGGATGTGGAATATCCTTTAATAAACAAGTCCCCTCCCTTACAGAGCAGAAACAATTTAAGGCAAAGATCTCAGTTCTGTACAAAATGTTGCCATGTGATACATTTTATCTCTAAACATTATTTTATTCTTGTTTTTTCCTTTAAATCATGCCCGTCATCAAAGGGGTGATTACTGGAAATGTTTCAAACTCAGTAAGGTTTTCTATAGTAAGATAGCTTACTCATTCACTCCCGTTCTTTTTTTGCAATGGCCAAAAAAAATTTGTTTTTTATTATTTATATTATTACAATACTATATTATAATATAATTATATATTTACACAGCTTTTATTAAATTATATTATTAAATGCCCCAAAGTGTAGTACCCCACACTCCAGTAGCCATGTACAAGTTTCACTGAATATAAGATTAAAAATTAATCACAATAAATTAACACATTTCTTTCCTGTCTAAGAAAATTAAATCATGGAGTTAATAAAGGGGTACCTGAGTTATACCGATGGATCTGTAAGGGTACCTAGAGCATATGTTGATGGTTAGTATGTGTTTCTGCTCTCTTCTGGGTTAAAAAGGTCCTGCCTGGAATTTGTCACTCAGTCAAAACATTAGCATGTGAATTTCTCTGCACCTTAAGACATGCACTTTTCAGGACGTAAGGGGGAGTGGTGAGACTTTTCAAAACACACAATGTGAGGCTTAACTCAGTATCCTTTATAACAACTACAGCACACCTGTTCACAAAAAGAAATGGTGAGATATAGGAAAACAAGTTCTCATTCTTGTCTGAGGGCTATACCTCCTGTAATCATTCATGTTTCAACTAATTTTTAGCACAGAGCCATACCATTTTGGTGTCTTTCTGAAGCTTAAGCTGTGTGTAAATGATACATCTTTGTGCAGTTGATTTCCCAAAGAACATGGTGAGAAGGACTTTGTCTCTTCATGTAATCTCAACACCGGCTATCACAGAAAGATCAACACTTTGAAATTTTGTTTGCTTGGGCTCAACAGCAAACTAGCCACAGCACAGCCCAATCCAGAACAAGAGCACACAAACACATGAGCTAAACAAGCTGGAGCTTGCTAGAGGGGGAATGTTTGTGAAAGTCAGGAGCATTACAGGTTTATCTAAGGTGTGGTCCACCTTAAGCATTGGTAATTATCCAGGACACGACAGCTGGGGACTGCCAGCGCTGCACTATTTTTATTTAACCCATAAGTGTCATATGGGCAAAATTATGTTTATTGATTTTTTTTAATAACATGAAGTATAAAATATGTTTTATAACATTGAGCACTCTAAATGCACCCAGAGTAACATAAACTTTAAAAAAAAATACTGTAAAATAATATAAACTAAAATGAGATCCTTATTTGACGCCAATAAAATACTTCAAAGTAACTCAGTATAATTGTGTTTGCTATATCTTAATTTTACTGTGTTATGTTATGTAAGCAACAGCAAGTCATGTACATGCATCTTTGTAAAATTGCACGCGAGTTTTGAATAAAAGCAATGTTATCATCTGTTACTGCAGATGCTTTTAGTCTGGTGAATTGTTTGAAGTATCAAACAACATGGAATATAAAAAACAGCTGTAATATTTTGTAATAAATTTCACGTTAGAAGGTTATAACAAAAATGGCAACATTCGCTGAATAAAAATGATTCCTTTTCTCAGTGAAATAGTTTCAAATTATTATTTTTATCCTTATTGTGACAAAAAAGAAATGTGTGTAGTATTTTATGGAATATATATATATATATTGGGTACATGTACTGTATGTATATGATGGGTATATGTACTGCGCATAAGTAATGACACACTTATTTATCCTTCTATCTTACCATGAAATGGAAGAAAACCAGCTTTAAATGTATATTACTAATAATCATAAATTCTTTTCACTAACAATAATAATTAGCATAAACCCAGTCATCAGTTTTAATGTCTTAAATGTTCTGTTTGATTAGGGACGCAGTTCAAGCTCTTCCTTTAAAAAAGTGTGTGAGTACAAATAAATAATTAGGCCGTGGTAATGACTGTACTCTCAGAAAAGAAACTGCTGGTGTGGCAATCCCACAGCATTGCAACAGTGTAATTAGATTATTTATATTGCCAGTCTGTGCTAACCTGATTAGCACAAGTGCTACCTCTTCTGCCTGTCTATAACTGCCTTAGGTGACTTGTTAACTTCCCACCAGCCTGTAATAAGTTTCTGCTTATGTTAGCCTATTAGTGCTAAAGCAGGGTATTAACAGGCTATATCAGTTTATCTGTCAGTGTTAGCTTTAGATGCTTGCTGACACTGAATGGGCTAGCATGTCTGACAAATAGAACTACAGAAACGTAAACCCTGTAATACAGCATTACATGCTTAAATAATTCCAGATACTAAATTAGCTCAATCAGCTGCTAGCACCTCTAAACTTGCTGCTTTAAAGCAGATCATTATAGAGGAATATTAGCATTTAGCTTGTAAAAAGCAATAGCAGGATTAAACACTCTTGAAAGTGGCAATCACAAAATGTTTAAGTAGCTGCTTAATGGACAACTGTGTTGCTGTCTTCTTATATCATGTTAATTTACAGACACACATGGCAGTCCCCGTGTTATAATTGTGACACTGAACTGAAACAGGATTCTGTCACCTAATGCAATGATAACTGAACCCTTCCCTGCTGCATTGCGCATAGGAATATAATGTTTACTTCACGCCTGCCCTTCATAACTTTGGCTCTTTAGGAATGAACACGCTCAGGGGAGGAAGCTACTGGAATGGAACTAAAGAGACACAGCTGAAGGAGAAGACAAACTCAGAGGACAGATGTGAGACTTAATGATACACAAGGAATTTCAATGAGAAACAGCCTAGTTTTTCTTTTCAGGAAGGTGTAAACATGTCTAGCAGCTCCAGGCTTTTCATATTTTGATATTACAACCATTATATGCCCACTTGATATTATGTGATACACTATATATATGGATGAATATCATGAAAAATGTCTAGATGCCTTTTACTTAAAAACCAAAGAACAGGACTGTTAAACTTATTTTTGATGTTGATTTTTTTATTTGTATTTATTGATGATAAATTCTGACATATTAAGCACATTTCCCCTTCAGGATTTGGACTGGATTTGAGTAATACAGTTATTTGAAATAGTGTTTAGTAAAATGCAAACATACAAATTGGGTTGGGTGTCTGACTGAAAGCAAGCATTATTTTTGCAGTCCCATTTGGCTCATACAACAGCTTTACACATTGAAAATCACACAATAATCACACTTGTCCCCCAATGTAAGCTTATACCACAGTATAAAAACTTCACCAAAATAGTTTGATCAATGCCTTTTTGTCTGTCCTAGAATTTCACTGAAGTAATAAATGACAACTCCAGCAAGAAGCTCCCCTGCTGTCTGAGCCTGCCTCGCTTCAGAGTGCCCGAAAATGAAACTAGAGTATTTTGTTTCTCCTCTGCTGTAATTTTGTTTTGATATCCACCTGCTGTCACTACTCTTGGGCATCATCCTTTACATGTGCTGTAAAAGTGTCAGGAGGGGGATAATGGTTTCCCTGGCCACATGTAAATACAACCACCACAATGAAAAGATGAGAAGAGCAGAAACACAGAAGTGCAATTTGCCTCAACAGAACCACAAGTGCCTTTCTAGTGAATAATACATTCTCCACTCCAGAGTGCCTATTTGCTTCCTGAGCTTTCTTGTTATTACGAAAGAAGGAACATTAAGGCTATTTGAGAAGATGTGGGCCCTAGTCAGCCCAGGATTGCCCTGGCTTCAGTGTGTGAGCATTCCTGTGTCTCCAGGGACTGGGAGCTGAGAGGATTAAATGGATGGCATATCAGTACAAAATTCAGATCAAAAGGCTAAGTTGGGCCAGTTAAAAGGTTGTGGCCCTGAAGAGCAAAAGGATTTCAAAGCCTCTCCATTTAACAGAAACCCTTTATCAGCTGCAATCCATCTTATTGGATGTTGGAGCATGAAAATAGTCATATAGATGAAGCTTTGTTTTAAGCGTTTATATGGGACATGTCAAAGATATGGCATAAATCATACATACATCCATGTCCTGCATTAATTTCTAAGCCCAAGTATGAGAAAGTAACATTTGCTTATGATTTATTTAAATATTAGTATTTTTGTGCATATAGTTGTTGCTGTACAATAGCTCTGGCCCTCAGCTCATGTTGTTGAACATGTCTGACCTTCGGGTCAGCTACTGGTCACCACTAATCCTCATGTTAATGTCAAAGACAGGAAGTAAGAGCAAGTCTTTAAGGAGCTTTTCACTAGTTTCCTCTGTTTGCAGTACTTGGAACGATTTAAACTACTTCCTCTGTGGAACACAATGACACAAGGCTGTTCAGCCTGACCGCATCTTGGCTTACAAAACACAGATTCAGCCTTTGAGCAGCTAGTAGTCCCTAATACTCTAAACAAAGCATTATGTCTCTAAATAAGGAAATATATATATATATATATCTAAACATTTCTCTAAAATTGAGATGGGGATCATAAGTAATTAACAAATCTGGTCTTTAACGACTGCATAACAATAATCTAACATTACAATGTTTTTGTTCATTTAAATTTTACCTACATGCAAAACAAAAAAACTCACCAATTAATACTAACTCTAGTAACATTTAATGTTTTCATTGTGTTTTTATTTGAGTAAGTAAATGTACTGTTTATTACAATAAACTAAAATAAGTTTTTAACTGCACATTGTCATATGAATAAGCTTTAAGACATAATGCAGTTCTGAGGTTATTTGATGAACTGACTTGAGGTTCAGGCCATTTCTAGACCAAATTAAAAGAAAAAAGTAATACATTTGCAAACACGGCGCAGTTTTAAGTGTTCTAAACAATCATACATTTAAACGTACCCACAGCTTTTGCGAAATTTTGCTATTTATTTAAAACATTTGTGATAATGTAAGTACACAATTCAACAAAATATATAACACTGTGCAAGTGTTTTTTTGATACTTTAAAACAAAAATCTTACATTGTGCCTTTAATTCAATGCACTAGAAGGGCTGGTGTTTGTATTTATATTCTATACTTATATTCTAACAGAACCATGTTCTTAGAGTTTAGTGTCAGCTGGGTTTTCAAAGTAAACCTTGACTGGTTCAGGTGTTTAATTAGAGTTGAAGCCAAACTCTGGAGGATGTAGTAGCGAGTAACATTTCAGTAAGGGAATGCAGACCTATCATTTTGAATCGTCATATGGATTACTTTTATGATGACTTTTTGAGCATCAATTTTGAGGCAATTTGGTACCTATATAACTGAGGAAAGAATTTTCATTTTTAGGTGGACTTCCTTAAAATACAATTTTGCAGTGATAGGTCAATGATCAAAAACTGCACCAAAAATTCAGGTTTCAATAATAGATAGAAAGACTGAATGCAACTAGTGGAAATAGTTGTCTGCACCTAATATTGCTATGTAAATCTCTTTCCCAGCCCCTTCAGTGTGGCATAAACCCCCATCACCACTGATTCTGGACTTGTTTCAGTGTTGGATTAAAATGTTTATCAATTATCACTCCCATCAGGATGAGCACTCCATTTGCTCTCCTGCTAATTGAATCATTGAATAATTTCTGTTCCCAAGGAGATGCAGCCGTTTGCAGACACTGCCATCCCATTCCCTCCAGAGCCCTCCAGAGCATCATCTCCATTGCCAGATATGTTTATTAATTTCCTTGACCCCTGGTGTTTGGAGGCTGCACAGAGAACTGTCACATACAGCCATGTGCCCATCTCAGCATGAAATCGTTCTATTACAGATAAGCGGGAGTGCAGGGGTGGACCGAAGAGGGGAAAAAATATAAAAAATGAAAAGCTCCCCACTGAGAAAATGTGTTGCAACCTTGGATAGGGGGTTTGTGTGAAAAAGAGGCAGGGGGTAAAAACATGACAAAACAAATTCTGTTATTGAATAGTTATGAGTAACAACAGTACAATGTGCCTGTGAATGGTGAAGTTCATAGATAGAGTAACAGCATATGCGTGCCAGTAGCTCACTGGAGACATACTCTCCAGGTGTAATGGCATGAAATCTATCTATCTATCTTAATGTTCCTTTATCTATCTATCTATCTATCTATCTATCTATCTATCTATCTATCTATCTATCTATCTATCTATCTATCTATCTATCTATCTATCCATCCATCTATCTATCTATCTATCTATATTCCCAGGCACAACATTGCCCTTGTCCTTTACATATGTCTTAAAGGGACATATGAGACCATTACAATGGTTATAGGAATTGATTGTTATGGTGGTAAATATTTAACCTAAAATAGTCAATAGGTAATGTTCTGATAAAGTCTTTTTTTATGGTTGGGAAAAACTAAAAACTGTTCCTAGAACATTATTATTTGCTTCCAAAAATAACCAAACATGAAATACTAATGCTGAAATAATGTTCTTTGTTAGCTATCTGTCTAGCTGTCTGTCTGTTTGTCTATCACATGCATAAAGCTCTAACTTGTATTTCAGAGTTGTCTCCTGACAGGGCGGCAACATGCTTCAGAAATCTTCTGGAGTTAATCAGCTGTGTCCGCTGCACTGATGACCATGATGATGGTGATGATGATACTCTTTTAGGGTACTTAGAGGAGGAATGTATCCCAGCAATCAAAGCTCTCAGTGGAGTGTGGTGAGACTGTCAGCACAGGCTTATTTGACTAAGTATTGCTTTAGTGAGTTGAGTCAATGAAGCTCAGAGTTCAGGTGAACAAAGTAGCACTATATTCCTCTAAACTCCTCCGAGATCAAACTTCTCTGTTAATCATTGTCATTATAACAAACAAAACTCAGATCAAGAGGTACCAACACCTGTATAATATCCAGTCAATCTTTCTAAATTTAATAAAGATTAATCTTTTATAAATCAGACCCTCTTAAAGTGAAAGAACAGTCACATCAGTAATAAGAGTAAAAATTGTTTTCTAAAAGACTGTAGACTTAATGACAATCTGACTGTCTGTGTGTCTGTCTGTCTCTTTTTCTATCTGTCTGTCTGTCTGTGATGCTGTTTTTTATTTTTAGTTTATTACTTTTCTCAAGGACCCTTTTTTAATGCTAAAGTCTTTTAGTAATATATGACCATGTTTCACCATGTTGATTCATCATGTCAAGACACCTTCAATGAACACCTAAATGATGACTTTAATGTGCTTTTTTTAGTCTTTTTTTAGTCACATGAACAAAAAAAGGACATCTGTAACTGACAGGACAGTTGACAGTATCTGAGACAAAGAGACAGGAAAAGAATGTGAACTATGCTGAAATTTTACCCATAAGCCATTTTGCTAACAGTATATGATAGAGAAAATGACTGGTTTAAGATGGAAGCAGAATCTTGGTGCTGCAAGGACCCAGATATGTAATTTTAATGCTAAAGGCAAGTAATATGAAGTCTGTCTCACATCGTGAGGCTGTGAAATTTGTAGCCTCTGTGTCTTGAATCCAATTCATCACTGCTCTAGAATGTCCTGTAGATACATTCTTCAATTATTTTTCCCTCTTTAGTGTGCCAACAGTAAATCAATATTTAGTCAACCAATGTAATTGCTCCTCGTGAAATAAAACACATTTGATAATATAAAAAAATCAAAGAAGAGATAAATTGTCCTCAGGCCCCATGAAAATGTTCATATTTTTCTGTACACTCAAGGTTGCTTCCACAATTTGACACAACAGTTTCAGCTGCTGAATCTTGGGTTTTTACAAGCACACAAGGTACTTGGGAAAGGAGGATATAGATTTACTCTGTGTTAAACAACTACTTTAGAAGAACGGCTTAAAGAGTTTAATGCATCTCAGTAGCTGCGTTTACATGGACCCTAATAATCCGATCGTAATAAGACTAGAAGCACAATCAGATTAAAAAAGTCACATGTAAACAGATCAATTGAAATGAATTGGCCAAATCCTAAGAAAATTTTATTCGGGTTGTAAGGGCTGGTTTGAACCTTTTCTAATCCAATTGAGAGGACAGATAAACACTTCATCGGATTGAAAATGAAACTAGAAAATTCTATGCATGTGCAATGATGTACAAATTGCATCATGATGTATGACGCACGGCTGTTGTTGTCAAAGGTAACATGGAGAAGCAAAACTGGACTGCTGAAGAAACCACATTGTTACAAGACGACATTGTCCCACCAGTCCTTGCTTTGGTCTCTCATCCAAGATGCCTTGTTCTGTACTCTGGAAATAGGTAAATTTTAATTGTGCTTTTTTAAAACGTAAAAGAAGCAATGACAAGACGCATGTCAAAAGATTATATCCTATTCTAAGCTTGTGTCATGTAAACGTGCATATGAACCTGATTACGTTATTGAGCATTCATGTAAACACTGCGTTCGGATTCATCAGTATGATTGATTTCATTCTGATTAAAACAAAAAGTGTCCATGTAAACAGCTAGTGTTTAAGTGAAAGTGACGTATTTGTCAGGAAATGTGAGGAGTGATCACACAGCAGTGGGAAAAACTCCCGCTCAGGGAGCAACTGGGGGTTAGGTGCCTTGCTCAAGGGCACCTCAGTTGTTATCTATATCTATAGCATTGAAATCGAACCAGCAACCTTATGGTTAGACTCTCCAAGTCCAACTCTCTAACCAGTAGGTCACTACTGCCCCCTTTAAGCTACTGTAAATCTGAAGGTGTTGACTAAACAAAAAAATTAAGATAATCAGTTAGATCAAATTTAGAGTTTCTACATTTAATCAGAACCATCAAATTTAGATTTTTTTTTATTGAGAAAGGCAACTTTTTTGATAGCAACTAACATTAAAGTTTTAGTTATTTTACCTTTTTATTTAACAGTATACAAATACTATAAAAAATTTAGTAAATGTGATTAATAATTTCATTCATCTTTTCCATGGCATTAAGATAATAACAGATATTAAGGATAACAGAAATAATATAAGGAACAGAAATAATAACACAATAACAGAAATTAAGGATAAGTACACAACAATGCATTTTTATGGCTTTTAAAACTCAAAATGAACAAGTAAGAAAACAGAACTTTAGAGAGAAAGTTAATCGAAAGTAATAATTTAAGCAACTTGAAAGAAAATGTTACACAATATTTTCATAGATTTTTTTAGATAATAGTTTACACTACTTAATCTATTAAATTACTTCATTTTACTGATCATTTTACAATGCCACCACCATAGCTACAAATCAAACTTTTGCGTACAAATCATGTGCGTTTAAGTGCATAGTGTGGTGCTTCATTTGGGACACAGCTAATGTCACAAAAAGGTTTCTTAAAGATGTGTTTACTGTTTCCAAATGCTATCATGTCAATATGGACCATGATCGATAAGGAATAGATTCAACAAGGTGTTAGAAATGTCATGAAGAATGGACATAAAACCATTGAGACGTTTCTCAAAATATCTCCTTTTGTGTTCCACAAAAGAAATAAAAAGTCATATAGGTTTGGAATGTCATGGGTGGATTTTCATTTTTGGGTGAACAAGCCCTCTAAGGCAGTTCTGAATTCTTATGGGGGTTTATCCTAGTACTAGCAGGGTGTAGCTAATGACGTGGCTGGAATGTGTAGTAAGTAAAGAACATGTGAACTATGTTCATTTTATTATGTAAAATAACTTCCAAAAAGTGTTTTAATAAGTTATAAACTTCTAATACACTACACCGCTTTCCTTCAAATTTCCCTCCACATTTTCCTTATGAGAAATGAGTTCTAATTTAAGCCTGTGAGAAAAAACAGCAGGGAGGAAGGTTTCGTCTGTTGAGGGATCTCACTTATCCAGTTTCGTGGGTGCGGAACGCATTGCTGTCTGGCAGACAGCTCAGGTAATTTTGTTGGGCCTAAGCCTGCAGACCAGTGCCAAGAAACCTAATCCTATTAATAAAACAAAAATCAAAGCAAACACGACAGTGCTAACCTCTGTGCACCCTCCTGGCTCGACCCAAACTCGCAGTGGAATCTTAAAAGCCAGTCCTGAACAAGCTGTGACGGAGTGTTTCCAAAACTTTGCGTGCCGCGGTGAGTCCCAGGTGAGTAGTGCAGAGTTTGATGTGTGATACACAAACACACACCTAACAGACATACATTAGTGTGTGGGTATATGAGCATGCCAGCACGCTAAACTTTATTTAGACATGGAAAATAACATGACTACATCGATTTGCTATGTGCACTTAATATGATGCCTCAATAATAAATGTAAGAATATTTTGTAAATATATTGCTTCCTGCAGTCTTGCATTCCCATCTAGCGACTGTATTTGAAATACCACACACAAACAGCACTAATCCTTGCGGTAAAAGATCAGACATTTTTTATGTCAGGCTCTTTCAAATGTGTGCAAACAAGTCCAGTTGAAACTAGTCAAGTTCAACACAAATGACTACTCTAGAGTTTCTAAATAGAGTACATTTAAAAAGGGTAAGCCAGCCCTGATGGCGTAAACTCGCCCCTCCCGTGCTATCAGCTTCAACTTCTTGAAATAGTTCAGGGTAGATAGAGCAGGCTTATCTCCCTGTCTGTTATGTATTTACTAATGGGAGCAGTGAAAACAGGAATGTTTCGGAAAGTTTCACTTGTTGAAATGCAATGATAGAGCCAAATTACTTTAACTGATGTACAAAAATGCAAAGGAACACATGTGATGTACACTTATTTAACTGGGATTAAGTAAAAATATGGACATGATTTTTTCAACACAATTTTATGGTAATTTATAACTATTTTACATTTTAGTGATTTAATGGCTAATTTGTATGAATTCATACAATCTCATTTTCTTATGTGTTACATATATGCTTTTGTCCCAGTAATGGTTAGTGTAACAGGTGGACCCTTTTGCTTCACGTTTTTATGTGAATCACAAATTTGTACAAAATCACCACCTTATAAAATAGTTATATTTTCGTGGGAGATCAGATTGTATATTTTGTATTACCATTTCATAGTGCCATTGGTTTGTCATTATTTTATCCACTTGACATTCTAAACCTTTTTGGAATACCCCCAAAAAATATGTAGAATTTTCTTTTCTTCAACTTGACAGTCTATAGTCAATTAAAACTGTGTTTATTTATTTAGTTCATTCATAAATTACATAATTACATAAATAATTCATAATTACATATAGCTAACCCCACATCAAACCTCAATTTTAACCCTATAGCAAGTATATGTTAATTAATATTACTCAGAACTTAAATGTATAATTGCACTGTAAAAATATATGTTCACATATCTGATCACATATATATACTAAGGAAAATATGTCTTAAACTGTGCACAAAAAACTGTTAGTCATCAAAAGTTAGAAATGTCAGTATTAACTTTACTCATCAAATTCACATCAAATGCTATCCTATCCCATCCCCCTACCTATGAGCCTTTCTGCTGGCAGTCTAACACAAATATTTAATTTAATCTGGTGTTGTGTCTGTAAAACTAAACAATTCTTAAATACACTAAACACAGTCAAGACAACACATGTGCACTGTGGAGGGAACACCTGCTACAGCACTTTCAGCTGCGTGAAGATGAAAAGCGTGTGTGAAGGCCATGAAAATCCACTTTTGTCTTATGTAATGAATATATCCATATAGTGTGAAAGAACAGAGGGCTTCAGTCTTGGAGGGGTGCTGAACTGTACCGCACATGAATGGCAACAGTGCAGGGAAGTGTGCCTTTATGAACACGTTGGAGGGAAGTGTGCCTTTGTAAATGCATTGGTGTATGGGGGAGTTTCCACATGCACTGAAGGAAGTGGTAATTAATGTATAGTGAGTGACTCTGAATGAATAGGACACTGACAATGGGGAAATGGTAAAGCTCAGTTAGCAGTGAGTGAAAAGGAAAGGCCAAGCTAACAATCCTTATGGTTGTAAGAACATTTTCCTAACATTTCCATTAGGTAACAAAAATGTTAATGTTAAATATTCTAGGAACATTCAAAATGTCCAGTTTTTAGACGATGTATTAACATTATTCCTACTCCTTTTTATCTGATTTTCAGGACTTCCTACTTCCAGGTCAAAGACAAGCAAATCAAAAGATTTTTTATTTGTTGGTAGAACGCCCCTTCAACACCCCCTCAACTATTATATTATTATAACTATATACTATGACATTAAGACCCAATACAAAAAAAATTCACTGATTCTCAGGAAAGCTAAAAACAAATCCTGGTTTAAATTTCTTGCTGCACTAAAAATGGCCAAAACCAACGGCAGCTACAGAGAAAACAAGAAAACTTTCTTGATGTGTTTAGTTTTGACATTTAGTTTCAGGTTCGTATAAACATACTGATTAAATAAAACAAGTTTATTGATAAATCCTTGATTCGTTGCCCTATTTTGGCATTTGAAACGAGCCTCAGGATATGTAATATGTACATTTATGCAATATTATTTGTTCTCCAGTGGTGTGTGGGCCTCTTAAAGGGCAGGTCTTATCTAGATGTTGTTTGTCTCCCTGTAATATAAATTGGTTGTTTAACCCCTGTTCACCATACAAGACAAACAGTAACATAGCTGGCACTACACCCCTAACTGATTTCCTGGGTATGTGGTAATCAAAGAATAAGTTTAGATGCTGAATCATGCAGGTAATGTTGATGAAAGAGGCGGCTTGAAGGTGTTTGGTTATTCCTGAAGAGGGAGGGGTTCAAATGACACCATATCAATCACTAATGTGATTGAGCTATGTAAACAGCACTGTATGCAGGGAAAAACAACACACTGGCTGCTTCTTAATAAGTTGATTGTGCGTATTTAGTTGAATAAACTATTTGCCTCAACTTTGTAACTTTGTAAAACTTGTATATTGAAGTTCACTTAACTTGGTGTTAAAAGTTAATTTACTTTTATGTTCATATAGTTAATAATGTTATAAAACAGTAATTCATGACTGATTCTGTCAATCCTTGAATAAACTGCACAGAAATTCACATAAAACGTCTTATATAATGTATATAACCTTGGTTCCCTGAGGTTTCCCTGAGGTTACATACATCTGGTTTAATGCTATAGGGAATGCCTGAATCACATGTCTGATCACATCAGTCTAATTGGCCCACGGCAGTGGTTGATGCACATCAGCACCTCCAAGTATATTAAGGCACCTGTAGTGTGTTTCATGAACCTCTTTGTCTGAAGATGATATAGACAGGCACCCCTGAGGCATGGCAATGAGATTCAGTGTCTCGTTCCCTTTCGAGGGAACTTGACACTTCGTCTGGTTTGATGCTATGGGGAATGCAATACCATCCAAACTATGCCATGGGGAGCGGCTGCCACATGGTCCGTGTTGAAGCACAATCTTTATAGGCAGAACACAATAACACCTTACTTGCACACTTCAGTGATAAAAAGATCTCTTTTCAGTTAGGCCCAGTTAGGAAAGCTCACACTAGACACACAGGGAGATGTTTGGCATTGGATTTGAACACCAGTCTCCCAGTCTAATGTCAACATTTCAGCAACATACACCACTGAGCCAGCTGCATAAAGGCTAGGCAATGCAACGGCCCATACAGCCATACGTTGCTTTAGAGAGTCAGCTTACTGCAAGCAATAGCCTTGCCAGCCTGTAACCAAGGGAGCGGAGAACCCTCTGTAGTGAGGATGCCAGACACATTCAACCCTGGGGACTGATATATAAGGGGAGCTAGAAGATAGATGGCTTCAGCCATTTGAGTGCTGTTCTTTGACCGAGCTCTAGAGAAAGGTGAGGACCTTCTAAAATGAAGGTGCCCCAGCCACCCAGAACTAATGTCCTCTTTTCCTTTCCTGAGGGTCTTAAGGGGAGCCGAGGACCCTCAGTAGAGAGAATGCTACTCTATTCATACCCCAAAGCTAGTAAGAACTAGCTTCCACCACTTGAAACTGATGTGCTCTTTTTTAAATAACCTCCACAAGGAGTGGACAATCCTCTATAGACATGGTGCTACTCCACACTCACCCTAGGATGACAAATACAAGGGGAGCTAGTGCACAGCTAGCTACAGTAACTCAAAACCATCGTCCGTTAATGGAGCGTTGTGGGATTCTTTAGATGAGAGAACCTCTTAAGGGGAGTAAAGGAATCAAAGAAATGGTTTCTCCTGTCAGGATCTGGGATCCTCTCTCATGAGGATCTGGGAAACTCTGGTAATGCAACAAGGATGTTGTAAAACAGACACCAAAGCAATCCTTAAGGGAAGTTTGAACCAATAACATTGTCCATCCCTGGTCTACATGGACCGGAGACAGCTTGTTCTAGAGGTGGTCGAATGGGGCTAGGTGGTATGGTGAGGCTTGAATCTGGGTCTCTCAGTCTAGTGACAGTGTATAACCGGCTCACGTCACAGGCCTACCATGACAAAGCTCTAATAGGAAGCATCACAGCTCTTACTCGGAGTGAGACTAAGGCTCAACCCAATGAACTGCTAGCCGAGGGAACTACTCAGCACAGCTATTCTCTATAGAGCTTATATGGGGGCCGCCTACCAACAGAAACCCAACAGCAGCACAACCCTTATTTCACATGTGATTGCAACAATGAGCTGATAAGCCCTCACTGAACCATGAGATTAGGCAAAAAATTTAAACAGGCCAGCATAAGCATCACTGGTCCAATATTCAGGGCCTGTTTAAGTTTTATGCAACAGTACAGGACAGGGAAAAAAGGAGGGAACAGATGGGGCTACTTCCTCACTTTCATATGAGCCTCAACCCGCCTGTCCTTGGCATCTTGCCTCTTTCTTCAGCATCATGTCGGTCTTGAATTATGCCCTGTGAGGGCTTGGACCGCCATGGGATATAATTATAAGGCCTGAGACTGTGCCCTCGCTGCTCTGAGCTTCATCTGTACTAATGTGCAAAATAGCTTGTGTGAGACCAGCAAGCCAAGGAGAAATCTCTTTTGCTTCTCCTCAATATCGCCAATGCTCCTCCACAGATGTAGCTCCGTCCTGTAGACCGAGCGCAGCATATGCTGTCGGATGCAATGAGACCCAAAATTATTTGATTGGCAAATTGGCAGCCCTGTCCACTGTTATTTACAAAAAACAAAATCAAAAATACTTAAAAGCTTAAATCTATGACCCCTTATTATTATTTAAATGCCACATCAGTTCTAATTCTGATCACGCATAATTAATTAAAATATTCAGGTGCAAAAGTGTATTTCTCATAGCATTTTGTACTGATAATTGTTTTAAGTTTATTGCATTTGATTTTTTAAAGTTTATGGATTTTATAGGTTAAAAAATTAAATGAACCAAGATTAAAATAATGAATTTTTTTGGCATTTTCTTCAGAGTTGATTGATGACAGCTAGGCAATTATTTATTTATACAATTATCAAACTTTTAATTGTTTTAAATGTAGAATTAGATTCCACAGAGAAATGTGTCACTTTCTCCAAGACAAAAGATTTAGTTAAAATAAGCTTAATGGTTGGTTACCACGGTAAGTCTGAGAAAAAGATCACAAATATCTTGATGTGAATATAATGAGGGTACAAAGTGCAGTCCCAGGTTAATGTGACATAGATTGTGGGTACCAAATATTTACAATTCAGTTTAAAAAGGTACTCTATGGTTATCAGTTAGCATCGCTAGCTTTAGCTACTTCCTTTGTTTGTTTAACACAGATAACACATCAGTGCACAACACTAGGTCATAATTCATTTCAGTTTTATTTATATATTGCTTTTTACAATGTACATTGCCTCAAAGCAGCTTTACATATAATGAAAAATAAAACAGAAATATCTATATTAATAAAAATTAGGGATACTAGGTTTGTAGTTGTTTTATAAATAAAGGGTTGACTGAACCAATAAAAACTACTAAAACACATTTGGAATTTGATTAAATGGATGTGCATTAATAATACCTGTCATTACGTGCAAAGGCCCGTACCTCTCTCAGTGGTCTATGAGGGTGTAATGTATTCAGACTGTCTACATAAAAAGTACACGTCACAGTCACAAACGTACATAGACAATTATCAAGATAGACGTATCGTAACAAGATCGGTATCATATTAATCAAGATATGCCAGGATCCAGATTTATCAAGATCCAGCGTATATGGAGATGGCACACAGACAGATAACATCTTATGGGACATGGGTATTGAAAATTGTACCATGAAATACATACATACACGAAATATACACTACAAATACCTGAAAATTACACAATGAAAGACAATGAAAGAGAACTGGAGACAGAGAAATAACAAAGTAATAGAGTCTTTAGAACTGTAATTATATAATTTTGCTAGAAGCAATATTAACAATTTACAAAACCTTAAGCTAAGTTAAATGTCACCAGTCTTCCAATATGCAAGACAAGGGTGACACTGACAAGTAACTAAAACTCCAATTATGTATAGTTGGAGAAAAACCTTGGGAGAAACTCAACCGGGAGGGCCATTTCTCCTCTGGCATGGTAAAGCTGCAATTTGTAACTTTCTTTGATATAAACAAAAAGTTGATAATAAATTTATAATTATTTATCTATTTAAAACTGCTGGGTCTGATTTTGTGAAAGTATGTCAAGAACTGAGAAATGTTAGAAATGGCTGAGAAATGGCGACAGAAGCATAATGTTACTAATTGCAGCTATAACATCACACTAATGCGACTAGGCAGGGAACAAAAATAGAAACTAACTAGGCTGGAGAAGTCCATCTAATCCCCAATCATCTGTCTCAGGAGTCGTACCATTCTGTCCCCCAACATCTGGTCTGGATAAAGTCCGGATCCAGCTGACTACAGGACCTTGGGGAAATGAAAGACATACAGATTTAGTGTGAAGCCAGTATTTCTTATGAAAAGTGTCCCTGTTTCTGGTTCATCTAATTAATGCAGCCTAACAATCCCTTAAGGGATTTGAGTAATGAATCCACAATACTATGTATAGGCTAGATTAAAGAGGTGGGTCTTTAATCTAGATTTAAACTGACATAGTGTATCTGCCTCCCAGACAATACTGGGAAGACTGTTCCACAGTTTGGGCACCAAATATGAAAAGGATCTACCACCTGCACTTGATTTTGAAATTCTGGGTATTATCAACTGGCCAGAATTTTCAGATCGCAGTAAACATGAAGGACTGTACTAAAAGTGGAGCTCATTCAGGTATTGAGGAGTTAAACTATTCAGGGTCTTAAAATAATCAGCAAAATTTTGAAGTTTATACAATGCTTGATAGGCAGCCAGTGCAATGTTGACATAACTGGGCTAATATAGTCATACTTGTTCATTCTCATAAGAGCTCTGGCTGCTTTTATGAGAAAACTGTTATGAAAGTTTTTGTATTTTCCTGAAGAGCAGCCATCACGTAGGGCATTGCAATAAGTGGAAGATTTTGGTAAAACATTTTACTAAATTTAGTAGTAAAAAAGTTACTAGTCATCCAAGTTGTGATATTATCTATACATTCTGGTGAATTTATGTATCTCGTTGGGTCTAAAAAATGTACCATCAGCATAACAACAAAAACTAACTTAATAATTAATATTTTCTTAATAATTTTCCCCAGAGGTAGCAAATAGAGGGTGAAAAGCAGAGGCCCAATCACTGAGCCCTACGGTACTGAAGTTGTGACCAAAATGACATCTTTTCACTCACAGCAACAGCAACTGGAATTGGTCAGATAAATATTATTTATTTTTTAAGCCTATCTAAAAGAATACTGTGGTCAGTAGTGTCAAAGGCTGCAAAAAAACTAGAAGAGAGATGCAGCCACAATCAGCTGACAAGACAAAGTAATTTGTCACTCTGATGAGAGCAGTCTCTTTATTATGATATGGAAATTTTCATTACTGGAAATTGTCACGGATACTGTTTCTTTCCAGGAATTGATGTATCTGTGAAGACACCACCCTTTCCAGTATTTTTTAAAATCAAAGGTAAATTGGAGATGGATAAGTTTACTAGTTCCCTGGGATCAAGTTGTGTTTTTTAATAAGGGGCTTGGGTGGAAGCACATGGCCATTGTTTTTTCACTTTGTGCCATGTGCTCTCCTGTCTTGAGTCTTGACCCCACCTTCTTGTTTCCTTGTTAATTATTCAGTTATTAGTTCATGCCCCTTACCTGTTTTCCCTTGTTACCCTCCTTGTTTGCTTTTCTATTTAATGCCCTGTGTCTTGTGATGGTGTATTTTCTCTCAGTGAGTTTTGAATCCTGCCTAGGGTTTTGTGCCCTGTTTGATTCTGAAGTCTAGTCTTGTTTAGTTTTAGTTTCTGCCTCCTTGTGGAAGTTTTTGGTTTAATAAAATAATAAAAAAAATACAAATTTAATAAAGCTGCCTGTGCCTGGGTTCTCTTCCTCACTGATCATGACAGGGTCTAATAAAAGTCAGTTTGTAGGGTTTTGAGATATCCCAACACCAATAATGAATTAATAATACTACACAAAGGATCTAAGCATCTTTTTAAACAGGTAGGTATAGGATCTAGCATACATGTTGATCTATCCCTATCTATAGTAGAAAATGACGAGTTATTCCTTGGGCAATTTATAATGCACCATCTGATGTGATTGTGTTGCAGGTATTTGCATGCCTGCAACATAATGAATTGGACCATAGCTGGGCAGTCATGATCAACACAATTCACCAACAATGAAAAATGGAATGCACTCTGTGCGATGCAAGACAAAATGTGGAATAAATGTTCACGGAAGTAGCAACACAGCATTGACTTCTAAGGCAAGCAGAGAGCACATTTTAATCACATTTAATTATGTTTCTAACAAAGTATTACATGTATCTCTTTAATTACTAAGAAGAAGTTGAGTTTTATCCTTGAATCAAGTATCTGGGCCAAGATTCATTAACAAGCACTGTCAATCAAGCACTAAAACAATGCGTAATTAAAAAATCAATTTAGCAGAAAAAATGGAAATGGGGACAGACAGAAGAATCAACAAAAGGAAAAGAAGACACTATTAAAGACAGGACTGAATGCTGTGTTTGGGAGATTCTGCGTTACTGGCAGCTGTCCTCATGTTTTTTCCTTTGCTGTCTTTTTGTAGCACTACACTTCGAAGGATTTTCAATCGCTGTCTCTCTCAAGCTCTCGCATTAATGAGCTTGACCTTGAAGCACAAACATTCAGTCACCCGACAAAAATCATTGTCACTTCTAAGTACTTTCGACCATCATTCTACAAGCACCACTGTGCCACAGAATGTGTCACTAGATCGCCAAAAAACATGCTTTACTTGTTTTTTCATGTGCTATCTAAATATTGTGTCATTTTAGGAGCCTGCAGGATTTCAGGGGTACACATAGGAACATCACCCATCACCTATTAACTAAGATCAGAAATTATTTCAATACATAAATGCATTTCAAAGTAAAAAGAAAGCACATGCACATATGTTACAAACTAGCAATCAGTTGAACAAGTAGGTGTTAGAGAATCATTATTATTCTCTGAGTGCTATACTGTATGTAGCATTAATGATGTAACTATGAAGGCATTTCTAAAAGAAAACATATTCAGAAAATGTAAAAATAAAAAGAAAATTGTAAACGATTGTTATGAGAAAAAATAGCATTCACTGGTAGGTTCTGTTTCAATTGTTTATATTTCGTTTATTTACTGCTAGTTTTGTTCAGTATGTGCTCTGAATGTGTGAGAAACACCTCAAAACAAGAAAATTGTGTAAACCCATTTGTACAATAGTTTACAAAAACCATCTCAAAAGAACAATTTAGTTGTGAATGGGAGTTCCAATCTGGACAAAGCTGTCAGAAATACAGAACACATAGCAGGATTTCTGATGTTTGGTATTAGAGGCACCCCTGTGTCATGTGAGAATTTTAGGGCATAATATCCTTTCTGTATAAAAAAATCCCTGTTAGATTGTGACATCTTTTGGTTTATTGTTTGCATACAGACCATAATAACGTATCACTCTTTGTATTGGTTTCACTCACGCATGTTGAAAATAGAAAGTCAAACAGTTAGTCATCAGACATCAAGGTCAGAGTAGAAAGCATTACTCTAAACAAGGCACATTGTAACAAAGCAATACTGTACGTAACATTCAAAGAAAACAAAATCCTGTTGTCATAGTTTACCATTCATTTCTATGGAGAAAATTAGGGAAAATGCCTAATGTCTGGCTTTAAAAAACGTGCAGTTTTTAAACTTTGGGCAGTGCAACAGATTCTTTACCTAAAGGATGGCCCTGAGTCTGTTTAGTGATAGGGGAAGTTTTATGAATGAAATGAGCACAGCTTGCTCATAAATAAATTAGCTGCATTGCAGTCTCTTTGTATTTTTCATAAATTAGAGCTTGCCAAAAGTAATATCAACTAAGACCCTGAATCTTACATATTTTCTACTATTTGATGTCTATTAACGATTTCATTCATGTGTTTTGAAATCCATGACTGACCACCCTTCTGACTTAGTGCCGCGGTGTAAAAGCGATGAGAGTGCGCCGCTGATGCAGTTACAGCTAAAACCTGAGCAATAATATACAAGGATGCGATAGATCAAAATAGTATAGTGTCAGAAATAGTAGGTAGCAGTACATACACTTTTTAGGATACAAACATCTTTCATATAGAATAATAACGTTACTTAATTTGCAGCTGACACACTAATGAAAAAGGCTACATTTAAAATATCTTGTGCAATTTGATGACCTTTTAATCTGGGCCCCGCCCACTTCTGGGTTTTTTCCAAATTACAAATACAAATAATTTTAAGATGTCTGTAAATACAAAAACAGATCCAGATCTGTTTCTGATACAGATCTATGTCACACCCTCATACATGTGCTATCCATGTGGAAGAGATAAATATGGAATCACATCTAAACATTCATGTCTGCAGCTCACTTTAATTTGCATGTTTTTTCACAGGTAAAACAAATAGTAAATTGAGTCTGACATGATTGTTTTTGTCCACATCATTATATGTTATAAATAAATATGTTGGTAATATATACAATGGACTATACACATACATAGAAAGACAACTTTATTTTACGCAATTTTTGCAGACATTCATGCTTTTATTGCTGACAATGAACTCTTACATCTCAGTACATTTTGTGGCAAAATTCCCCTCCATGAACCTTTATGTTAAATCTTAAATGTGTTGTAAGTGTAGATGATTGAGTCAAGGCAGAGAGCATTTATACATAAATTAACAATGGCTGGAATGTATCATGAAACACCTGGTTAGGACATCACCAGGTTAGCTATTTCTCTTATGATGTGCCCTTGCCCTACTATGTCTTTGCACTGCTTCACATGTGACTGTCTGACAAGGACTGTCCCAGGACACAGTGTAGTACTTACATACTTATATGTGCCTTATCCTCTCCAGATATATTAAACCTTCTTACACTCTACTCCTCAAAACTACTTTCCCTTCCACTTTAAGCACAATAATACTGCCTTTGCAGATCTGCAATCTCCACTTATACCCTATGAATTCCAGTTCTTTCCTAAAAGCTTAGTGGTCCTCTGTCTGAGGCTGCACAGACAACCTTGTCATCACCAAATTAAGAAATAATCACTCCTCCACCACTAGCCAACACAGACATTGTGGCTCACAGACTGTTTGTAAACATTTTATATAAGAAATAACGAACCAGGTTGATAAATACAAATTTGAAACAAGCAAAATGTCTTTGAAAGTGACTCAGTTCTTTTATTTCAAAAATTGTGACTGTGACCTGTCTATCTGACATCATCGACTCTATCAAACAGTTAAAATAATATACAATTCATTGTATATCCTTTAAATGATTAACTTTTGTGTCTCAGATGTGTGTTAAATTATGCTATTGCACAACTTTTCTGATAAATAATTCTAAACCAGCATTTGATTCTGAACTAGCAGATTCTACCAAACTGCAAGAAGCAGTTCTACCAGACTGTTCAAAATTTATCAGCTTTAACTGGTTAACCTGATTTTGTGGAAACACAAAATCATAAAAAAACGAGTGTTACCTATGTTAATAAAATTGTAAAAAATAAAACAAAACATTTCATATAGTATTTAGTTTAACATCCCAGTGGACAAACAACACCCTCTAAAGGCAAAGCACCAATTTTCATTAAATAATATGTTTAAAACAAAGGGGGAAAATAAAACAGAGTGATACAAGACCTATTTAGTTCCATTTTTACAGAAAGTGTCTAATACAAAAAAGTGACAGTAAACAATACAATCAGTTCTATGACATAGCAAAGTCTGAACCAGTTCAACTTTCAGCAACATCTATATCATAATGTTAATTTATTAAGGCATTGGAAAAAAACTTGAGTTCTCCAGAGATGGGTTTATCTGTCCAGTCTGTAAATAATAACACCTTAGTCTTTTAATGATGTCCCCTTCAAGTGTTATCACTTTATTTATCTTGGACCTCTCTCATTTTTCAAATGGACTGTTTGTATTGCTCAGTGATAAGAGCTCAAGGAAACTGGGTGTACCTCTCTCGCAGAGTATTTGCAGAGTAGCACAGTCCCTTATCAAAGCACCTGACAGAGTTCAAACAAGTGTGCAGCCTTCAAACAAGCACAAAGTGGAAATGAATTGTGAGTTTGTGGTGTGAATATAATGGAATGGGTTCACTTTCAGCTCTAGAAATGCAACAGATCACTGAGTGGGTAAGAATGGGGGATTGAGATGGATTTCTATGTGAACAAACCAGTGTGTGATATTTATAAACATATACATTTTCCATTATGGCTTGGCACAGAAAGCTTTCCTCAGTGTATTAGACATGAAAAGCAGGATTAGGGAGAGCAGTGCAGGTTGGGAGGGCAGGGAGATAAACTGAGCTTCATTAAACACACATCTAGACCCCCATTCAACGTCCCATAATGTTCGATTGAAACATGGGGCTCAATTTCCATAAGAAAAAGTCCCAATGTCATGCAGGTAGGTATCCCCCATCTCTCCATTCCCCCAAAGCAAAGTCCCCACCCGCCCAGACAACACCCCCTCACCACACTTGTATCACCTTAATTTATTTCTTTCACTTTGAATAGGGTAAAGATTCAGAAAAAGCTTCAATTATGCTCTACAGCAAACTCACTTACTGCATTTATTAAGCATTTATTTTGTTACACAAGGCTAAATGAAAAAAGTCTTTTGCACACAAAGCTAGCTAACATTCTTTTCTTTTCAAATCTAATCCAAACAGATGAGAGATGGTCTTTGCTTATGTATGGATTTTTTTGTTTACGTGTGGCTAAAAGCTCTGCAATTTTTTGAGATTTGTGCCATCACTGCACTAACAATATAATCATATATTCCCAGGCAAAACACATTCCTAGTTCAAAGAGGAGTATTTCTTTGGCATATTAGGATTTTTAATCGCCTAATACTCTCCTAGCGCTGCAAATCCTTGAGAATGGTTTAATTGCGTCTTAGAAATGTGGTCCCAAAGAGGTACTTGAAAACATAACCTTAACCCATTGAAGTCAAAGTATGAACCTCTTATCTCAACCACGTGATATTTCCACGTATTAGTCAATATTTAAGTGATGTGCCTTCATTAAATAGTAAGAAAAACACATTGGTGATGATACAGCATGCCTGCATATATGTCAAATATTTGCACCATTACACATCACAACTGAACATAATTCTAAAGAAAACACAGCTGTATTAGCAATTCCCATGGTAACCATCATTTTAAAGGAAAACTCCACCACAGAATGAAAATTATTTCATAATTTATTCACCTTTGTACCATCCCAGCTGAATGTTTTCAGCTGAACACAGTTATGTTAAATACTTTCCCAGCTCTTCACATTTATAATGGCAATGACGAGGGTTCAGCGTTTTGAAGATCCAAAAAGGAAATTCATACATCATAGAAGAAACCCATATGACTACTGTTTTAGTATGTCATCTGAAGTAAAACAGTACGTTTGTGATCAACACATCGCATTTGAATGTAAACATAAATGTAATAAATGAATGCACTGCGATACTGTTTTTATCAACTTTTTATACTGTAGTTAACAGCATCTCATCTCTGTAACCTTAAACTTGAACCAGTATTTGCTGTTATCGCAAACAAAAGCACTGAATCCTGCTGAGCACAAGTACAAACCCTGTAGTAGCAGTTTCAGGGTGCTTAGTCAGTGACACTTCGTGAATTCAACTTGTTACAATATCTTGTTATATTAAGTTTAAATCTGGGTCGTCTTTAGGGGCCATAGAAGCTAAATATTAAATATTAAAGTATATCCCACAGTTCTAAAACAATATAAATTAAAATTTAAAAACTAAAAGAAAACCTTACTATACTTATCATGAAACTAAATGTGAGTATTAGCCATTAGCTTAGCAACATGCTAAACTCATGCTTTACTGGAATTTTCATATAAGACTAAGACTGTGTTTACACAACAATTTTTTTAGGTACAGACAACAACATACAATCCCTTTTCACATGGATGCATTAAAATGACTACGAATTGCTGATAAACATAACAAGCATGTAACATTGAGACCATAACAGTATTATTTACTTGATGTGTTGATTTCAACATTTACTAAAACATTTAAACTGTTGCATCTTTGTAACATTATTTCATGCTCAATGAACCAATATGAACAAATAATTGTAATGTACACTAATATTAGCTATTTGTAAATTAAGACTAACAAATACAATGAGCAATATATTTTACAACATTTATTAGTGAGTTTATGTGAACCTGTCCATTAATAACTAATGTTAATGAATAAAACCTTAATGTGAGGTATTACAAATACATAGATACATACAGTCATAAAGTATAAATATAGCACTCACTGATTCGGCTTTAAGAATTAAAGGTAATATCTGATTTATAAAGCATAATCCTTCAGTGATGAGTGAGTAGCTAAACAGCTTTTTCTGTGAATGCAGGCACATTTCCTGTCATCACATTTCCTATCATCAAACATTAAAAGGGAAAAAACAGCTAACCACACCTGAACAAATGACTATCCGGTTAGTCACAAAAACAATTTAATTACAGCCAAACTTTAACAGCAACATCTGTAGGGCTACAGGACCAGGTTAGAATGTATTAAAAAAGGATTAGCTTTAAACGCACATTAATCATAACAGATTATCTACTTAAATTATCATATATGAAGCACTTTGAACTTTTGTTTACTATACAGTTGCTTGATTGTGAGTCAGCTGTGCATTTAAAATATAATGATGAAGACCAAGCAATTAATGCTGAACTTTTCATGAACTATGCTTAACAGGGAACATTCACAGAAAATTGGCTAGCATTGTCTAAGTTCTCTCAAAGTATATATCATATATATCAAAAATGTTATTCTTAAGTTACAGAATTAAAAAAAAAGTTTGAATAGCATTCTTATAACCAAGCAATAATGTTAATAAAACATATAGATAACTGGACATTTTGTCTAGAACATTCAAAATAACATTTTTAACATTTTTGTTACTTTATGGAAATGTTAGGGAACCATTCAAAATGTTTTCAGAATTCAAGTTTTGTGAAAAATGTTGCAATTCGCAATGCCAGGCATGTGTTCATAAGATTGAAAACTGGACAAAAGAAACTAGTTGCACACTAGAAGTACAGACAGCTCAACAAGAGGAAATAAGATGCCTTTCTCAATAATTTGGGAAATCAAATGTAATCTGGCTGTCAGAATGCGAGGATGCAAACCAAGATGCAAAGTTGTAATCTATGTCAAAATAGTGGTTAAAGCGAGTGGCGTGGAGGAACATTTAGAGAGGTTAGGGTCGGAAGGAGAGGGGGAAAAGTCATTTGGTGTGGAGGAAGAAAGACATGTCATTGAGTGCTAGACTATCCTTCCCAATCGTCAGATGAAATGCCAGTTTTGCTCCAGGACAGCATTTAAGTTGACAGAGGAAGCCTTGTTTGAGGATGTTACCTCAGGGCTGGCACAGACCGCAGCTTCCGCAGGCTTGCTGTATTTATGAATAAACGTGTCTTGATTCTTTTATTGTGCCCCACTTGACACTTTTCTTTACTTTCAGCATTTGTGCTTCTGCTATAGCTCACTGCAAAAAGTAACTTTCTTAATCAGTATTTCTGTAAAAAAATCTAAACATCTTTAAAATCTAATACATTTAATTGTGAATGTTAAATTTAAATCAGAAATGTTAAATTTTTAAGGAAAAAGGAAAAATAAGGCTGTTTAGACATTTATCACCAAAGGACCACTTGAGTTTTCCAATTATATATTGGTAAGTTTAAATTAATTGAAATGAAATGTTTAATCATTTGTTAATATAACTGATATTAAATTATATAAAATCTTATCTGTAGCTCAACCTGTAAGAGCATGAAACTAGCCCAAAGTCATGCATGTGCCTATAAAATGTACAGCTTGATTGCACTTAGTTGTTTTAGATAAACATGTCTACCAAATGCACAAAATGTCAAAAACTGTAGTGGGAGTGTCAAAAACTTGGTAGAAAGAAGATTTGGCTGGGGTGCCAGTGTAATGGATGCTAGCTAGTTAATGCTGTGTGGTGGACCCTCACTCCCTATACCAAGAAGGCCACTAGCAATTAAGGTTAAGGCTGCCGTATACTACAAGATAATCCAAATTTGGGTAATTTTCCCCCCTTACGACAATCCTAGGTAAAGTCCCAATCATCTTGATGGTCGTACTGATTTTCTTATCCAATTTTCTTGGTGGTGTCTGTGGTGTAAAGATTGATTGTATCTGCTCGAAAGCATGTCAGGGCCACTCACAAATCATAACTATCCTGTTGTGTGGGGGGAACCCCGATAAAAAAACGTGCACACACACTTTAGATGCCAGAAAGTGAGGTGATGACAGACGGACATAACAACCGCAGTCATGGCACAGCAGGCACAGTCCACCATGTTTGTTTACTATGAAGTCACTTTTCATAGCAGAAACGTTTTGTGAGAGAGTTTGTGAGAGATTTTCTGTGTTCACAGTTGGGACTCAGGTTGTTTGTGAAGGGAATCTATTGGTGTGTGGTGTGCTGTTATGATCACACTTTTGTTCCACAAGCTATAGGAACAAAGCAAGTCCTCTTTTTCATCAGATTTTCAAAATGTAAGAGACCCCAAACATGATAACATTTAAAGATTGTTTGAATGTGGCCCAGCCTTTAGAAGCCATGGCCTAGCATCATTGTTAGCACACCTGACTCCCATTCGTAATGGGTCAGAAACAGGTCACTAGTGACTCGCCTCAGGCTGCTGATTGCAAAAGTTTTGATATTGCCTATGGCTATCTGGGACTATGGTTAGAGACATTACTCAAGTCAGAGAAGGGGATTTACATTGGTTACCTGTACGTACAGGTTGTATTTAATCCACTCCTGTCTGCTGTAATAGGTACAGGCCAACTGCAAAGTCACACATGTTAGTAAACAGTTTTCATGCTTAAACACTGCTTTAACATAGTAAACAGTGTAAATGTAGCCAAACAGCACTTGAAGGTCAGAAGTGTACAGTTGTAACAGCAAAACACAGTTTCACATCTTATTATTAAGTCAATTTCTTTATCTACTGGCTCGTGATTTATTAACCCAGTTCCTCAAACATCTTTAAAATGTGTGCTTTATTATGAAATGGCAAATACCGCACTTTTGAACTCAGACTGTTTGTTGACTCTCCAGATGGTGACTTTATAGTTTTAAAGATTAGTAAGGATTTAATTGAAACACATTTTTACATTTCCAGGACGAAAATAAATGATGTTTGCCGGTTCGAAACTCGTCACAACAAACAATAGTCATTCAAAACTATGTGTAGGATCCTCTGAGTTTTTCTGTAACGTGTGTAGTTTTTGAGGTGTTCTTGTTGATTGCAAGTCTCTATAAAATTCTGAATTTTGACATGTTTTGAGTTTGCGGCACTACCCAGCTGAATATGTATATGTAATATGTATATATATATATATATATGTTCAACAGTCCTTATTTCACTGGTCACTGGTCATTTTAAGGATTAGATGAGGTAATATGCATAACCAGCTAGGCACTAACCAGTCTTTGGCAAAAACTCTGAAAAACAAGGGGAAACTCTGTAATGTTAAGTGGTCAATTACATATTTGATTAATATTTTATTATTGACATGGCATATAGACAATGTGTTTTAGTAATACACTGTGTGGCCTATTTACAAGTTTGTGTTTGGAGTTACACCTGCAGGGGTGAATGACTCATCTTTTAGTGACTCGGGTGAGCGTCAAATATCTTCAAGGCAGAAATGATAGAAGTCTTTCTCTCTCCCTCTGAATCTGAGTAACGACCTTGGTAATGAAATCAAATCATAGTGCATGTGATGCCAGGTGGAGTAGCTGGGTGTGAAAAACATCATAGGAAATGGGAGAGTGAGGATAGATGTATTCCATTACAAGAGGGCCAAGAGAATGGCTTAATCAACAACATTAAAGAGAATCTTCTCACCTTGAAGACATTGGAAATGTCATCCTTTTTCACATGACATCTGTGGGTCTGAACAGGGTCTGAAACACTACCAGCCCTGATCAAAGTGTTTCAGGAGATGTCAATGCAGATAAAGTAGGATTAGTAGAACATACTAAGTAAATATTATTTTAAATCCTGCATTTAGAGAGAAAAGATGCTGCCTGAATTCTAAGAAGACCACAGTCCTGGATGGTTGCACAGTACTACAGCTCTTCTAATTTGCTTGTCCCTTTTATAACATGTTGTTTATAAATGCAAATATAACTCCCATTTCAGTTGCTACTCACAATGCAGTGGTTCAATGGTTTGCTTTAATTTATTAGTTATTTTCTTATGTCTTACCTTTTAAAATTGTAATAAATCTAAAATCTAAAAATGCAACATTACAAATGATTCCTTAATGATCTTGTATTGTTCAATAATTCAATAACACAAATAACATTAAATAATATTACTGTATGATAATGTAATAATATCAACATCAATTTTAATGGGAGAAACCATTAAGAATGAAGTCACTGAGTTGTTTTGGGATGGGCCTTCACGCACAAGCTGACTGAAGGAGTTAATTATCCACTTGTCTATGTTCCGCCAGGGACCTAACCCCTAATCCAGCTCAGTGAATCCCCAGCCCTATGGGATGTCCCACAACTCAGTCAAGAGGTTACTCCAAGAGTTACTCCAAGAAATGTACACAAGCTTCATTTGCTTAACATCATGTGTGTGTGTGGTGTGATATGTGTAAGCCAGCATGATTGGGTCAGGACTGCTTTGATCCTTCTTTAAAACACACACAGAAATTATATACAACCAAATGTTTGATGCCACTGAGAAGCATGTCAGCTTTTCTCAGTAGTTGAAATGTGAAGTGTTAATTAATTACTTCAAATGTAAGGGCCCAGAGATACATGACATGCCCAGGCAATCAACCGACAGGTTATGAGTATGTTAATGTTTTTGCGGTTTTCAGGATTTTTATACCAACAATTTTGCTTTGATTTTACTGACACAGCTCATATCATATTCCAAAAGTATTATATGTGATATTCAGTGTGCTGATTCAGGTTTGTCAGTAATAAACCTTTTGACTTTGATACAGTCTCAAATGTAAGAACTAACTACAAATTTGTATATACAGTGGCTTGAGACAAATGTTTGAACATTATTCTAAAAGACAGAAAAAATATCAATATATCAAATCAAGTGCCATGTATTTTAAAGAGTAAACACACTTTTCAAAGCACAATGTTTCTTAGATTTAAAATGAAAAACCAAGTATTCTGTTAAAAATTTAGACAAAATGTTAGGACACATTCTGGCTGTTATACTGAACACCGCTGTCAATGTTCAGTTCATCTCTCAAAGTCAGAGTATCCAAGTTCCTTCTTGGAAGTGTAATAGTATATCATTTGAAGTCGGAATTGTGTGAAAATCTACAAAATTCTTAGGGATATCAATAAATATTTTGAGCTACTTTAAGCAAATAAATGCACTGATGAATCGCAGTTCTAATATTAATAAAAACCTGTAAAACAAGTGCTAGCAAGCATCCTTTGCAATTCACTTGCTAAGAGATTCTTTGTTGAGAGCCTTGTAAAGCTGCACCTGCAAAGCTCAACTGCTTTGCCAGTTTGGTCCATTATACGTTATCTTCCAAACATCAGACAGTGGAGCACATTCAAATGGCAGCCAGACATATCAAATAAGCATATCCCATAAACTTTACAAATATTGCAGTATAAAGGAAACATTTTCATAGTTAAAGTAATGAACAACACCTGTGTTTACTCTGCAGGGTACCTGTGACAGCTTGAGTTTAACTGGCGTCGAACCTTCACAAAATATTATCAACACTACTTACTTAACAAGAAGTTAATTCTAAGGAAAGCGTAATTTCTAGCATTATACAACCTATTTAAATGTTTTGCTTTTTTGGTGCCACTGTAAATACTTTTGTATATATTTCACATTATGGTAGCACTTTCCTTTTATAAATATCTAAAGAATGCTTGAAAATGTCTGGATGTCTATGCGTGTCCAGAAGCTCTTTAAAATTAATTGAAAATCACATTGAATGCCAATTATATGATTGGCATTCAATCATATAATGATTATATGATTGAATGTGCCAAAGAAATTCTAATGCAATAAGAAGTGTTAAAGCGCATTTCCCCTCCCACGTTAAAAACTGTGAGCAGTCCTCTTTGCCACCATCTCTTTTCCGCTGATGGAAACTTTTCAGAGATGAACAATACCCAATTACACATTGAGATAAACACATCAATGCCTACTCCAATTGTTTCAGAAACAGATTGGAATGAAATTAGAATGAAATTGCCGCTTTATATGACTTTTCTGCCTTCAAAAATGACTCACTCTGCCACAATGACAGGGCTGTTTAATTTTGTAAATACACAATGGTTCTTTGTCTCTTTTGTTGCTTTTGACTTGCACTAAAGCACACTAAAATTGTCTTTTTCTTCTCTTTTTCTGGTAAATGCATTATTAATAAGCAGTGACCTACGTTTACATCATAGGAAACACTCGAATGTCATAAAAGTGCAATTTTACTTGTTACAAAATGACTGACTAAATACCACATGTCAGTGTCATGTTTGAAGATGCGCCACATGATATCTTTGTCATTAAACAGCAGCGAATTGTGCTTGAAGACAACCAATGTGACTAACTGTCAAAACAGCACTCACTCAGAGTAAAAGCTGGGAGCAAATGCTGTAATTTGCTGTAGAAATTAATTATCTTGATTAATCAAACTTGTAAAAAGTCCAAAGCAGAGACAAGAGATGCCGATAAATCTTGAAAGCGGTCTATAAATGCCCGTAGTTGAAAACTCTTAAACACTTTTTCTCTTTTTGTAGACCAATGGGAACTATGAGCAATGATTGTTAAATAAGAAATTAACTAACATTTTGTAAATGATATTACACAAATGTACCAACAACATTATTACTTCCCAAATTAGTTTATAGACAATGAAAGACACATGTAAGACTCATGATTCAAAATGGCATCACATTACATCTACACAGTCCATTATCCAATGCTTAAAAAGTCCATCCATTAATCAATCAAATCAATCTCATCTAATCCATGTCTTCATTTAAGAGCACAAGACTCTGGCTTTCACTTCATTACTTACGCAAAGAGAAAGAGTAAAGAAAACACGGCTATTGAAAATCACAGTGTGTGTGCCTCAAAACCCACAAGTGTGTCAATTTTCAGCCTAACACAAAGATAAAGAGAACAATTGGACCCGGCAATATGTTAAATGCCTTAGTAAAGGAAACAATGTCAGAGTGCCCATGCTGAACTTTGAATGTGGCTATGTACAACTGACCAGACAGTATCTGTAAACTTCCCAACAGGGAAGGGGGAAGTCTGCATTTTTTCTCACTAACTTTTGTGGAAACAGAGGCCCTTGAGATTTTAAGAACCAGTATTATAGACTATAGACTATTATAGATTAAAGAGATTTGCTTGTGATCTCAATAAATAATGTGCCTTTCTAATCAGAATTTAGTGATAATGTATTTAGTGATGGATTTAGTAATAAACGCTGAATACATTAATACATTAAATTACCTAAACTTGCCATTTTCATATTATTATAATAATTTTGTATTATTATGTTGGTAAATAAATTAAATCAAAGTTCCTTTTATACTTTAGAAGGGAAATCAGTCTTAAGAAAACAAGATAAAAAGAAACAAGTCTTAGTGATGAAAACAGGGTTTAATTAATTTTAAATGCCACTTTTGAGAGAGTTTCAGAGTGCTAGAATGGAAAGCAGTTGGAGTGGCCAGTGCTTGGCAACCGGGCTAATCCATGCCCTCATTTTGAGTCTGACATCAGCCTATAGGCATGTAGAGGTGCTTCTTAGCCAGATTTGGGAAGGGGTTGGGGTACTCCAGTGTTTGTAAATGCAGCCCAGTTTTTCTGAATTGCTGAACAACTACTGTGGTGTTTATAAGGGGCAAATCATAACACAACCTTATCTAAACATTTAACACCTCTTTAACACCAATTCACACCAATTCACTCATTTTATTATACATGTTTGTTTACTGTGTATGTACCAGTATTAATATTCCAAACATATTTCCTTTTGAGTTGTATGCAAAATTAGCAAATGTATTTATGCCTGGAAAGAATGGCATCTTTTAAAAATGTCTTGATTGAAGCATTTTAACTCATGATCTTATTAGAAAGCAACTAGAAAATCCTGAGTTTTGTCACTAGCTGGTGGGGCCCAAAACACCTGCAGTAAGTTATCTCTGTGTTATCTCTGTGGTTCCTGTAAGTGATCATGACACATAAAAGCAGCAAAATGGCAAATGTTAATGCTAACAGCCTCCAAAAGGAAACAGCTTCTAGCTCCTTTATTTTGTGTTGGAAATGTGCAGAAACAGTCTCTTCCTTGTTGTAGTGGGCGGCTCGTATCATTTTGTGGCCTACATAACAAGCGAGACTCGATAAGGATTATACAAACACAGCCTTTCTTTCTCTGCGCAACATGAAACTTCCATGCTCTTGTATGAGTGGCAGGGACATCCTCAACAATTTATGCTCCATTCACGAAAAAGGACAAAACGGGGAGGAGTAAAAAACAACAAAAAAAAAACTGTTCACAGAGGAGCAGATTTCCTAAAGTAGAAGGTTCAGATGAATTGTTAAATTCTATGCACTAAAGAAATGTTTCACTGTTTTGTTGCTATTAAGACTTTAAAGTTACAGATTTTATTGAAAACATAAACTGTGCTTCAGTAAACCTGCAACTGATCAAGCCCCCCAAAACTTTGATGGTTAAATTATAGAAATTAATTGCAGGATAGTACATTTTTATAGTACAAGAAATTTCTAACAAGAGTCACAGGAATTTTAGAGTGTAAACATCCAAACAAAATAACAAAAAAATGTTTTCCTTTTGTTGGCATTGAAGTTTAGATTTTGGTTAGATTTTGGTTAAATTGCATTACAAAGGAGTAAGTCTGCTGTGGAAGAGATGATTTCTTTTAGACTGAGCATTAAAGAGTCAAACGTTCCTAACACTGCTGAACTACCTGTTGCTCTCAAGCAGCATTTTGAGCACTGATTTTGTTGCATCGATGTCTACACCCTTAAAGAACGGAGGCTAGCACATTTACTTTCAGTGAGCCGAATTTTTGTTTGTAAGGAAGGTTCCTGGGGCCTTTGTTTTCAGGCCTTGATGTGTGACCAGCAACCCACAGGCCTCCCCTTCACCTCCCGGCCCATTCTGCCAGCGTTCTGCCCACCCATACTGACACAGCAGGGGGAAGGGTTTCAGAGGAGACTGCATCAAAAGCTCAAGAAAAAAATGCTTTTCAGGGCTCTGATGTGTGGGAATCGAATGAGGGGCCTAGCTCAAATCCGGTCTCCAGGCAACAGCGGGTGATATGGCGGGGGAATATCATTAAAGTTGGAAACTAAGCATTCCCTCTGAATTAGTAAACCTAATCAGCACGGTTTTAAAAGAGGAAGGGGAGGGGAAGAGTAAAAAAGGATGACACACCATCCTAGTTTGGTGGGGTTTGTTAAGTCTGTGTGGTTTTATGTTTTTTTTTTTTACATTAACAAAAACAGTGTATGAAGAGAATGAAAGAAATTAAATTGAACATGGCCAGGCCACTCCCAGAAAAGTCTGATGGTGAAATAAGGTAGCTGCCACGGCAGCAGCTGGCCTTCCATCACAAGATTAATAAGTTGCCGTTTCCAGGCCGACCAGAAAATAGTGGGAACCATCTAGCGCCTCTGTGAATTGTGGGTAACGGCCACACCACAAGCTGGCCTGGGTTTATTGCTGTTTTGTCCCTCTTTTTAAAGTGAAGAAAACATCTGTGACTAGAATGATGTCACCACAAAGTTAAGGACGGATTCTAAACTGATAGTGAACATTTTAGCCAGAATTTAGCTTACCATAGTATAGAAATTGTACTTTTTTTAAAAAAAAAATTATGCTTTTGTGCCTATGGTGTAAACAAGCATTTACACTGTAAGTGTAACAGGTGACTTTAGGTAATTAATATAAATAATTTTCTGTAATGTACGTATTTTGTTAGGTGCTTTACTTCAAAATATTATTATAAAAGCAAAAGTAACAAATTCTACAGAATTTTTCTGGTTTGAGGTATAACCTTCCCTTGCGGGTTATAGACTAAACAAATGATCAATACAGGCATGGCAGGCCAATCAGTTTGTCCACTCTTCTGGGGCTATGCAGTGGTAGTGCCCCCTAGTGACACTGTATACACTGCTAAGGGATTCTATAACATTCTGTATCAACTGCTGTTTTTGTTTATCTTTCATGCTGAAGCAGCTTCATGCACATAATGTAATATACAGTGTTGCACACAAGCTAATATAAAACTAGACCTTTTAATACTGAAGAACTTAAACCACAACCTATGACAATATTAAAAATATTTACCTTAAGTTCTCAAATGGGAGCTGAAGGTTTGAGTCTGGCCCATTTCATGCCCCATATCTCCCACTCTCTCTGTGAATAAAAGTGGTGCAAAACACTAAAAATGTTTTAACATTTATTATTTTTCTAGGTTAAGGATCAAACCCTGTTGAGGCTTACTGTACTATAGCTTTATTTATGTACCAGTGTCAAACTCCAATGTTATAAATGGTTCAAACTGTCAATGTTATAAACAAATTGACAACATTAAAAATATTGGAAATATTTCTAATATTGTATTTTAGAAATTTTGTAAAAGTCTGGCCCAATGTTATCCCCACACGGTAATATTTTATTACGGTAAGGTTTATTTATTTATTTTTCTCATTTGACCAAGCTGAGGATTGGACCACATTAAGACTACAGTGAATAAGGCTTTGTGTGCCAGTGTCCGTTAGGTTCAGATGAATCCAAATTAGCTCTTAACATTTAAAATGGGCCTTTGATTCAGGTTTCATAGCACTGTAAGGAATACAGTGGGTGTAATGAAGCAGTGCCCAGAGCAGATAAGAGCCTATATTATAGGTAATCACCACTCTAATGTAGCTTTAACACAACAGGGAAAAGAACTGCAGGGTGATTATTGCACAGACATTGTATTCTCTCAGCCTATAAGTTGAAAACACACGTATTAGCCATCAAATTGAAAATAGGAAATAATTAGGTCCAATTACTGGTGTCATAGTGGCAAAAACTTTCCCTGCCCCAGTTGCGGTGGTTAACTCTTAAAATAACTTATTTGTCATGCAGTATAGTTCAGGCAACATCTACTTACACTGTTAGGCTTTCCTTTATAGCTCAAGACTTCACAAAGACAGAAGTCAGATTCACTTATCAAGAGACTACCTGACAATACTACAGGTAAAGGAAAACTTTGACTCTGTTGCTACCATTAGGTCCTTTGACATCAGCCCATTGGACAGGGTACCCGGCCTCTATGGTATCTGTTGATTGCCCAGTGCCCTGGAAAGACAAACCTGCTCCCAGAAGAAAATTAGCGCATTTAGCTGTCAGCACAAGTCTCGCTTTTCAATCCCGAGCAGCACAGAGAGAGTCCTTGCTTTTTTTGCTCTCCTCTGTCCCCTTGCCTTTCTTTTATAGGAAACCCTATCTCTACATAGCTCAGAGATCAAGAAAAAGGTGTAAACTGTGCATAAAATGCAATAGTTCATCCCTCTATCAGATCCTTTAGATCTCACACAGGTTTCCAATGTGGTATTTTTAACCTTCTGGTCTGTGAAATCATAACAGCTAGTAACAGACTATATACAGTAAGACTGTAAGGTTACATTAAACACTATTTTAAATGTGTCTTTTTAGGTGTCTTTTGACACCTATTATTTTGAACAAAATATTTTAAATAGAATATTTTATATGCAAAAGTGTAAATTATGTGAAATATTATTCTCTTCCATCTCTGATTTGCTTTCTTTCCAAGAAAGCAAAAGATGTTTAGCAGAATGTTTACGATGCTCAGTTCGATACAATGACAATAAAGGAAGATTCTGACTCACATTTAAAAATTACATATAAGTACTATAAATATTTTACATAATTTGCTGTAATCTGCCGATATCTGCTGATGTCATTGCACATACATGAATCACATACATTCTAATGTGGTTATATAATAGGTTTGACAAGACCCATAAGAACCAATAAAACTGGTGTCATAAACCTAAATCCTGGCACAACGCATCTGAAGTCGACATATTTGAATATATGCAGCACTTTATAGTAAAGATGCTATAAAAACCTCTAAAGCCTTTATTGTATGGAAAAGAGCAACAGGAACATGCTGCTAAACATCTCTTCACAGAAGAAAGTCATTCTTGATGTGTGGATAATGTATTGTTTTGTATAATGTCCAATCAAGCAATGACAGAACTGTGAATAAACGTGACTAAACATGCTGAATCTCTCTACAAAAAGTACTGTAATTGTTCCATGGTACAGTACTATCGAATAGCAGTTTCATGGTACTCTGACATGTACTGTGAGACTATATTCAGATGCCATAATTATCACATGGTGTAGTAAACTTTAGATACAGTGATTAAATACAATCGATTTACCAACACCATTTCCAAACACTGGAATGAGAAATTGGCATCGTAAAGGCCAAAATGTTAATACAATTAAACGTTTTGGTATTATATAATGGTTTCAGTTCATCACTCAAAGTTTATATGGGGTGACAGCAGCCATGTACAACAGCACTGTAGGTAACGCCAGCTCTATTTACACCTAACTGTGAGTATAAATGATGTGAAGCAAACTACATGGACAATCTACATGTAAACTTCTGCAGCTAGTGAAAAACAACTGTGGTGGGTCTACAGGGACGCATCCACGTGTTCTGTCAGAATAAGAAATTAGGAGCAAGGTTGGCATGGCTGGTGTGTGAGTATGAGCCTGAGAGAGTGTGTGTGTATGTGTGTGTGTAGGTGTGTCCGTGTCCCCATGGCCTGCCACAGGCCTGACCCAGATCACATTTGAGTCTCGCTCATTCGCACGGCACTTCTCGTCTATCCGTCGCCAAGGAAGCAGACTGGATGCGGGAACAACAAGTCATTTGTACCTGTAGAGGAGGACACTCCTGGGAAACAAACAGATGAGCCTCCCCCTGAATAAAAGCCTTTCTGTCAGGGTAAACAGAACTGCATGAGAATATACAAACTATCAGGAGCATCGCACTTAACCCTTTCACTGGCCAAGGACTGGGGTAGCTAAGCACATCGGAACTAATGCAGTTGTAGAGATAAAGGAGTAACTATAGCATGACTTTTCTCAATTGGTATCGCACAAATGCAACACATGAGCAGTTGCTGTGAGGCTTTGGAGTCAATAAAAATTGCATGCGTAAACGTAACTAAATACAAAATGCAAACATTGCAGACAAATTAAAATGACACAGAAAGAAACTTTTCTTTGTAATTATCTTGTTACTTTTGATTAACAAATGCAGACAGGCCTGGCCAAACATTTCTGAAGTAATAATAAAGGAATGTATTTCTTATACATTATTAATATTATTAATATAATTTAAAAATGCATCCTAAAGGTATAATGTAAAAATACTCAAAGCAAATAAGATCATACACTGCATAAAAACATTTTGAAGTGTTTTTGTGCTGTTTTCCAATAAAATGTGATAAATGTAATTAAAAAGATTATAACATAAGGTAGATTATGAAAAATAATTCTAAATGAATATTTGTTTTTGTGTGTTTGTTTTTGGGATTTGTTGCAAATTATGCATTTTAGCATTCCTTTAGGATTTTTTGATGAACATTTTTTTGGTTTACATTTAACGCCATTTGAGCTTTAATGGATGACTCATTAAATTAAAATATTAGGCACAGAAGATAGATTGTTATTTATAAAAATGTATTTATAAAATTTGTTAACAGTAAAAAAAAGTTTGCTACAAACATTGAGAAACTTTCCTTTCATGAACAATGTAACGTAAAACTTACCATTGCTGTTTTACTACAATTGGACTGATTAAACTAATTTTGACACTCAATTTGCAAGGCTTTACACTAAATAAAATTTTATAGCTACATTTTCTGCACCACAGAAATCATTCCAAAACCATGACTTATATAAGAACGTTTGCGATAACTCAATATGTATATGGTGATGCTTATGTCCTTCCCACAGAAATTACTCCTCAGCTGAACAATAGCACTCCTCATATCAAACCATAGCAGGGTTACCACACATCTGTTCCCAAATACTCAAGACAATAAACAATTCAGCGTTGGTTTTTACATCTAATTCAGCCCCTTCTGTCAGACACAAATGAAAATTAGGAGTATTCGTCCAACTGTTTCAACTTTCCCAAAGTTTGTGTTAGATCCCTATTATCTTGGGCTAAAGTTAATTAAAGTGGCAAAGTCGAAATCAATGGAGGATTTCTCCAACAAACTGATGGTCAAATATGAGTGATAGGCATGACAGGAAGATTACCAAGGGACAGAAACCCTCCAACTGCCACAAGTAACCATTTCAGGACTACGCAGAGAATTTTACCCTCAGTTCTTTTCGGGAGAAAGCGAGGCAGCAGCTAGTCTGTCTTTCCCTCATAATGTGCACATCTTGTAATTCCATAGATCATTACCAACTTTCCAAAACTTAATTTTGCAATTACACATGCAATTAATTAATATCTGTGCTGTCATTACACCCCCCAATGTATTCGCAGTTAAAATTAATGTCACTTGAAATAAAGTGTTCAAAATGAGCTGGGAGGGATGGGTAAGATTGCTATTAATGGATTGTGCAGTTAATCTGGTGGGAAGCTAAGGGGATACGCACTCTATCGCATTCAAGTGTCTAGCGGGATCTGAAGGCAGTTACTGAGCAGCACTGAAAGCTCCCAGAGGACAGATTAATAAAATCTGTGCACATTGAGAACGGAGAGCGTGTCTGAGGAGCTGCTGTGTGACACCCGCGGCCACCGTAGGGTCCCACATCTGCTCTCGGAGTCTCAGACTAGCTCTTATCAACAGACAGAATGAATATGATCAAACAGCAGCAAAATGAGAGTGTGACCTCTAATTTTAGAAGGAGACAGGCTGTTAATGAGATGGTGGGATGTTCATAACATTACAAAGAGGAACTTCCTGTGTATCTGAGGCGTGGCTGTAAATACAGACTGACAGAAAAGTTCTTGTTTTATGAACAAGACAATATCCTTTTTACAATACATTTCAAAATAGCGTTATAAAAATACATGTCTTAATTTTCAATGTGTTTACACATACGTTTGGCATGCACATTTGATTCATACAGTGGATTTGAGGTTTACATTTCATTGTGTGTGTTTTCTCGACCTTTGCATTGCTAACCGAGCTATAGGAATAAATGACTGAACAACTTTACATCAGCACAGGAATCTTCATTAAAGTATTTAAAGAAAGAGTTCACCCAAAAAAATAAAATTCTTCTTTTATTTACTGACCCTCATGTCATTCTAAACCTGTATGAAAGTTCCCTTTTTATGGAACACAAAAGATATTTTGAGATGTCTCTGTGGTTTTGTGGAAGTCAGTGCTACTGTTTGGTTATTAAAAATCAAAAATCAAATATGAATATCAATTCACATGGCATTTTGTGCAAATTTCTGTAATACTGTGTTTTCAAGTACCACATATTTATGCAGAAACTCACTGAACACCTGCCATGTTTGAGCACCAACCAAGAAAATGCCCCATTTGATATTTCAGGAAAGAAAAAGACAAAATCCAAGCATTACTGTTATTGGTCCTAGCAGTTTGCCAACTTACAAATACAAAGCTTTATTGCCATTTTGTTTAAAAGGTTGTTTAGATTCTACCAATACAACATTTGTCCACAGCTACAAATGTCAAGCGCAAAGGTGGATTTATCTTGCTCAGGTTTAAACGAGGTCCTTCTGTGCCAATGCACATAACATTGGTGCTATTTGATTACCATTGACAGAGCTGTTTGCATGTTAGTGACATTAAGAATGTTAATGGGAGGAGGAAAGTGAACTGCACGCTTTGTTTCGAACAAGTTCATGGACAGTTAAAGCCACTTTGCACAACAAACCTGAGCCTACCTGCCATTAACCCCTCTTCAATTACTAGATGATGTGTTTGAAAGAATGAATAAATGATAAGGGTTAAGCGCTTTAAGTTCGCTGTTTTAAGCGCTGTTTTAAAGTCTTTTGTTGGTTGTCAAAGGACCAGAGTGCTGGGCTAAGTCCTGCCAAAGAAGTGCACTCTCTTTACACACAGGACAAAAAGCAGCACATTGTAGGTCCATTATCAGAATACGTTGATCTATAAAATAAAACTAAAATAGTTATTACATAAAACAAAGGGCAAAAATAAGGGTTAAAGTAATGGCAAATCACATGATTTCAACATACTTAGTTTCATCTCTCATCTCTTAAAATAATTGCTATCTAGCTAACAATTTTAGGTTGTAAGAATGTTTCCCTAACATTTCCATTAGGTTTCCTGTAGGTTACTAAAACATTAAAAATGTTATTTTGTGTTTTTTTTAAATTAGACATTGTATTAACATTATTGCTTTGTTATTCAAACTTTTTAAATTCTATAACATTTTTAAAATACTACACTAACATATGATATAACAATTTAAAAACGTTCTACTAACATGACTGCAGAACATTTTTTGACAACTTGGACAGAACTTTTAGCGATGTTAGCGAGAATGTTCCCTGTTAGCTGGGTTATTAGCTTAGGTGAATATCTTTTAAAAATAGCTGATATTCATGAATATTTGATACATATTATAATGCTTAAATGACAATCAATCATCCTTGTAATACATGAAGGTAATTAGTGACTGGGAAATCTAATTACTCTGCGGAAATCCAAATCCTGACTCTCCTATTTCCTGCAACATGCTTGACAGGATTGATCAAATAACAGCTATCACACTCTTAATGCCCATTCTCCCACAATCTGCAGCTGATAAAGACATCTATCAGAAATATAAACACTATATAATCTCTGTTGGGATCCAAAAGTCTATTGAATTTGACATTCAAAAATTTCAATCAAGAAATAAACCGTAAGTTTTGTGAAAACTGAAATAGATGAATACAGTTAACATTAAAGTTAAATGCAAGGTTACATTAGTACTTTACATTTGTTGAAGTCGAATGAAGCCAAACTGACATTTCCCAGGAAATCGGACCTGACAGCTGTAATTATAAATTATTATTATAAACTTACCATTGCAAATCAGGGTAAGGTAAGAGGACTGAACACACTGATCTGTTATGTTCTTGCTCAATAGCTGATTTTTGTTCATTTTCAACCCTGAAAAAGTTACAGAATGCAGCTTAAACGTTACACAATTACATACAGTTACATGAAACAGTAATTGTAAGTGTCAGATCAGGTAGAAATTAAGGAAACATCTGTAAAATTTCACTTTATACAGTGTAGTTACAAAATAATGAATTAGAAACCAGAAATGAATGATTAAAGAAAATGCGATGAAAATTTTTGAATAGTGAATAAGGTGCAGATGTGAGTTCAGAAATCGGTTGTGAAGGTGTCTGGGATATAATCTTGCTGTGGGTCATCCTGCCTGTGCTGTTGTCCCAAGCACAAATCCTACTTAGGCTTTCTGGCTACAGGCCTCTGAAATCCACTGGCTGCCATCATTTGTGGATCTGCTTAAGTTTGCCATGTGCACTAACCCACTCCTGATCTTTTGACATTACACAAACAAGTCAAAGGCAGTAATCTCTAATAACCCAAAATGCCTCTACTCTCACTCTACCACCTTTGAATGGTTTCCTGATTTATCTACACACTCCAGAATGCACAAACATTAGTAAACACTGTGGTGCCATAAAACATTGCTTTGTTTGTTTGATAAAACAATCTCAAGCAAATCGTAACTATTTTACGTTTTAGAGTTTTGTATTAATTTCTACAGTTTCATTCATACATTTTTGTACGACCTGCTTTCGCCCCAGTAAGAGTTGGGTTTAGGGGTGGGGTTAGGGGTGCACCTTCATGCTATAATATAATGAGTAAATATATATATATATATATATATATATATATATATATATATATATATTCATATGTATATATATATGTGTGTGTGTGTACACTTTTGTAAACCAAATTAGACTGATAACTTAATTGTAATTTCTTTTTGTGAACAAATCTTTTAAATGATTTACAGACTAAGACTGTAAACCAGGCTGATCAATTTAGTAAAAGAAAACTCATGACTCATGAGAACAATTTGTTCCTGAACTGGACATTATCAAGCCACAGAGGAAATTTGATACAACAAGTTATTTATGTGTAAGCTTCAGTGGCGTGTACAGACCACTGCTAGAGAAGGGTAAAAATAGAAAATTTTTGAAAAAATCCTGATTTGTATAATTAAAAATTGTTGTATCAGTATCTAAACATTTATTTAACAAATAAACAAATCATTTGTATTTAAAGGATTGCTCGTCTGTCTGTTGTGTTTTAAAATGTTTTCTCCATGATTAATTGAGATGGATTGAGAGTATCAGAGAGTCACATTTTTCTTCTATAAAATTGATGCAATCTATGAAAGATGTTGTTACATGAAAACTAATTTAAATCAAACAAACTTTTATATTGAAAAGTTTGTTTGTATTAAAACATGGATTATGGTTTATTACATAATAATAAGTCTTAAAGTCATATTATTAAGTCTTACCAGGTAAAGAATCTGCAGTAAATCTGTGAACCACTGTTACAATGCTGACTTTGAGTAAAGGTGAGTAAAAAAATGGAAGTCGAGTCACACTCTCGGGTGGATTGTGGGATTGACAGAGATGAGAATACAGTGTTGACAGTGGTGGAGGGTTTAAAAAACTTAAAATTTCCCTGTTTTATACAAAACAGTATTAAATCAGATAGCATTAAGGCAACGATGTACAATTTATAGTTTGCAATAGTCACCTGCAATGAAATGCAGCACTGAGTATGTTAATCTTTTGGATTACACTTTATTTTGACAGTCCACTTTAGACATTCTACTAACTATTTGTAACTTTGCAACAACGTTAACTAACTTGTATTAGGCTGTGGTTATGGTTAGTAAAATAAGTTGATGTGTACTTGCAAAGTTACTTATATTCAGTAGAAAGTCTGTTGAGGGACCATCAAAATAAAATGTCAGCATGTATTAAGCAGATAGTCTACTAATATTCTAAAAACTTGTAGAGTAGTTGCAAAGTTACTTGTAGTTTGCAGAATACAAGTTAGTAGACTGCTTAGAGTATAATTAGAAAAAAATAAAGTGTTACCATATTTGGTATTTACTATTAGGGGTCATGCCCCAAAGGGGTGAAGGTCTTGAAGTCTATGGAAGTTAATAGAACCAAATGAAATAAAGTTGTGAAATTTGGCATACAAATGTAACTGGACCAAATTTGATGTCTCTACCTTAAACCCTCTAGTTCCACCAACTGTCCAAAATTTAACTCATGTTTATGCTAATAACTTTTGACTTGTATGTCCTTATAACAAATTTTTTCCTCTGGTTCATAGTTATGACAATTTATGACATCATCAAATATTGGCAATGATGACAAAAAAGTTTTTTGTTACAGCCAATGATATACCACTTCAATGATTTCACTGTGAGCACCCCAAAATGCGTATGAAGTTGTATCTTTGCAAAACTTTTTTTTTGTATTAGCATAAAACTTTGGTATATGTCATCACAGGCATAACCTGAAGGAGCTTCCACAGTTTCATCACAACGCCAACTACTGTTCCAGAGATATAAAATGGCTATTTTTGCTTAGATCTTTTGAAAACTTTGATGCCCAAAATGACTGATGCCCAAAATGGTCAACCAAGAAACATTTTAGGCCAGTCATTTTGAAAGGTCATAAAATGCAATATCTTAAAGACACAATTGTGTATCTTTACAAACTTGGTTCATCATTCTGAGAGTACTTACTAAGTCTGGAGTCGGCACCCCCAGTGATCAAAAGTAATAACAAAATTTACAAAACTGTTTTTAACTTTTGAGTAATATGCCTTAATGTTATTAACATACGTCAGGCAATCTTTTTCTCTGGTTTATGTTGAGTGCTACAAAACCAAATTTGTCATAGTCGACTGTACTTCCTGTCTGCCATTTTGCGAGCATCATCTAGGGACACAAACTGACAAACACTGACAACAACTAGATCAAATGGCTCTAAAGTAACGCAGCAAGATGCCAAAAAGGATCTAAGGCTGTGTCCCAATGCTTTGTTGTATTGACATAACTTTGTGTCATTGTGACCACATTTTGACTGTCTCTTAACAATTTGGTGAGTTCCACCTACTGGTCAAAAAATTTGTTATTGATGTAAGTGGTTTTACTTGTTTCATAACTGTCATTGGTTTCACTTATTTTTTTAATTCATCATCAGTGATGTCCACAAATATTTCCCTAAAAGCTATTAAAAGCTTTTTGATAAACCTGACCATTCTTGAACAATGTGCAAACAAATTAGGCAAAAAGAATGCACTCCACCCTACTCGTCCCCCATGCCCTACGATGAGTACTGTGCAAACAAGCTCTTGACAGTGCAAATTATAACTCCCGACTAATCTTTTTCAGTACAAGCCCTCCTAGGAATTTCATTTCACAAGCACTTCTAGATCACCTTCAGTTACCACGAAAGAAAAATTTGTTATTGATGAAAAAATTTGTAAATTTGTTACCTTGTGCAATATTTATGTGGAACATTTGTATAGTTTATTAGTTTATGTATAGGCAACTTTATATATAGTATATTTATAATCTAATTCTGTTAGTATTTGTGTTTAGATTTATACTGTTTCACGTCATTGTTGTATGTCTGTATTTATGTAGCACCGTGGTCCTGTGGGGCACGACATTTCGTTCCACTGTATGTCCCCACATATAGCGGAATGACAATAAAGCTCAACTTGACTTGACTTGAGAAACACTGACTGTACTCAAGATTGAAACAATCCAAGGAAAAACGTTAGGGCATAGGAATGTCCGCTACAAGTTTCCTCCCATCATACTTCAAGTTGGGTGTTTCCATCAGGAGTACATCTCTTTCTGGTGTTGGAGGGCTCAACTGTCGACATTATTCTGGGACGCCCTTGGCTCTTCAAACACTCCCATAAGATACAGTGGAGAATGAGTCAAATTACCCAATGGAGTGAGTACTGTTTACAAAACTGCCTGTCTGATGTCCCAATTCCTCGCTCTTATGATCAAGCACTCCAACTATGTTCGACCAACATAGAGAGTCCAGAACCTCAAGTCTGTTGTGAAATTCCCACTGAATACCAGGCATTTCAGGATGTGTTCAGTAAGTAAGCGGCTACACATCTACCACCACATCAGCCATGGGACTGTGCTATTTACCTGCTGTCTGGAGCCAAACTCCCTAAGAGGAGAGTATATCCTTTGTCCATTCCAGAATGCAAGGCCATGGAGGAGTATATCACGGAGGCTCTTAAGCAATGTTTAATCCATTAATCAACCTCTTCAACCGACACCTGCAATAGGAATAGAACTATGTTATTCAATCTTCTGTGCTAACACCAGTGGTAATAGTAACCCCCTTTCAGATCCATTTACTGAGTTGGTTCATCTACTTTGTCGATCACTACAACCATCAGCCACCGCTTCTTCTATTACTGCCTTAGCCAATCCCATGACCCACCAGTGACATACTTAGGTGAGGGAAAGAATGCAGCAGTTTCCTGTTAATGCTGACTTTAATTTTTAGACTCTTCCGAATCGATCATGCTAAGATCGCTTACATCATCTCTATGTTAACTGGTCAGGCTTTACAGTGGGCATGACCTATCTGGGAGGGTAATAGCCCCGTTATCTGTTCTCTGACTACTTTTACTGACCATCTGAAAGAAATTTATGGTCAGGCTGCCAACTTCTGCAAAAACTTTTTTGAGCTTTTGGTGAAATCAAGAACTGCTACCCCACAGTCACGCTTCAGATTGGATTACCTTACCAAGAAAGGATGTTGTTTATGGTACTGGAGTGGTCCACTGCCAACATCATACTGGGACACCCATGGCTGCTACAACATTCTCTGTCTGTATGCTGAAACAGTAGAGAGATATTAAGATGAGGTAATAAACAGTTCCTAAAACTATGAATAATTGTCGGGAAACCTTCTGCCTTCCTTCTTGTTAGAAGCACTTCTTCCTTTTCAGAGCCTGTCTCTGTTAACCACAACCATAGAAAGCCCTGAGACTTAACATTCTGCAAGAGATTTCTCCTATGGAGTATGGATGTTTTCAGCATGCGCTCAGCTACTCAGTTACCACCACATAGGCTATAAGACTCTGCTATTGATCTAAAGGTCACCATCTAAAGGTAAAATCTACCCATTGTCCATCCTGGAACAGAAAGCCATGGAGGAGTACATTCAGGAGTCTCTCAAGCAGAAGCTGAGGAACACATCTATATGGTCAACACAAGTTTAGGCCCCCGATGACGGGGCAGCTGCCTTAAATATCTTGATGATTGGGAGGGATAAAGCCCTGAGAAAAGATCTTGGGTAGCTTGAGTTGACATTCTAGATCCATCCTTACTGTCGGAATTCCTTATCAAACCTCCTGAATGTCCTTCTCCCATATAAAAAGGTTGTTGCCATCCACCACGATCATCGGGAGCTGCCTGTGGAGGAGGGGTACTGTCACAGAGTCAACAACATCATCAGTACCAGGTCATTCAGCTCCATTCACACACTCCCAATCTCCTAATTACAAATCACCTGCACCGCTCATCAGCACTCCCCATATAAGCAGTTACTCTCATACTCACCCTTGTCTGGTTTTTCTGTTCCCATGGAGCTACCAACCTAACTACTTACCTTTGCCTCACTGTCTTTAGTTGTCCTCAAACTGGCATGTACAGTATGAAAATAATTTAATTATTTGCTCTTCTGTGCTAACACTCCCCTATTTTAGTAAAACTTTGCATGCTCATCTCACTTTTGGTGGTTACGCAAGATTTAGTAGTGCAATAATATTTAGACGGCAACAAATTTACTGTGAAATTGCTTATATATGGGGTCAAATCTTAATGCAGTACATGGGGAATAAACAACAAACCTCACACCTTCTTTCTCCTACTCTTGGGTGGTTTACAGTCATAATGTATCACCATTATATTAAATCTACTTTTGTGTTTAGAAAAAGAAAGATTGTCATAGATTTGTAATAACATGAGTGTGAGTAAATCTACTTCTAAGTAAATCTATTCCTTTGACAAAAAAATTGATTTTCCCACAAGCATGATTTTATATATATTTGGTGTATATTTGCCTGTATGGAGGTTTGTTTAATGATTCCCCAGAACACCAGAATCAAAGTAATCTAGGGTAATTCTTACTGTGTGCTAATATTTCACCTTCTGATCTGTGCTTGATTCAAATATAGGACGACGGCTGTAGATGGTTGTTACCAAGACGACAGAGTCTCATTTTACCCCATAGCCCACTTCCAGCCTGTTACCAAATTACTAAGTGCCAGGGCACAGCTTCAAAGAGCAGAGACGGATGCTGTTAATGTAATGAAACTGTACACTCATCTGTTTAAAGCATGGCCTGTCAGCTTGGAAGTAAGATGGACCAATTATGTCTTTACCCCTCTTGGCTAATATCAACATCTTGGCAGCTTTAAAGTTTTCTACTCCGACATGTGCCTTCAAGCAAGACACTATTAATAAAGACATTTCTCTTTTGGATTATAAAGCTTTGCTTGCATGTTTGAAAAGGAAATTAAATGCATGCTTCTTAAAAATATCAAAATATCTGTATAAGATATTATAATTTTTAAATATATATATTTTCTATTTAGTTAGTGGTGTTTGCTAAAGTTAGCACTATTACTTTTGGTCATAGTTAACCTGAGGGCTTTGAACAAAACTAATTCCAACGGTATTACATTTTGGCTGTATATTATTTTTCTAAGTAATCAAATATACAGTTTTCACTTGGCTATAATGATAAAACAGGCAAAAATATCTTATATATCACCATATTGAAAGAGGGGCCCCAGCCATATTAACAGAACAAAATATTATACAAATGTACAGATGCATTGTTGACTTTGGCAAATATGTAGCCATCAGAGAACCCAAGAAACCAAATAACAAAACCAAACAAACAATGTCATGATGTTTAAAAGCTTGAATTCTTGTTAAAGCAACATGTAAAGCAATATTTTAGCTGTGATATTGTCCAAATCCTAATTTCTGACAACTTTTTCCATATTGTTACATTGTCCACATATTACAGTTTATTGGTTTTACAAGGTTATGAAGGCTGTTATTGTATTGAATTAAAACTATGAATTATGAATATGAAAATATGAATATGAAAAATAGATTCTATAATACTAGCCTCATGTTAACATGTAAAATCTTAAATGGAAGAAACAATTGCATTACTGTAGTGAGAATAAACCCTAGTACTCAAGCATATAAACTAAGTTCTTAACATGTCTGTGCAATTAAATGGGATATGTTATTTTTCATTGAGAATATAGGTCAACTTATATTAAGCCAATTCTATAAATATTGAGCATGATTATTTCTGGCTTATTGTCCTGAGCATTGGTCAATATTCCCACCTCTGTTTTCCATCTGGAGAAAAAGTGAAATAGCTCACAGGCCGTGTTGGGTGAACAAACATACAATCTTTAGTGTATTTACATTAGTTCATCAGTAACACCTGGTTTGCAGGTAACTTGTGGTGGATAAAAAGTTGGAAAAGTTTGGTTGGAGGGCCTATTACTGTTTTGCGGTCACTCTTCCTTTCTGTCTTTCTCAGTGTAGTCCTCTGTTGCTTTCTTTTGTTCCTTTTGTTATTGATTTGATTTAAGTCTGTCTCACTCTCTCTTTCTGTTTCCTTCAATTTAGTGGGTGGTTGGAAGCAACTTTCAGTTCTGACTTGTTTTAAGGGCAGGGCAGAGCTCCACCCAGTAATGCAACCCTATTATCTGCCATGCATTGTTCACCCATATTCCCCCGGTAACTGACACACTTTGCAACCATCATTGGATGCTGTGGGAGCCAGTTCGCACCCACCACTGTGTCTGCCCTGTCAGCCCTGCTAATTTAATACTTCCTATTAAGCAGATAGACCATTCCCTGCCTGTCCAGATACTGAGGGCTGCTCAGATTACATTTAGGTAAAATGAGTAATCCAGGTGAGGAACTTTTCACTTCAGCACATTTAATGGACGTTCAGGTAAAATATACTCCCTGTGTTGAAAGTATGCTGGTCTGGGTGGGTGTGATATGAAAAGGTCCCCTGGCAGCACTATCGGTGTGCTGTTGAGCTCAGGAAAATCTAATCAGAGCATCAGATTTAACTCAACATGAATGAACTTTTGAACATGCAGAATTTCTTCCTACATTGATTTAGACAGGAACAATGTACTGAAGAATCCACTGAATAGTGATATGCAACTGTTATACATTGCAACATTGAAATATGTTACTAAAATAAAATTTAAAATGTGATTCATAACTAACTACACACAACCATGAATCAGGGCTTTCTGCTTGCGGAATACAGCACCACAGCAGCCATGTATTTTTCTGTGGGCCTGTGACGCTATAATTTACTATTAATTTTCTCCATAGTTTTTTAAATATATTTATAAAAAGCCATAAGCCTTAAACCAAACCTTCACATTCTGAGATGAATCATATCAAAATAACAATGGATTCAGGGCAGACAAAGTTCTTATATACAAAGAATATAATAACTAAGCAATTTTTCTTAGATTTAAAATGAAATTACTCAGCTTCACAGCTTCTAAAAAAAAATGCATGTTAGGGCTGAGCTAGCTCTGTCTTATAAAGTATATGATACTGCTCTTGGGAGGAAATTAATGGGATATCTATGTTCTTAAAAGGTTGTTTGTGGTGCTGTATGGTTCCATAAAGAACCTTTAACATCCAGAGAACCTTTCTGTTACACAAAAGGTTTGTAGGTAAGAAAGAAATGGCTCTTTAAAGTAACTTTGACTAAAACATTCTGTGGAGAGCCAAAAATAGTTCTTCCATGGCATCACTACAAACTTTTATTAGTAGCTATTATAGTATTAGTTTATGCAGATATAAAGATGTTTAAACATGTTCTTACCATTTTATAGCATTTAGGCCTACATTATGGCAGTGACAAACTATTCTTCTTACAGGCAATGGCACAGAAGTTACAGGACTTTTGCAGACCTTTAGTCACATGTATGTGTGTAAAAGAACAGACATTACGGTCCAGGTATCTGTACATAACCTAAGAGCCATATATCAAAACACATGCATAAGGTGTAAATTATTATTATTATTTTATTAAGATTAAATTTTGTTTATGCTATGTCATAAGAAATTGAGATACAAAATACTGATTTTTTGAAAAAAGAGTAAAGTGCAATCTAAGCATTATGATTCAAATTTCTGCGATTATTAACTATATAAAGACAGGCACACACATCTGTATCCTCTATTCAGATCTGAGATGCTGTTTCATGCAACACTATTAAATAAAATTGGCCTAAACAAGCTGTTATTATGTATGTGCTTATTCTCTATACAGTCCTGATCTAACAAGATTGTTGTGTCCATTGAATAGGTTATTATAACATTTCTCCTCAGCTGCTTTTATTTGGATTGAGTGTATCAACAAGACAAGCTTCTCCAGGGTGATACAAAAGTGCTACACCAAATCATCCCATAGCACACATGTAGTCTTTTACCAGGACAAAAAGAGTAGTAAATAGTAAATGAATGAGAATTACAGCCAATGGGGCTGTAGACAAATGGATAATAGTGTTATTCTCAGAAGAAACAATAATAAAACACAAAGATGCCAACACCTTTTCTGAATGTTATTCATTTAAAAGTACAAGAAAATTGAGCTGTCCTATTTCACCCTAAAGTCTAAAGAAAAAGTAAGTTATTTTTTTCTTAAAGTGAAAACTATTTAGTTTTTTCCATTATGGCATTACTTTTATGGAAATTAAATTTATTATCCACCTAAATTCTCACCATGATTCAACAAAATAAAATAAGAAAAATAACATATATATTTTTAAATACAAAAAAATTGTGAATAACATTAAAAAAATTGTGAATGACTAATCCTAAAAAAAGCTTCTCTAAGCAAAATATAATTTCTGGTTCTTTATATTATTACTGTTATGATCATTATTTTGTGTTGAAATTATTCATAAGAGATTCATCAATTTACTAGGTATTTTTAAAGGGTGGATGGGTGTTGATCATCACCTATCCTTCATATGCGCCCCTTGTTGGCATTGAGGCAGTCCTGGAGCTCCTGGTCTCATGAGCCTTACCACACCTTCTTACTGGGACAAGGACACACTGAGTTACTGCAAAGACTGTGTGTGTGTGTGTTTCTTTCCCAACAGGAAAAGCAACACTTTGATCTTGACTCAGGTGTCTATCTATACCAGCATGGTCGAGGTGGCCCTATGAGGATCCCAGGGGAGGTGTCTGGTTGACCAGAAAGCTCAACTTTAGGTATCTGATACCCAAAAGATGGTCTTTCAAGAGAAGAGCTAAACTGGCATTATGTTTAATCTTGTTAGTCAGTTCCTGCCCTGTCCTCCACCTGTCCTCCACTTTCCAACCAGACCATGAAACATCACAATGAAAGGCAATCCTATTTTTTTTAATCTTAGAAACTGAATTTGATGTAAATTATCATATTGTATATACAGTGGCCCCAAAAAATGTAGTTGGAAACTTAAGTTTCTACATTAGATAACCAAATTTCTTGTTGTAATTTATTGTTAATAAAGATAGCATAAACTATTCTTAAACAAATATCCTAAAAATGTTTAACAAAAGTAAATTTGCTAGGTTTAAAATGTTTAACAATAGCTAGTGTTTAAAATGAGAATATGTGGAACTATTGAACTATTGGGAAGAACATCATCTACAGTTTATTGGTCATTTTAAAAACTGAAATTCATAAGAGCTTATAATACAAATTAAAACTATAAAACATAGAGGTTAGAGTTAACATCTTACAGATAACTCAAGCCACGCTAAAGAAATTTAACCATCATTTGAGAAGGCAATACCAATTCAAAAATATTTGTCACATCAGTAATTTGTGCTACAGACTGTTTCTGCTCATTTATTATGATGTGTGTGTTCCTTTTCTGGAAAGAGTTTTTGCTTGCATGTAGATGGTACAGTGAATAATTGATGAAGGATATTCAGGTAAGAGAGACCAACAGAACGATGTGCACCCTAGGACAAGTTTCTTTTAATAGAAAGCCAAAACAATACTGTCAAACTATATTTGCAACATGCAACATCCCAGTTAATATAGAATGTTCTCAGAATGTTGGTTAATGTTCTTTAAATATTCTGTCAAAGTTATCTTGGTTATCAAAAACTTAAAAATGTATCTCAGTAATGAACTTGTTTTAATGTTTAATGTCATGTATGTCATTGGCATACAGAATATGTCATATGACATTCTAAAAATGTTAATTAGGTTACTCTTTATGTATATTACAGTATCCTTGTTACAGTGTAGCTCTGCATTTAAGTACTGAGTAATGTTAATTAACAAAATGTACTTACTATAGGGTAAGGGTTTGGGTTAGATGCATGTAATTAACAATGCACAATTAACTGTTATTACTATACTAAGTACACGTAACATATGTAATAAAGACATTAAAATAAAGTGTTACCCATTGTTGCTAGTAAAACATTTTAAATATGTTACCCTAACCCTATTTTAAAATAATGTTTAAATAATGCTCTTATAACCAAGCAATAGTGTTAATACAATGTCTAAAAACTGTTTATCTTTCTCATAGTATCAAGCCATGTGATTAGGTAAATAAGTAATTTTCATGCCTGTTGGCTTGAGGAGACAAAAGACCAGGGCGGTAGTAATGTGTATGTTCCAGTAAAACAGACCAGAGTTTGATTATCAAGGTCCGAATTAAGAGCATTTTTATAATCCCACCCTCACTTCTGAAGTTGTGCTGTTTCGCCTTCTTTTTTAAGTGTTTACTAAGAAGCTGTCATAGATTTCAGCTTATGTCACTTTAGTTTGCCAGCCTGTTTGCTTTGTTTTGCTGAATTGGATTTAGTGTGACATATGAACATTTATTGACTAGCACTTGTAAGAACAGCCCTCCCTCCATCCTCAAAAATCTTCTAAATATCCCACACTTTGTCAGGTACAGCAATTCAAATTTCAGCCAGCATGTCTACATGGCCTTATCTCAATTGGACAGAATTCAAAATTCCTTGTTGGTGTCAACTTTTCAGAAAGGAGCTTGTCAGAAAGCAGTGCTTCCTTGGTTGTAGCAGGATTAATGTGCTACGCATAAAACTAATTTGATTGTACAGTCTAACCTCTCCTAAAACGTCATGGCAGCCAAGCAAAAGCGAATCGCAAGAAATATTAATAAATTCATCCTTGAGTACTTAGCAGAATATACGCAAAAGTTTCAGCCATTATCACTGCCTGGTTACTGAAGTGGTGCAGCAAATTAATCAAAGTGCATTTTCCCCAGCTACATGACAAAAAGCACTGCATTGCTATCACGTTTGGCTTAAGCAATGTGCAATTACAAAATATGTGACTGCAGGTATAACGTTGTTAACCCAGCATGTCTTAAAAACAGCTGTCTAAATCCTAAGTGTAAACAGATTGCAAAAATTATATTTCTTGATACACTATTAACATTGTATTAATAAACCACCAAGATGCTGTGTTTTACAAGGAATTTACAAAAGTTGAGTTCTATTAACAATCTAATTGTAAACGCATTGTAAAACGCGTAAATTTAAAGTAAATTCAATAAATTCAACAGGACCTTTTAATCTATGTTGATTAGTACATTTTGTTTGTTTATAAAGCAACAATAACAATAACTGATAAACTTTCAAGAAAGCCAAATGTTAATATCATTTTATTGTAATGTATATAAATTTGTTTTAAATGCAAAATTTTTAAATTGTTTGGAGAACTCTCCAGTGATGACTTTTTCGTAAATCCCTATGGTGAAAATAAATCTGAAAATTACTTTTGAAACCAAGAACTCTTTTAAAGTGAACTGAATTATTTTAAAGTGAGCTGTTGCACCATATATCTAAACTAATAAAGAACACAAAAAACAGAAACTGAAAAAGCCTCATGTTGATATGAACTTATTCTTCTGTAGGTCAATGGGATGGGAACAGATTCCTGAAGCCCCTATAAGGACATAGTGGGAGAAGATGAACTTCTCATTGGGCAACTTAGCAGAAGAAGATCAGAAAACCACCAGCCTCAGGAGACAAGACTACCAACTAGACTAAAAACCCTGCCAAACATTGAATGCCATGATTGTGATTATTGAATAGCCACTATAAATTATATCGCTCTCTTCATCTGAGGAATAATGAAGGTCATGAAAATTCAATAGTACATTGGTTTAACCAGTTTGCCACATTGCTAAAAATGGCTTATGCATAGACCAGAAAGCTGTATGCAAGATCTTAATTAAATTACTGTATCAGACTCCCAACATAAAGCACATTCGTAATAAATAGGTAAAAGTACAAAAGTAGATAAATTGAATCTTATGCAAAGCAACTAGACATTTGATTTAGAAGATGAAAAATAAGGCTCTACACTGATTAAAAAAATGATAGAAAAGCACAGATAGAAAAGAAAACCTTGATCAGATGAGCTTTTTCGAGGTGAACATGCAAGCAGACAAGCAAAGTGGGAAACTGTGGAAGAACAATTGACAAACCTTGGCAAAACTATTTCCATTAGTGAATGTTTGGCTCCTATTAAAACTGATGGTATAGGTGCAAATGAAGAAGCTGTTGACCTTGGGTGCCTGGTGTGACTGTGTTTTCCATGTTCTTTGGGCTCAGACTATCAGACAGGCAGTAGACACATGTACACTAGAACTAGAGGTCTGAGTGCAAGAATGCAGAGAGATGTTTAACTTTCAGTTGCACTTACAAGGGTTTGAATTACTCGATGTGGTGTAATTGGGAACCAGAGTAGCAATTCCATTTAGAGCTTAATTCTGAGAGCTCGTTCAGCCTGTTTGTAAGGAGATGGGCTCTTTATATGGTTATTTAAGGGAGTCCTAAATGTTAACCTTATATGGAGCCAATCACACATTTACTGTAGGTACAAAGGTCAAGGGAATGTCACATAGAGAAATCACTATTTTGTAGATTACTTGTTTTTCAGCTGGGATGCTGTGATAACATGAGTCAGTAACATTGCAACAGCTGTGCAATGGAGAAAACTTGCAAACCACTCAACCAATGCATTACACCACAATTACTTACATTGTCTACTGTCTAGACCTGGCCATAGAGTTATGCTTAGATTAAAGTGATAGTTAACAGGTTTTTCCATCGTTTACTTGTCATTTCAAAGTAACATGACGTTTTCTCCTGTGGAACACAAAAGAAGACATTTTATATGGGAAGTTAATGGGTGCCACTGTTGTTTGGTTACCATTGTACATCCAAAATATCTTTTTTGTATTCCTCAGAAGCAAAAAAAAACATACAGTTATGGAATCAGATGAGGGTGAGTAAATGATGGAAAATTTATCATTTATTTTTGAGTGAACTGTCCCTTTAATGCAAACTGTTTCTGCATCTCAGATATGGTTTTGTTAAAAATGGTTTTGTTAAAAATATGGCTGATCGAGTCTGGTCTCTACAGGTGAAAGGACAAACATTATGTTTATTTTATTATATCAGGGCACTTGCATTATTTAGTATAGATACATTTGGTGACCCACCATTCAAATGATTTCACATGAAGAAGCTGGATACCTGCACCCAGAGACCTATCAGTTTTCACTCTGGGTCAAAGTGCCATGAGAATTAACAATCAAGTTCAGGGGGAACATGCTGCCCAAGGGTTTAAGGTAAAGATCCTAGATTGGGTTTCACTTTGAAGACTAGGAATCTTGTCACTCACTCTTTCAGGTAGACAGAGGATCAGGATCTGTAGCTTTAAATACAAAATCATTTCAAATACACCATTTTAAGTCCTAAACCAGAATAATTAATTTTACATATTACTTTAATAATATTAAACCAAATACAAAAAGGGTAGAGGCTAGGTCACTAGCACTCTGGGTGCTAATAATAATAATTCAACACTGGACACCTGTCTAATATCTGCTTCAAAGATGTGCTATGTAATCCCAGGCTAGCCTTTGATAAAGACTGTTTTGATTATGCCAAGTTTTAACTCTCCAGAGCTCTGAATTATTAGTGGGAAGATTAAAGCCTATTAATATTGTACTTTCATGGTCAAAGGTGCTCAGAATGTGCATGGTTTGTGAACTGAATGGCTGCAAAAGTGTCCTTGTATAATGCCTACGGACACTGAACAAGCATGCCTGCTTTGTTGTTTATTTATGGACTGAGGCTGCTGTTTGAGAATATTATTTTGACATTTTCTTTCAGTTTACACACTATTAAATACCATGTGAATAAAAATGTGTTATTTGACATGTATGTAAATGTACTGTGTACACTTTGTAGTTTGCTTTGCAGTTGCTAAGTTGTTCAGCATAGTTGCTAGAGTATTCTAGTTGGTTAAGAACAATGCTTTGTGGTGTATGGGAGTGTTTTAGGTAGTTGCCTGGAGGTTGTGAAGCAGACACTGGGTGGTTGTATAGCATTAATAGATTGTGGTTAAGATATTTCCAGGTTTGCAAATATGAATGGTTGGTAACTGGCTCAAGTCGGTTAACTCCAATGGCCAAAATATACCACTGCACATGTACAGCAAAATAGTAATATTAATAATAATTCTTGGCTTAGCAAAAAAAATAAACACTAACCAGAACCTCTGGTAGGTTTGGAGGTAGTTTGGGTTCGTGGAGGGGGGGTTGTTGTGATTGTGTGCTGTGAAGGTAAATCATTTTGTTTTTTGGCTCCCCCTAGTGATTAAATAATAATATAATGTAGGACAAAACAATAACTTAATGCAGAATGTATCCTGAACAAAAGCAAAATGCCTTTGCTGTTTTTTATGAAAAGCACATTTTTCTAAATGTTACTTCTTGGTAATATGCTACAAGTATTTTTTCTCTGTGTTCATTGTTATAGCATCACATTTGTGTGCTCCTGGACTGAACCAGACAGAAGAGAGATGAGTGATTGCACCCAAAGGGAAACGTCATTGTAAAGGGGTGTCATTGAGATGGGATTCACAGTTTTAATGTCAGCTAGGTGGAGCTCCACCACAGCACCTGGGTACAAAGTCTGCTTTAGCCCGGATCACACACAGGCACACTCATCAGGCTATGGGAAGCCAAAAGCTTAGCATGAAAGCAAAGGTGAAACAGAATCTGAAAATTGCAGTGCAGCAAGAGAGAAGGTAGCTATCAGTGGGTTTGGGTTGAAACCCCATAGCCAGGATAGAGTTTCCGCCATGTTTTCATACCCAGGTCAGCTGACCGGTATCCCGCAGCACCATTGGACAGCCGGCTCACAAACTTCGTAATGATGTAACCAGAGTGTGTGGGAACCAGATCTTGATGGCACAGTGTATGATAAATGCAGCTTTCCCACTCCCCTGTTCAAGAACAGACCAAAATTAACCTAACCGTCTTAGGCCTGCCACAAGTTATCATGAAATCCTACCTGCATGTTTGTGCAGGGCTGTAGTTTCACTGTTTATGCACCACTGTCTTTGTGGTGGACATCTTGCCTTATTACCACATTTATGCATTTAGCAGATGTTTTTATCCAAAGCAGCTTACACATCTTTGAATGCAATACCTTTGTAAAATACAGCTAATTTGTTGTATGCGCTAATTTTGCTAAATAAATAAAACAAAAGCAAAGCATTGTTGAATCATGTATTGTGTAATTAGCTAGTTTTGTTAATATCTGCACACAAAATGTCCAATCAAAAAGTTTCTTCTCAATGTCAACCCTCCCACGGTAGAATACTTTCCCGTACCTCAAGTGTTCCAGTCATATCCCGTTGCTAATTGCAACAAGGTTTCCTGCCTCTTATGAATCGAGGTTTTAGCATAAAAGGTAATGAAGTAGAGCATAACCAGGATGCTAAAGCTTGGCGAGAAAATGCCTCCTTAATTACTCAGTAGCCTTGAGTACTGTAGCTCCTCAACTCTTCAATGCATGCAATTATGTCGGCCCGATTAGTAGGGGCTTGTGGATAGAACATTGTGTTTTTTTGCTAGTATCCAGATGTTAGTGGACAATTTATTTTGCCACGGCATTATTACAACTTTTAATTGCTATTCTCTCCTTGAAGTCTTTGTCCATTTTCCGAAACACTATAAAGCGATGTCTTGCGAAAGTTGAGCTGACTTTCATGCAAATGCAGCCTTCGGTTTGATAACTTCTGTTCATGACAGTCATGATAGATTTGCGATGACAGCAACGTTTGACATCTGAAACGGGTGAAAACTCCACCTCTTCTCTGCACATCCTTCCCGGTATTCCTGTGGAGGATCCCACAATCTTGGCCAGTCCTGACCTTAATTAATACAAGCCTGGCTGGAAATGGGAACAGAGCTTTCTCTCAGGGCCAGCCTCCCTCTGAGCCTCTCTTTGGGGTAATGAGAGAGATTGGAGCATCGGGAGCTGCCAGCTGAGGGGAAGGGGTCACTAGGAATAGATTTGCTGGGCTCTCAATGAGGAGCCCCTCCATGCTGAGAGAATCTGGCCGTCTTACGGACACCTGGTCATTAACATTGCTAATTAGCAGCCATTAATCAGGGTTGTTTTTTTACTGTTTTTCTGTCTCTTTGCGTGTCTACGTGTGTTGGTGTGGGTGTGTGTGGTGCTTGTGAATAACAAGACTGTTCCTTTTTACCTCCTGAAAAAGTGGGATTAAAGTGGTTCCCATCAGCTCAAGATGAGCTGTATTAGATGGAGGGTTAAACAACAGGCTGCGGCGAGCTCTATCAAGATAGAAAAGGATGGGCTTCCAGCCCCTGACAAAGGTAAAATTAATTACCAGTAATTACTGAGACAGAAGCTCTCATGTACAATCTGCCGTTTGGAAGAACAAACCAAGAACCTCCAAGTCTTGTTCAGCTCAAAGGTGATGATGATTCCCATAATAATGATCAGTAATGAGTGGACACCACAATTTCAGTGCAAAATCTTTAAATGTACCACTAAATAGAAAAAAAAAGTTGTGCCATTTTGCATCACATCATGTAAACTTTGCTTTATTGCACTGTGGTATATATTACATTAAAATTTAAAATTATTTAAAAACTACACTGTGCACTGTGTCTTTTAAAATTTGCAAAAACTATGCAACTTTACTGCTTTAAAATGCTACCTGTCTGCAGTCAACAGATAGCATCTGTCCGAAGCGATCCATACGTGAAATCTTTGTGTCAACATTACCATTTAAATTATATAAAATGAGACTAACTATACCCCTAAATTAAATATTTTTTTTATTTTACTTTTTGTGGTTGCCCAAGGGCCTTGCATGGTTGTTAATTCATTACTGGGATGTTCTTAGTGGTTGTTCCCCATTTTATGGTCTGCCATGTGAAAATCCTGAGTTTGAAGACTTAGAAAAGTAATAGAACAACTCTCTCTAACAAGACTGAAAAGATTTATAGCACAAATATTTAGCACAAATATTGTGGGATGTGTCAGTATCTGTACCTAGCTATAACAATTTTCAGTTGTAAGAACTGAACCTTTCCTAATGTCTCTACATTATGTCTACATTATATGTACATAAGTAACAAAAACGTTAAAATGTTGTTTTGAAAGTTATAGGAACATTAGATGTTTTTTAGATGTTGTATTAATGTTATTGCTTTGTTATAAGAATGTTATTCAAACATTTACTTCATTCTGTAACTTTTAAAACATTCTACTAACAACGTAAGAGTAATGTTTTGATACATATGATATATTGTGTTAAAAAGATTCTGTTAATGTTAATGCAAGAATGTTTTTGATCATTTTGAGAGAACATTTAGAGAACGTTAGCAATGTTCTGAGAACGTTCCCTGTTAGCTGCCTAGACAGAGGTTTTTAATTTGTGAAGTTACCATACTTAGTATATACAACATAAAAAACAACATTTTGTTCTGTACTTTTTATTTGTGTGTGCAATGAAATAATATAAACCATTGTTTATTTAAAACAATGTTTTCTCCTCTTGCTGTCTTGTTCATATGATTTCTAAGATTTTCCCTGGGAAAGTGGAACAGTCTTGGGCCATTCTTATAACCAAATGACCAAGAGAGAGAGAGAGAGAGAGGCAACAAGAAGTTCTGGCACAGCGTCATGCAAATGGAGCACATTGTTCTGTTTTTCTCATGACGGATTGCCTCTGAAACTAGTGAAGCAAGCTGGTAAAATGCTAATGAGAGATGCATCAATGAGCTGTGTCATCCCTGGGGGCTTTTGGAAGGGGCAATGGGACTCTAAGCAGGGTGCAAGAATTCATTTTACCACTGGGGACCCTAAATCCATTAACCCATTGCATCTGCATTCCTTCAGTTTAAGAAGGGACAGGGCTTAATCCAAAAGGTATTTTAAATAAATGAAGGTTAAACTGGATGTACATATAGTACTGTGCAAAAGTCTTAGGCACATTAGTATTTTCACACCCAAAAATGGTTTTAAGCAAGTTATTTATATCTTTTGTTGTAGTGTAGGAATTATAAGTTTACATTTCCAAACATTCTTTTTGCCATTAATTGTAATAATCCAGTGAGAGTTTTGTATTCACAAGGAGACTGACAACAGCCAGTGCTCCACAGAGAGATCTGATCTCAGAATCATTGAGTCTGTCTGTGATTACATTAAGAACCAACAGAAAAAACTGAGACAGACTAAATCCAGAAGAACTGTGGCAGCGTCTCCAAGATGCTTGAAGAAACCTATCAATTAACTTCTAATAACTAAATCAAATTCATATTTTTATTTTACGTATTTTTCAAATACACCCTTTGGTTAAAACCTCTTTTGTCCTTGATAAACATGCACATAGCTTTTCAGGTAGCTTTGCAGGCAGGTTTGATCAAGCGTCTTGGAGACACTGTCACAGTTCTTCTGGATTTAGTCTGTCTGTGATTACATTAGGAACCAACCGATAAAACTGACAGACTCGATGATTGTGAGATCAGATCTCTCTGTGGAGCACTGGCTGTTGTCAGTATCCTTTTGCATACAAAAATCTCACTGGATTATTACAATTAATGTCAAAAAAAAATTGGAAATATAATCTTATAATTCCTACTGACACTACAACAAAGGATATAAATAACTTGCTTAAAACCATTTTTGGGTATGAAAATACTAATGTGCCTAAGACTTTTGCACAGTACTGTATATATAAACCAACTACAAAGGATGTCATACCATTTAAGATTGCATGTCACACACCCCAAGTTGATCTGCTATTAGTCATATAGTCCTGTACCAAAATCCATCAACAATCAGAGCTATGTTTTAATATTAGATATGTTTTGCCACAACATAACAAAATGTACACTTTTTAGGGAAAACAACCTACAAATAGTTTACTTATATACAGCATGTTAGTGACTCTGCATACTAAGCTGGGTTAAGACTAATTTTAATGTCAAAAAAAAAATTGCATCACCTTTAAATAACTCCACAAAAAATGGCTTTATGTGACAAACAGCTTTCAAACATATTCCTCAGCAATAATGTGTCATTTAGAGTTTGAGGGAGGCCTTAGCAGGCAAATAAAGCATCCACACAGACCAACAGTGACAGACATATTTCACCACCTTGTTTAGTCATCGGTTTATCACCCGAGGCCTTGGAGGGAAAAGTACTATTGTGCATGACACTGCTAGCAGCCAACAAAATATGTGCCAGACTCAAGTTGTTGACCACACCAATTGAAGCCCAAAGAAAGAATCATGCCCAACCTCTAATCCAAATCTTTGGATTTGAAGGGTTAAAGACATGCACATAGACAGATAAGCACTTGGTGCCTCCAATCACGCACTCAGATACAAAACAGGAACTTTTGTCTGCCTGATACAGTCTTCTCTAGCTTCATGTGTCTCATTAACACAGCACTCTGTGTTTACTGTGGACATGGCCACTGGAGAAAAGAGAGAGTGTGTATCTCAGCAATTACAGTGTGAATTGCATGAGAGGATTATATGAAGTGTTTCAGGAGAGCTCGGACACCTTGTCTTGAGTACCAAAAACAGCTGCTTAGGGCCCAATGCACCTGCTTGTTACAAGACCATTTTCTTCTCACCATCTATAACAAGGAGGCTTTTTATGTTTTTTCATAGCCAGTCTTTCATGACTGAGAGAAAGGGGGTGAGAGATGAGAAAATAAGACATCAGAGAGGCTGAATGTTGGAAACTGGGGTAGTTTAGGAGTTCTGGAGTGCAGACTTAAGAAATAAGAGCTTTTCTATAGAAACTGCTGGAAATTTGAGATTTGGTAAAGAGTGTTAGCAGGAAGGGAGAGTACATTAATATTTAGGGGGTAGTTAGGAGCACAGCCAGGTCTGTTGCAATGTAAATGAGAGGCTGAAATGAATAGAGAACCTACCCCCATTCCACTCCACCACCCCCATCTAGAGCCTTCCTTCACTCAAGTCCTGTGGATCAACAAACGCAGGGGCCGTTCGTGCAGTGCATAGCAATGAGGGAGTCGCATTTTTGGGAAAAAACACTAAACACGAGAAGATGTGGATGAAGTTTTTTAAACAGGTGAAAATATAAGATGCAGGAAGATTTTATTTTTATTCCTGACCTGGCCTAGTCTGGCAGATGGTTCACATGGCAAATCACAAGTTTGTTGAATGTTTTGAACCCATTCTCTATCCCCACCCCCACCAAAAAACAATGCAACAATCTGCCAATGTTGTCTATATCGTAAATGCTTAGAAGCTGTGTGTAGATAAATGATAGATAGATGGATAGATAGATAGATAGATAGATAGATAGATAGATAGATAGATAGATAGATAGATAGATAGATAGATAGATAGATAGATGAAGGAAACTAATAAATTATTAGTTAATAATTTATTTTAGTTAATTAATACTGGTTGTTGGCTGATTGCAGGACCCTTGCCATCTTTAGATTACTGGGAGGAGATTTCAAGCAATGGGGAGGGGCATGTCCAAATAATGTGGCTGGGAGCACTGTACACACATGCTTCCACACTAATCTTGTAGGTGTTTTTAAGAAGGCTATTTCCTGATGTCACTGGTCTTAAAATTTGTTGACAAATTGTGCTACATTGAAAGTAATAATGTCCACTGGGCTAGACAGTTGGCAAAAGGTTGCAGGTGTTGAGATCAGCTTAAAAAAATAATAAACCCTTCCCCACTGAGTTTTCTTTCACAAGTTCTTCTGGCTTTTATTCCCAGCTGTTAAAGCAAACTCAGACAGGAAATTCCTCACGTGATTGGCCTTTATGAGTGGCAGGGAGGCTTCACCCAAATCTCAGAGGGATCATTTATAGATGATTGTATGAATAACCTTGTAAGGACCCATGATTCTCTTCACACCCAATTAAGACTACTGCTTATGGCCCTACACCTCTTCCAAGAGGATAGTTTATGGAGCAGCATTAAAAAGCTAACTAAGGGTGACAGCAGGGTCCCCTATAAACCTTTTATATACATGTCATATTTGGTTTGTCTGTAGCGTTTGCTCACATAATCACCATAAACATAGACAACTGTTAAAATGGGGTTAGATAAAGTTTGCTTTTTGATATACTTAAGGGCAAGCTTAATGTTACTAGTGAACACACAGGCAGTGCCTTTTGTTAAATGTCAGCAATTTTAAATATAGAAAGTTAACTGAAAGAGCTTTGTTACAAAACCAGCAACATTTTGACCAATTTCTGTATGGAGGCATTGTTGTATTCTTCACAGAAGACAAAGTATACATATTTTAATGTCCTCGCGGGCAACTTTGTTGTGGACTCCATGTTGTTGCATTACCTGACATAGAAAACAATTTAACATTAATTTAACATTAACACACAAACACAATACAATATCATAATGAATTATGACAAACTGAGTGAATTATAAATGTTGACTACATTTATATTTATTATTTTAGCCATACAACGTATGACTAAAATAAATCACTTTCATCAAAATTATTAGAGTACAAAATACTTAGCTTCAGTTTTGGGAACAATTGTAAGTCACATTTCCTATGTGCTTTACTTGAGTACTGTTTATTTGGCACGCATGAGTGGGCGTGAATAGAATCGCAGAGTGTATAGAATGTTTCAGAATCAAGGGTTTCCATTTGGGACAGGAAGCTGTTTAAGAAAAAACTCTTTATTTAGACAGCAAGGCAGCCTAAAATATCTTCATCTAACACAAATGATTCACTGGTTCTTAATAAAGACATTTCTACTGGACTAATTTGTGTCGCTCTGAATTATTTGATTAGTACTGTTTAACTGCTATCAAGGCACTTCAATCACACATGCTTAATAATTTGCAACTAATTAGAAGCGTTGGCAAATGCCATTATTTCAATTAGGTGAGTAAACTTGATGTCTAGCAGTACCAATTACAGTGGTTTGGCGATGCTCCTGTTCTTGTGTGGCAAACATTGGAGATTCCATTTAATTTCATAATTTTAAAATAAAAATTAAAAATAACAAAAAAATTAAATGAATTATAATCTGTTCTTTAATTATGATAGAAATATTTTTGGGTTAACTATTCCTATACTCACTCCCATATTCTTTGCTACAAACATTGAGCTTGTCCTTATATTGCGTAACTTCAAATATAGTGTGCATAGACAAATTGAGACTTAATATACATGACACCAAAGATTTGGAATGTAGCACACAAGTTTTACACTTGTATGGTACTTTTTCAGTGCTCAACTACACTTGACTGAGTTAAGTGGTTTTTTAAGTGGTGATGAATTTATTTGTGGAATTAATCACTGGCCTTTTGCTCAAGGGCACCTAAGTTGTTTCCTGCCAGCAGTGGGTATCAAACCAGCAACCTTCTAATTACAAGTCTGACTCTCCAACCAATAGGCCAGAACTGGTTGGAACCCAGCCAGTTTATATAGGCCCCCATGCTGTCATATGATAGCAGACTTCTCTAACTAGCACAGTGTGTTTCTGTGCATTTCTGTCACAGAGAATCATGTTTGTTATATAGACATACTATTAGTTTGGCAATTAACACTAGAAACTCTAGAAATGTGTACTAAATTTAAAGCAACCTGTAGTCTATGTGTACTGTAACCCAGTAACATTACTGTTGGGTTTGTGGGCTTGCTAAACAAGTGAATGTCTTCCTGAGTTTGTAATATTTCTTAAGACGCCTGAATGTACAGTCACCTTTGACCACACCTATTTATTTTTCTTTTTTATATTTTTTATATTTATATTCTTTTTTCATGATCTGACCACATTATTCCTTTTGCCATCTACGAAGTGAGGTGCTTATTTAAGTAGGATGACTTAAAGAAAATGTACTCACCCTCATGTCATTCCAAACCTGTATGACTTTTACTTCTGTGGAACACAAATAAAAATAATTTTAAGAAATGTCTCAGTGGTTTTGTGTCCAATAAATGGAAGTTGATGTGTGCTACTGTTGGTTGTCGGTTACAAACATTTTTCAAAATATCTCCTTTTGTGTTCTTCAGAAGCGGTGAACTATCCCTTCAAAATGTAAGGAGCTAATAGATCATTAAGATCTTATAATAGATGTTAAGAATATTGCTTCTGAATAAATTATATTTACACCACATATGTCTTTTTTGCTCCTGACAAGTAACTTCTTTACTACAACTACAAAAGTCTTGACTTTCTAAAATTTCAGTAGTTTGCTGTTAACATGAGTTTGTGACAATGTATTATGGGATGGACTTCTCAGCAAAGGATGCATGTGATAGTGCCTTAGAATTAACCTAAAATGTTGCGAAGCAAGCAAGAAAACCAGCAAGGTTTTGGAAAAGAGCTAATATTACCTAAACATCCCTTTGATTTAGACTAAACAGAGTCATGAAACTACAAAATCTCAAAAAGGCAATATGCTGACTAGAGTCAAATGTGACGCCCTGCAGTCAGACACTGAGGGGCAGCTGTTATACAGAGCCACGGTGAACATCTGTTGTACATGCTTGCAGCGAAAAGCCGCCCTTTTGTTTACTAATGCTTCTGAACTGACTGCGGGTCCAGGTGAGCAAACGTAGAGTGTTCCATATTTTGGAGCACCGCAGGGCGTAGTGCTGTATCGCTTTCATCTCATAATATGTGCTCCAAAGCAAACACCATTTCAAAACATCACACACACAACACACACACACACACACACACATACACATTGCTGAAAATATCTTATAAACTAAAAGTTTGTTTTTATGTTTCAGAAAAGATTTTTATTTTTTATTTAAATAGTAAGACTGGTCAATGTATGGCATATAAAGAAACCTTAGACTTTAGAATAGATTAATTACTTGTTTGTTGTCTTTTCTTCTGGGTGTTTTGCATGTCTGACTATGAGTTCAATAAGTTTTAATTATTTCAGGTTTTAAAGCCAAATGATGATTTCTTTGAAAACAGAATTATTTGACAAAAAATAATTTTAATTACACAGTTACACTAATGTGTCTTTTTACAGTGTAGTTATACATTTATGTACTAAGTAATATGAATTAATAACATGTTCTTACTGTAGGGTTAGCATTAGGGTTTGGTTCATGGTTAGTTGCATGTAATTATGCATTTTTACTGTTATTACTATAGTAAGTACATGTGCAAATTGTTGGGGTGGAATATATATATATATATATTCAGCCTGAATACTACTGAATTCTTCATAATACTACTGAATAATACTTTATATTGATTTAGTCATGTCACAATAGTAAACACCTTGGGCCATTTCTGAAATCTATTAGAATAACAAGGATGTAGGAAAGTGTGAGAGAGAGTGTGACTGAATGTGTGATTATTTGTGTACCATGACATGTCTATTGAGGAAATTGCTAACTTTGTTATAGTATAATTTTAACCGCTATTGTGGTAGAGTAACACAAACCAGTAAAGAGTGAACATAACAGCATATCATGAAAAAAACAAAAGAATATCTTATAAACATGACTGTTCACCAGCTCACTTGAGTTCTCTGAAACAATAGAGGCCGAAAAACAGGCAGAGAGGCCCTCTTAGATTATGTATGGCAAAGTATCTTTCAATTTCCCCTCATTAAACAGCAGACATGTGTCCTGATGTACATGGTCTCAGGCTAAACTCACTTTAGCAGGTCATTAAGGTCAATGAATCCAAATTTCACAAGGAGGTGTCCACAAAACTGAGCGTCAGCTTCAGTTAAACTGAACATCATGTGTAATTGCACCTGTCATCATCGATTAAGAAAGAATGTTGAACAAAACATGATTTGAGACCACGCCAAGTACTACTAACTAATGCACCTACAAAATATAGTCCCTTACTTAACCAGAAGAGCTATGCTCAAATATGTGTAGTGTGACCATATTATTAGGAGCAAGGTATGTAAAGTGAATTAGAAAGCCCATTCTAAATTGACACAGACATTACACAGATATTAATGACTAATTAAAAAAAACTGTTACATGCTATGCATGTATTGCCTTTCAAAAAAGTACTGTATACTTAATTTTGTTTTTTAACTGGATTTAGAAGGATTTCTTTACTAATGCTAAAATCATGAAAAAGAAATAAATTGTGGTTGTTTTAATTTGTGTAAATAATATTTTATTGATTTATACTATGCATTTTTATGTATTATTTATGGCATTGTTATTGTTGTTCATTTTAAATAATATTACATGATGTGGTAATTTATGAATAATTGATAATAAAAATGAACATTCAAAAACTTTACATTGGTTTTAGAAATGATTCAACTTTCCTTGACATGTTCAATTAAACACCCAACAAAATGGCTTGAATGCACAAAGAGAGGAACATATGTCCACTGCTAAGGGTGCCAACACAACCTGTTCACTCACTGAGTGGGTGACAACAAATCTAGTTGCTAGGCGTGCTGTACTGGATTAAGTCCAAGCTTTCTGAAAGAACAATGACTTGTTAGTTCGATCCTAGTCATAATGCCAAACATAAACACAACATTTAAAACACAAACTCCAGTGGGTGCAAATGGGCCAGTGACCAACGTAAGACTGCAAGAGATCTGTGACCTCCAGTAGACAAGCCTCCATGAGTGAACCATCAATTTGACACCATTAATCTTTCATTGTAATATCTAATTACTCATTCTATTTACTTGTCAGGAGTGTGCTTGCTGAACACTCTGCAGGAATCGGCCCCATAGCAACGCCTCTGGCCCCTACCTTGGCTTCACAGCAGAGACAAGCCAGCCTCCGAGTTACACCTGCCCAGCGGCAACTGGTCGCAGGAATGTCCGGGCCTGTCGGGTGTCCTGGCCACTGCTCATGATTAATGCATGGAACTCCTTGGGGTCACGCACCATGGGCCCTGCTTGGAACATAAAGAAATGAGCCTTGAGTCCCATCCAACAAGAGCCTGTGTGAGTTCAGATATTTTGGCAGAGCTTCCTTGGGGGCCATGTGGAACGGTGACAGCTTGTTGAAGAAGATGAATGCTAAATGCAGCGTATGGTCGAAATCCAGAACCAACAATTGGCGGCTCTTTCGTATATTGAATTTCATAATCAGGAGTGGCGACACATGCACTTGTAACGGATTGCAAAAAAGTTACGGATTACAACATGTCTAAATATTTCCTTCCTGCACAATTGTGAAAAAGAATTAATCACTGAATTTAACCTACCCAAATCTACAGCAGATATTAGCTAGACAGTAGCCGTCCATGTTTTAATTTTAAGTGTTTTGCATTATGTGACTTGTTTGCATCCCATCCCGTTTCTGGACATTTAAACCTTTCTCATTTGCATGGCTATTGTTTTTCTGTCCTGTTGTCATAACAACGTGTCCTGTCCTTCACTGGCGCTGTAAGAGCATTTTATTTAACCACCTCAAGAAACTGAGTGTGCTAAAAGACAACTCTAGGAGACAGTACTATAAAGTCTATACTATAAGTACTATAAAACCTATTGATAAAATGTGACTAGTCAGCCAGCAAGCCAAATTTGAATGTCTGTATGTATAACAAAATAAAGTAATAATTGACCATATTATTCCAGTTGTTGACAGGTCCGTTCTTAAAATAAAAGCTCCTGAAGCTTCATAAATTGATATTTAATCTAGCAGGCAACAAATTTAGGAAAAGTTTCATGTAAGATATATGTCATTCCTGTGGATGTGGCTGTAAAACAAACAAACTTCACATCCACATCTTGGATCTAACTGAGGATGGAGGAGGACATTGTCCAGAGTATCTGTTAAAACCATCAGAATTTCCGCTTGTGTTGAGAAAGGATTAATGTTATTAGAGCGGAGCAGTACTCTCACTGTCTGAAAACTAAACAAACAAAAAAGAATTTCCATACACACAGCTGCCGCCCCATTTTACCTTCCCCAGGTTACCCGCCACAGTCACGCAGGTAGTAAACCACAAATTCTCTGTAGGCAACATCAATCCACAGTCAATTGTTATGGTGCACCTGTATGTTACTTCTGATCTCTGCCCAACCCTGCCAGTACGCCCAACCTTCGTCTCTTGGAAGCCATGTATGTGAGTGGTTATGTGGACACATGCACTTTTAACTCAGGCAAAAAGATGGATCTGAATGCACATGTGAAAGTAATGTTAGTACATTTACACAGGTAAATAGAACGAGCAGAACTTTTCTCAGCAGTGAGTCCATATTGTGGAACAGTTAGACAACTGCAAACAAGGAAAACAGAGGATCAATTTAGCTGAAAAAACAATCTTTCGTGTTATAATGGCTACTTATCATTTATGTTATATCTGGCAGTCATGCTGATGTGACCAAGCAAGCTGCTATGTTTTGCAGGCCATTATTGTCCCATTTGACCACCATTCTGTTGCACAGCTGAAAAAGCCCTACATGCAAGGGCTACAAGCGTGATCTAGCTAGTCTTTTCAGTGTGATGAAATAATTAATTTATTGATAAGGCATGTCTTTTTGTGAAACCTGCCCAGTTGCTAGAGTTATACTTAGATATAATAAAACATGCTGTATACACTTACTAAAGTGAACTATAAGCTTACACAAAGTAACAAAATGATTACTTATTAGGCAGTCAAATGTGCTGTAAACGCACAATAAACTTATTTGTTTCTTTAAGGCCAAATTAATGCTTTTTTGCATTATTGTTCTTTTTAAAAATTTATAAATGCTATTATTCTTTATTTACGCCAGTGCTGCACTGAACTACGTCTCTATTCATACTGGATGGGTTAGTGGGTGCAAAACAAAACATTACAGTACACAGCAGCGCTATAGTTAGAGCAGCTTAAACCCAGCGCAATGATGGATACATACTGCCATCATCTGGTTGGAGACTGCATTATCCATATAATCAGCATTGTAGTAATCAAGTCTTTCATTTTTTCATCTTTCATTATTATAATAAATATAATATAATATAATATAATATAATATAATATAATATAATATAATATAATATAATATAATATAATATAATATAATATAATATTATATTATATTATATTATATTATAATATACTAATATTAGTATAGTATTTAAGTATTTTGTAAATGCTAAAATAAATGTTTTGTTTCTCTACTTGTTTGCTCCTTAATACAGCTGAAATTGTAACATTCTAAGCTTGTGATATGTCAAACTTCCACATTAAAGAACATTGTTTTCTCTGAGAAGAACAAATTACATTGAATTTGTCCTAATGGATTATGAGATTACATTCTCTTTAAAGGACATATGGAAAGTAGCCTTAAATTTGGCCAAAATAAGATAATTTTGTAATAGCTAGGCTACCCAGGCATAAAACTAGGTTTGGAACAGAGTTTACAGTTTCTCTTACAGTATTTGGAATAAAAAACTGTTTCACTCAAGATGAAAGATAAATATCAAATATTTTTCAAACAAAACACATTCATGCAAATTTGTATTTAAACTTGGTGGTCCGTGAGCAAGGTGCAAGCAACCTGGTGCAGCTGAGTGGCATAAACGCCTGGATTAACTGCCAATTGACAGCTATAAATCACTGTCACTCAAGAAAACTGTTACTGTTGCTTTACAGGTGTACAAGTTAAGGTTTAACCCTTGCTTACATGTAATTACTGCAGATTTTTTTTAAAATCACAGGCTTATAACTTAGCCTACGGTGAGATGAGCCATTGAGAATCTACCTTTCATCATGCCAACAACGTCTGGAGGACTCAGGCCCTGCTCTGCCCTGGCTTGTTATCCTTTTTGGATCCCAGCCAACTGAAAGTGTGGAAGTTGTTCTATTACACTGCAGACCTATTTGTTACATTTCTCACAGTCACTAATATCTTTCTCATGTTGCACCAACACCGTTGAAGGCTGAGAGATCTGCTTGGGGAGTGCAGGCTGCAGGTGTGTTCTGACAGTCCTCAGGCATTCTTCCATGTCATTTAGGCGAAGAGAAACAAGCAAAATTGAGTGGATTAAGACAAATGCAGGTACTAACAGCCCCAAGAAGGTATTTGACAGGGCACTTCATGCTACCTTGAGACAGGGACAACAGCCACATGATGTCTATGACAATTTCTAGACTTGTTTTTGCAAAAAGAACCTGACTGATGAAAGATCTGACACATATCTGAGGTCACCAATGTGCTCCTATGTGGTAATTTAGGTAATCCACATGGTTTTGTATTGTGTTGTGAGGGTCTTCAGTTGCTACATGTTGCTTGAGACCCACTTTAAAAGATAATATTTTGTACATTTGATCATTTATAAAAGTATTGGTAATTTGATATATAGAATTTTAAATCGGGATGGTTGTGTCAGTACTTCCACAGTAGTCAATAAGAGATGAAGACAGACCTAATGAAATAGTGGTCATGAAACAAGCTGATTTATCATAAACAGAGATAGAGAAACAGGTTGTTGAAGTGTGGGAGCAACACGATTGTCAGTCAATATTTTGTTTACATCCACTTTCCCATGAGATCACACAAAGCTCTCCCTTTGGCACAATAATCTTAATATTATCTCGTAAATGCATGATGCACTGCAATTTTAAAATCTTGAGTGAGCTTGTTTAAAATTTTAGAGAAAATCTGTCAAGATTCTCCTTATATGTGTGGTGCAGGTTTCATAATCAGTCAGGAGTTTGAAAATCCTGTAGTCTAAATTGATGGCAGATGAACTGAATGCAACTAATGAGGGTAAACTAGATCAACAGGAAATAACCAAGAATATAATGGAACAAAAAACAGCACACATAACAGTACACCACCCCCCAAAAAGGCACGTCCTCGCACTGTGAATAGTCAAAAAAGCAGGAGAAGAGGCGAGTAACAGGAGAGGGGCAAAACAAAACAAAGTAGAAAGAATAGGTCCATGGGGGAGTGGAGGCGGGAGGTGCCAGGAGGAAGGCCCCAAGGTGACTTCGAGGGGGGAGTCGAGGGGAAGATGGACCAAGATGTAGCCAAGATTATGGAAACCCAGGTGGAGCAGATGAGCCAAAAGGCCCACATGACACCAATGGTACTGGAGACAGAGATGAACCTGCGGTGACGAGCATCAAAGGTGGAGCCGGGGAACCAGAGGACAGAGGCAGAGCCAGTGGACAAAGGTGAAGCTGGGGGGAAAGGGGAAGCCAGGTGGAGCCAAAGGTGCAGGCAGGATGACATCTGACTGGGGGGAAAAAGAAGACTGGTGGAGTCACATGGCCCATGGTTTATGGTGGAGCTGAGGAAGAGAGGAACCAAGGTGGAGCCTTGTCAACAGGCCAAGGTGCAATAATGGGCACAGAGGTTGGAGGCAGAACCTAGACTCTCTGGTCTAGGTGGAGCTGGTGGCCTGAAGCACTGAAGCAGATCCGCACATGATGTGTAGGAGAAGCAAAAGGGCAGAAGGACACCAGTAATGTGGGGCCAAAGAACTGGCTGTTTGAGGAGGTGAAAGAGGGAGGCTGATCGGGCACTCAGGAGAGTTTATGCTGGGTTGGACCAGCAGGGACACAGGAGAGTTCATGTTGGGTGGGACCAGCGGGGCACAGAATCTACTGAGGGTGCTGGAAATACAGGGTCATAGAATATCACCTCCCCAAACCAGTCGAATAACAGGTTAATTCAATGATAACAGGTGAACGTAATGCAACTAATCGACAGAAATTAACCAGAACATAACCGAACAGACAACAGCACACATAACCAAGAACATAATGGAACAGAAAACAGCACACGTAACACTCTTTAAAAAGCTACACATTAATTGTGTCTAAATATTAAGCAATATTGATAGTGATGCTTGACTTACTAAACACCACTAGTTATATGCTTTGAAAATTTGCTGAAAGATGTCTACAGTCTAATTTGAAGCTGTAACAATATCTGAGTCTGTTTTAATTTACAACATATACTGTACAAACACAAAAAAATCAATAGCTGATTCCAAAAAAATGAAATTGAAAAATTGTATGCTTTTAAAGCAAGAAGTCCCTATGTTACCATTACCAACCTATTCAACACCTGTTTTAGGCTGGCCAAGGTATTACTTTATCTGAAACATGCAAAGACTGTCTTCAACTATGATTTATAGTAGCGAACTTGGTCAGGTTTAGCAGCAAAAAAGGGGAAACAAAATCTTCAAGCAGCATGATTTTGACACACTCTGTTAACAGAGTTGAGTTCCAGATCGTGGCACATTCATGGCAACACCTGGACTCTTTAACATGTCAAATGCCCACATAGTGATCAAATCTACTAAAGAAATTAAACCTGAGGATACTATTAGTACTTTATACATTAATGGGACATTTAAGATCTGGTTCTCCTGTATCAGACTGCCCTGGATCAAGTTCCTTGTATAATTTTGTATAAAAGAACAATTGTTAAATTTGAACCATTTTGCTGCCATTAGTGCCGTAATCCCTGTTAATTTTCATCCTGGTGTATGTGCGGCAATGGTGAGACTCTTATCACAGTGCAAGCACTTGCCTCTTGTGCTGCAATACATTCTGCTGTTTCATGTGAAATATAGCAAAGACCACTACTGTCTGGAGCATATGGAAAATGTGTTGAACACACTTCTCTCAAATTGAAGGTGCTGGAAAATCTAGTCAGAGTAATTCTGTCTCATTTTAGCCCGTTTCTACAATGCTAAAAAGTAAGAATCCAGCTACATAATATTATTGTTTTGTGTGTTATGTGGGTTTTGTTGTTGAAAGGTAGCCTACTAAGATATTGGTGACAAAGGGCATTTAAGTTACAACATGATGATAATTCTGTAACTGATGCTGTCTAAGGAGGACCACACTCCATTTTTCTTTTTATGTGAGAACGTGTGATAGACTGTCTGCCAAACCCTGTAATCAGTCCTCCCTCTTTACCACCATTAGTATGTTGTGATAGCCACACAACGTTTTGAGAGCTGTCAGCTTGGTATCCCCTCAAGCTACAACATGTTTGCCTGGAAATAAAACGCATCAAAAGCTACAGTCAGTTAAATCCCTGTGTCAATCTGTCACACCTATAACATCCATGGCCCAAAAGTATAAAACAATTATAAGTATTTGCTAAGTCAAGCAACATTATAATTCACACTCATAATTAAGGTAAGGGTATGTGAATAAAAATTTAAAAATCTGGTGGTTTGTAGTGAATTTCTATTCTTCTTTTCTTCCTATTTTTTTACCTCACTTGACAAAGTGAAACCATTTAAAATATAACAATTATTGTAATCACATTTATGCATATGCATTAAGCTTGTAACATTACTGACATTACTGCGCATTACAGGACTGCAAAGAGATACATTCATTAAATGCCTGCATACACAGTAAGTTCATTTGCAAATGAATGAACAGAGAGATATTTAGTTTAGTCAGCCGTAGAAAATATTTAAAGGCACATTTCGTTTCTCTGTGGGTCAGTGGCTCACAGACACGAAGGCAGGAAGGATTAGTTCTCACAAAACCCAATCCTACCTGCTCTTAAAGTTCAGAGAGTTTGCCAGGTGCAACCAAGCAAGACCAACAGGAACCCAGCTTTAAGGATTCTAAGTGGGCAATTACAAGTATATTCCATTAAATAGGATTAAAGGCGGCAACAAACAGAAACCTGAACTGTCTGTGTATTTTCAGTTAATCGCTGGATTTAGTTGGGTTTTCATGCCTTTGAACTTGGCAACCTAATGCAAGAGCACTATCATTCTAACAACCAAATTCAGGGTAACAAAAAATCCATCTGTTCTAATCCACCTAATTATAGCATCTGTAATTAGTGTTCTTTTTTAAGCATTATAGATCTGAACCCCTAATTCTAAGTACTATAACATATGTAACTCTATTTGTGCAATGATGCCCTAAAATGTGTGACAATGATGCCCTAAAATGTGATCCAGTTGTGATGAATTGTGCTCAATAAACCAGCTGTGCCACATCCATAGTCACCATATTTGATTTAACACAACTGTGCCACCAAGATATCAGAATGAAAAAGAGACTATTTCTCAAACTAACAAATTCAAAATTCCCCTTTAAATCATTCAGAAAAGTTACTCATAACATCACATCCCTTTTGGCTATAGCACCTATTGTAAATGAAACTAGAGGAGTAAAGTTTGTGAAGAAACTTTATTTTTCCTTGAAAAAACATGGTCTGAAGAAAGAAAGAAAGAAAGACAGACAGACAGAAAGAAAGAAAGACTACTCAACCATAACAATTCAATTACTGGACTCCAAGGCAGCATGCACTGCACTTTACCACAGCATTCACTCTGCCATCACCCACTTATTAATTAACTATATATCTGAAACTGTATGTTACTTTAATCATGTGCATTATCACGTGTATAACCTGTACCTGTGTACAAATGTGCAAACTGTGTGTATATTTGTGCATGATGTGTATATCTTATGGGCATATTGTCTATACCTTCTGTTATTCCTGTGTATATATTGTGTATAATGTGTTTTGTTGTCTGCATTGTATTCTGCATTGTCTAGAGCACACTGTCAATATCGTCATTCTCTGATTTGGCTATTTGTCTTTTCATGCCACCATATACAGTTCACCAGGGCAGCATGCAGATTTCAATTAATACACAGACTTTCAGAAGTGCTAATTACTGTAGCTACAGCCTTAATTGTTAATGCTTTTACACAGTTCAAAGTTTCACTCGTTTATGCTCAAAACTTTTGAACCGTTAGTCCTAGAAATAAAAATCTTTTTCCTCTGATTCCTCATTGAGATTCTCACCCTATAATGTAATTTTCCATCCTGAAAATTTTCATTTTTTATTTTTTTGAAAAACCTTTTCCAACTCCTCCTAGGGTGTTTGTCCAATCTGCACAAATTTTTTTATGTAGTATCTAGAGACACCCTTGACAAAATGTTATGGAATTCATCCTAACATTTTCATGCAGCATGTCTACAAATTTTTCAACGAGCATGCAACAATGGATATGAGGCTGTATCTTGGCAACGCTTTGGTGTATGTGTATTGCGGTTTAGCCTGGTGGTGGTGTAATGGCATGGGGATCTTGTCACACTTGGATCTCCAACTGAACATTGTTTGAGGCTGTGTCCAAAAGCTTAGGCAGCTGACTTGTTGACTTGCTGCCCTATCCGGCAATGACTCCGCAGACAGCATTTCGGGACAACTTCATAGGTAGCATAACAAAATTATATTTTAAACATAAACAGATAGTGCTTATACTTAGCCGATAAAGGGTAATTTCTCAGTAGAAATAAAATTGAAAGTTGTTGAAAGTGTAAATAAAACTTAAATTGATACAAAAACTGTCATCCAGGCTCTTTCTCAGGTGCCATTTCAATTTTTCAAGCTTAACCCTGCTCTATGAATTATCAAGTTATGCCCTATGGCCTTTCCAAATCCCCTTCCATCTCCCAAGGTTTATGAACTAGGTTTTCAGAGAAACGGAAATATTTCTCCACAGATTTGTAATTGTCTACATTGATGACATCCTGATCTACACCATCGCCACCACGTCAGGCAGGTCCTCTAACGATTGAGGGAATACCAACTATGCCTCAAACTTGAGAAATGTGACTTACACCAAACTACCATCCAGTTCCTTGGATATGTCATCAGTCCCAAAGGTATACAGATGAACCAGAGGGAGTGCCCTTCCCTATTTACGGGCATCAGGAGCTGCCAATGGAGGAGGGGTACTGTCAGAGACATACCCACACCACCAGCCACAAATACACCCATACCGCCTATCTGACACACTCCCAATAATAAGTACTGATGACCCAGATCTGCCACTGCCAAACCAGCATACTTAGTCACGCTCAACCTTGTGACTTACCCAAATCCTGTATAATGTTTACTCACCTGAAGTTTCTCCAGTCATCTCTCTATCAATCTCCAGCATCTCTGCAATTCCAAACCCAACATAAACATGAAAGACAAAGAGGACTATCTGTAAACTCAAGCTAAGTTCACTTAAACTCTGATCTGCTAAAAGCATACGTACCTTTATCCCACTGTCTTGTCTTTTCTTGCCTTGTCACTTTACAGCTTTCTGATGCGAAAGGTATGTATGCTAAGTTAAATGTCAGCAGTTTCCCAGTAAGCAAGCCAATAGGGTGGCAAGAAACCACAAATCCAATGATGTATAGATGGAGAAAAAACCTTGGGAAAACAAGGCTTAACTGGGAGGGCCAGTTCTCTGACACTTTAAAGCTGCAATGTGTAGCTTTCTTGGATATAAATTGTGAGCTGATAATAAGACAATATTATGACAATATGTCATAAAATCTATTGTTTTATTTTGGAACGCTTTTGTTGTAACGTTCCTACAAAACGTTTGTAACGTTTGTAGGAACGTTACAAACAGAGATGGCGACAGAAGCATAATGGCGTAATTACTAATTGAGGCTATGGAATCTAACTATACTGGAGATAGGTAAGTAGATAATAGTAAGTTTAATAAAAAAGTCCATCATATTTCCACTGATCTGTCTCAGGAGTCATCCAATCTGGCCTGGATAAAGTCCAGATCCAGCTGACTACAGGACCTTTGGGAAATGAAAGACAGACCGATTTAATGAAGCCAGTACATCTGTTCTTATGGAAAGTGTTCCTGGCTCCAGTTCACCTAATTAATGCAGCCTAACAATCCCATAAGGGTTGTAAGTGATGAGTTGAGAGAACATGGCACAAAGTAAACAAACAATAGGCATGTGCTTCCACAGGTCACAAAGACACAGAGCATGAGTCTAGATCCTGACTCCAAGAAAAAGAACCAACACTAGGATTGAGTCAGGATCCAAACATCATGCTCTGACACAAAACACAGGGGATATCAGGATCCTGGCAGGAGAATCTAGGAAAAGATCAAGACAAGAAGCCAGGACCCTGACAGAAGAACTGTAATAAGAGAGGAGCTCACTCAGGTATTAAGGAGCTAAACCATTCAGGACCTTGTAAGTAATCAGCAAAATGTTGAGTTTATACGATGCTTGATAGGCAGCCAGTGCAGTGTTGACAGAACTGGGCTAATATGGTCATACTTGTTTGTTATCATAAGAACTCATAATCTCAAATTAGCTGGAGTCTTTCTATTATTCCTTTCTATTTTCTATGATTCTACCAAGTAGGGCTTGCAATAATCAAGTGTTGATGTCAAGAATGAGAGTGTTGATGTCAAGAGAGCATGTGTCGTAGTTTTAATATATGTTTAAGATGAAAAATGCAGTTTTACAAACATTGGAAATGTGGTTTTCAAAGGACAATATGCTATCAAAAAGGACCTTTGTAAGTCCTTTCTGTAATTTGAAAAACTCTCCTTCCATGCAGTACAGAATTGCTGTACATATTCTCCTGTTATTGTTACATGTACTGTTTGCCACATTTAATGTAGCCTCTGTCATAGTTGATGGTTTCACATTTGAAAATAGTTAGGCTGACAGAGAAGATTTCTGATTTAGAAACATGCATCCAAACACTACTGAAGGATAATGAGACTGATAGGGCTTTAGAGCAGACTTTGGATGTGACTAGGTCCATATAATGTTTGGTTCTGGTTGCAGTTCCCCCACAGCAGGGAAAGTTTGTGACTGTGAGATGGCATAGTCGCAGGACAAAACATCCCTCCCATTCCAATTAGAGTTTTAATTATGATTAGGTGTCTTATTAGATAACAATTTGTGCTTTGAAAGCCACATTTCCAATATTTGTTAAACTGGTTCTACTCTAAGTCTCACTGTATTCATTTTCCCAAGGTCCTGTTTTCAGTAGGATCTGGACTTTTTCCAGATCAGATGGTGGGGGAACAGGATGGGATGACCCCTGAGACAGACACAGCTCCAGGTCGACCAACTCCTCAGTGTCTAACATCTGTAACAAAATCAGGCCTGACAGTTTTAAATCAATTTAAGTATAAATCATTATTTAAGTTAAATGATCACTGTTTTAAACCAAAATAAAGTTATGTATTGCAGCCTTAATGTTCCAGAGGAAAACTTGCCCTCCCAGTTGCCCAAATTTCTCCATCTATACATCATTGGAGGTTTTGGTCCTTGCCACCCTGTTGGCTTGCATCCTGGGAGACTGCTGGCATTTACCTTAGCTTAAATTGTTAATACTGCTTTTAATATAATGATTGAACTGCAGTCTTATAGACTTTACTATTTCACTTTCCTTTTGTCTCTCATTCTCTTTTCTCTTTTTATTAAGCAATGTTCAGATATTTTATGATATTAATGTGTAAATGTATATTATGTTCCATAAAATTTGATCTTTCTAAAGAGCCATCTCCCTGTTGGAATGGCATATCTTAATATGTTACTTTACTAAATGTTGCATAGTCTAAAGGTTGCATAGAAAAATTAGCTATTTAATACATTTTTTGGATTACCTTCTCATAAACCAACGATCTTACGAAGATTTTACAAGCATTTATTCATATAAAATACTCTGATTACTGACTCTTCAATGTCTTCACTCTCACATGTCTCCACCAGATTTTTATAAAGCATTAATTGTACAGCCATGACTACAAGTGTCATCAAATGGCACATCAAATCTCACCTCAAGTTGTGACACTAATTGAAGGAGGGGTTCATCTGAAAGACTTTTTGATGTATTTGATGTAACAAAGATCATGACTGATGTCACTGATGTCATATAATAATTCCTAATAAAATCTGCAAAGCCAATTCATTTTAAAGGATACCCAATGGGGGAGTGGGACCGCACTTTCAGTATCCGGATGAGGATCGGATGTCGATCGTTGCATCAGAGAGTGGGCTGCTCTTCTCTGAGCAGGAGGACGAGGCAGGACTACCCCCTTTGGGGCAGGTTGTTTACACTGAGTCAGACTCAGACTCTGCTTTCCCAGGCAGCTGCGGCCACTGGAGTGGAGTGTAACCCTTTCGCCCAGTCCAGACCTTTCGTGGCTCCTGAGCCTTATGCCAGGCCCAGAACTGTGTACTGGGCTAAGTGCCCCATATATAGAGATTCCCCCTCTGTAATCCCATATGTGTATTTTCCATGATACAGTTTCCCTGTCTGTTAACGCCTTGTCTTTCCCTTGGTGCTGTACTGCTGCCAGTCTCTGTTGACAGTGGTGCCGTCCCAGTAAGTAGGACCTGCACAGAGACCTCTTTCATAGGTAGTATTGCCATGTTAGTCCATACCTTATCTCCACACGTTTCCTCCTTTAGCAGGGTGTGGTCTATGCACTTTCCATGGAATGGGGTGCTTTCCCCAGTGTTTTCTCATGGCTATACCCAGAGTGGTAGGAGACCCGTGTATCGAGGTGCCCTCTCCTGGGGGGACAGAAATAATCGTTACGACCTTTCTGTGTCCAGGCTCTGCACCCTGTTGGGCTGCGATGGTTTGCCTGCACGGAGAGCTGGGTACAGAGGCATGCCTCTGCATTCCTAGTCCGTAACATGGGTCAGCTTGCAGCATTTTTTATAGGGACCCTATATGCCAATACGTTGAAGTAACAACGAACGTGACTGACTGAAAGGGTATGTCTCGGTTACGTATGTAACTGTCGTTCCATGAAGGAGGGAATGGAGACATCCCCTCTGCCGCAAGCCTGATTCACCGGTGATTGGCCGGGACACATCTTGGACCCTCAGCACAAACCTGAATGAAACTGAGAGAGCTGTGGTCCGGGTAGGTGTTATTTGGCCTGCACCTCCTTTGTCCAATGCTCATTGTCTCTTTCCTCTCGGGCCAATGTTCATTGGCATGTTTTTTCTACTACTCAAAGATGATAGGGCTCTCAAGCAAGACCCCATTCATCAGTACATTGACATAACGTCTCCATTTCCTCCTTCAGTTATTTTGTTATTATTGTTAACTATAGTACTTATCTAATGTTAATAAATGGAACATGGTAAAACAATGTTACCAATGATAAAAGAGCAACCATAGTTTATACAAATATTTACATTGCAGATATACTTTATCAGCGCAAAACTTAAACATCGTTTCATCTTTATTCAGAGACATATGTGTATTTGTAATACAACAGTTTACACAGATTCCTCAATTTACATTTTAATGAGTGCATACATGAGAGTTCAGCCTTTTGCTGTCATGTCTGGACTCTATGCATTCTGAACATTGTCAATTCATTTTGAAAGTGGTTTAAGTAATTGATGCATTGATAAGACCTAAAAGATGCCATTTAACTCTGCCCTTTATACACTTTATATTTAGTAGAATGTGTCAGTCTCTATTGGGACACCATTGAAATGATACAGTGATCTGGACTGAAGCTCTGCCTCATTGCAAGCTTATATTAACAAATATATATTGACAATAACACATAAATATGTCACCAGTGTCACCTTAAAGGAAACCTTTCTGTAAACCATCTATAAAGCATTACCAACAAAGGAACACCACTGCAATGAGGGAAGGTGGACCTTTTATATTCTTAATTTTCCAGCCTGGTTAATTGCCACAAATGGCCTACTTTTGTTGTCACATCTGTGTGTGTTAAGCCTGTTAAGCCTGTGTGTGAAACACTTGTAATTGTCCTCATAGGCCTGGCATCAGGGCCTCCTCCTCAGACCCTTCTTAGAGAGAATAACAGTGCTCAGATCTGTAAAGAAGGCTTCAGGTGAGAGCGCTGCTTCAACCCCCAAGCTCTTTTTGCCGTAATTGTCTGTCTGTGGCCACCAAAGCTGCCATGGAGCAGCTGATGGCATTGGCTGTCTCCTTAGTGGCCCAGAGAGAAAGGTCTTTTTGATGTTGTCAGGCCCAACCTCCTTGCCCTCATCTAAATCTCTACTGACACTGCCATATAAGCCTTTCCTAACATAAGTAAGGTGTCATGCAACCTTGGTAGAGGGCATCGAGGCTTTGAGGGATGACACAGGATCAGGTGAGAGATACACAGCTAATGTCTCTTTAAACCAAGGCATCATCCTATAGCCGTTCTCTTTCAATCCCACAATAGAGAAATAGCTATTCTTCTTATGCCTTTCCTGCTTTTCTAATGGCCAATCAATGTTTAATTTGGCCACTGCCCAAGTTACAGTCTCCAAGAGCTCCTGGTAAGTAAGAGGATGAGGTAACAATTTTTAAATTTCCCTAGCATTGACATACTTGTCAGATATGGTAACCCATAAGTATTGCATTTAACTTATCACTGATGAGGGGTGAACATGCACTGCAAGCTGTTAACACACACACTTGGAGCAGTGGGCAACAGTGTGTTATGTGCTTTATTCATTAACCAGTAGGCCACAACTGCCCCAGAGAATGTTCAATTCCAGTGCCGTGCTCTTACTAGGGGTGAAACAAACCTCTAATCATAAGTGCAGCAGCTCTTTTCCATCCAAGGGAACACAAACTTTGTTTGTGGGCCTGCTTTATCAAACAGGGCCAGGTAGGAGCAGAGCATTCTTAAAGCACGATCCTTTCAGGCACCGCCCGTGCATGCTATACTCAAAGCAATCAAGACAGAGCTTGTGTGTATCCCTGCCTTTATGATCCTGGTCTGATCAGCCCAGGGTTTTGTTTGTCTTCATGATCAATCCAGTTATTTTCTCCTGTCCTGCTCCTCTCCCTCCCTGTTGCCTGCTGCCAACCCTTACTAACTGGACCTGATCTGCCTGTCTGCTAGCGTTCTGCATATTGGCCTGATTGTCTTCTACTGATTGCTGGACTGCTGTACTCTTGCTGGAAACTAGTTATTCTCTCTGTTGGCAAACTGGACTGATTATATTGCTGTTTCCATGCAGGCAATCAAGAATTTGTGTTCTGGACTGTTACATGTTGTTGAACTTATCTTTTGTTAATAAAATATCTAACCTGCAATTGAATCTATGCTTGGTTCCTATCCAGGCCCTGACACCTGCCCATAATATATCTAGCACGAAGGAACACATGACTTAAATTGATCACCCTTACTCGCCATACTAATTTCTCTTATATTTTTTCTCACACACAAACAAGACAGACAACTTCATATAGAACACTTGCTAAAGACCAGGATCTTCAGTTTGTTCCGGCATCCTTTTGTAGCTTCCATGGTTTCCAGAGGGCGTTCCCCAAAGCGTTGTTCATGGTGCTGTGCAAGTTCCCTCAAAAAGGAACAGTTACATTTACATTTTGTTGAGCATTTTAAACAAGTTCAAAATGTTTTATTATATCAAATGATAAAATAAACTGCCCAGATACATGACCAGAATGAATAAATGGCTGTTCATAAGAAAGATGTCCTAAAGACCTAATTCACAATATCTTTTCATTGTTAATAAATGAATACTTAAATCTCACAAAAACATTTTATATTTAAAGTGCATTAAAGGTACATATTTTGAGTAAATGGACCAGATATTTCACATGAAGATAAAGAGCACAGACAGGAAATGAATAGAGAGCAGGTGAAGAGAACACGTGACTACTCAAATGTTTTGAGGAAAGTGGTTCTTTCAGATAAAATTTAGTAATGTGGAAATTGCCAACAGACTAACAAACAAACAGATAAGCAAACAGACTAAATTATTGTTGACACATTATTCCCACAAATTGTATTTATAGTTATGTTATAGAAACTATATATAGAAAGGTTAGCAATTATATAATTATCAATTATATTATTAGAATTTTTAAAACAATTTCTGAAATGTTTAACACTATAGCAAAACGTGAAACCGTTTCAGGTTACGCATGTAACCCGGTTCCCTGAGACAGGGAATGAGATGCTGCGTCAGCTTGATGCTATTGGGGAACACGCTTCAGGCACACCCGAGTCTGAACATGTGTAAAATCAGGCCTATTTTAGGCAGGTCAAGGTCATGTGACAGTATTGCACACCACAAAACCTTTAAAAGGCGCCTGCAAAATACATCATCAGATTCAAGTCTGAAGGAAGCCCGTGTAGGCAAGACCAAAGTGTGGTGAAGCGACGTAGCGTCTTGTTCCCTGTCTCAGGGAACCGGGTTACATATGTAACCTGAGACATTCCCTTTCGAGGGACCCCACGCTGCATCAACTTAACGCTATGCGGAAGTAATAACCACTATGCTACAATGAGGAAAAGCCTGCCTCACATGCTGTGAAACATTGGCACAGAACATAGGAGCAGATTTAGACTTGTCAACCCAGGAGGACCTGAGCACCTGGAGTTGAGTTCAAGTCTAAACTGTAAACTCTAATAAATGTGTGCAGAGAGGACCAGCCTGCCACAGCACAAACATCACTTAGGGACGCTCCCCAAGACAGAGCTTTAGATGATACTACACGCCTGGTAGGATGGACTAATGCCCAAAGGTGACAAGGTCACAGGCCTCATAAGCCAGAGTAATAGCATTTGTGATCCAGTGAGATAGGTGCTGTTTTGTGACTGCATTATTTCAGTTGCGGCCACCAAAACACACTAAGAGCTTAGAAGTCTTACGCCACTGGCCTGAGTGGTGGAAATAGTGGTGGAAAAGTGGTGGATCCTCAAGGCTCTAACTGGACACAACGAATGAAGCCTCTCCTGCTCTGGCAGGAAAAATGGCTTTTACAAAGCCAGAGGCAAAATACAAGCAGGCAGGATCTACAGATAGAGCCTCTAGATCTCCTACTCTTTTAAGCAAAGTACAGTCACCTTCAGAGTCAGAAACATATCCAACGCTGACTCTATGGGCTCAAACAGAACCAGAGGTAAACCTCTTAGAACAATGGTAAGGTCCCAAAAAGGGACCTGCGTGTGACAGAAAGGCGTTAGCCATCTGGCACCATTCATAAAATGAGACAACAGGGGATGTCTACCAACCCTACAGAGAGGCGCTTATGAAGGAACTCCAACTCCAACTTTCATTTCCAGGCAGTTTATGTGCCATGAGAAATGAGGGCCCAACAAAGAAAGGGTACAAAGCCCTTAGCGCGTAACCCTTACCATCCTTAGCAGATGGATTTTGGGATGAAACTAGAATGTGAAACTAGAATGTGTTGGCCATTAAGGTGCGGGAGGAAGTGCTTCAAGTGCCAGAAACACTTACCTCATTTCCAGGCAGTTTATGTGCCATGAGAAATGAGGGCCCAACAAAGAAAGGGTACAAAGCCCTTAGCGCGTAACCCTTACCATCCTTAGCAGATGGATTTTGGGATGAAACCTGTTTTTCCTTAGCCACGACCTTTGGGACCCAAAGTGAGATACCGGGGTCTGAGCCACATAGAAAGGGTACAAACCCCTTGGCATGTAACCCTTAACATCCTCAGTGGATTGATTTGGGGATAAAACACATTTTTCCTTAGCCAAGAGTGGGACCCAAGGTGAGAAACATAGAAAGGGTCTGAGCCACATAGAAAGGGTATGAAGCCCTAGGTGCGTAACCCTTACCATCCTTAATGGGTGGATTTTGAGATGAAACCCTATTTTCTTTAGCCAGAACTGAAACAGTCTCATATGCAGTAGGCCGATGTGAAAGTTTGCGTCTTTTAGATCTAATGTGACAAACTAGTCCTTGGGCTGAATTTGACACAACCTGCTTGGGTGTTACCATCCTGAAAACATCTTGAATCTGTGATTCAAGTGACGCAAATCTAGAATTGGACAAAGCCCCCATCCTTCTTGGGAACTAAAAAATATTGGCTGTAAAGACCCAGATCCCTCAGGTGTGGGGAAATGTGTTCTATAGCCCCTTTCTCCAATAGAGTCTTAAGCTCTTTGGACAACACTAGGTGCTGCTTTCCTAATTCTAATAACGCTATTAAAGCAAGGAGGATGGGAAACTGAACCCTCTGTCTGTTGTAGTGAACAGCTGGGCAGAAGTTTCCATGCTGCGAGAAAATCCAAGAGAGGTATTATTCTCTCTACCTGTCCAGTCTCCTGATTTAAAGAACTGGCAGGAGGTATCTGTACATGAAAGAGAGAAGATGGGACAGATATAATATAGTACTGCTGGCATCAGGTGTTCTTTGCAGCCTTTGAGAAAAGCGTGATTCTCAGACCAGACATCCACTTGGGCTGTGAGGCCTGCGTGTGCTGCCCAACCACTGGCCTTCTGCTACTGCCAGTAGGCAGAAGACTTAAAAGAAGAGGTGGATGGACCACTTTACCTCGGTCCAGGTACTTAGGCATGTCAGCCTGATACGCCAGCAAAACTTCCAGTGTGCAGGGAGGCACCAGCCTGACCCGTTGCCGCATGTGTATACGTATATTATGTATATTTATAATAATACATATGCATAGATTTATATATACATCAGTATAGGGAATTGCTCCAATTTCGAATAGGGTTTATATATGGACACTGTATATATGTAAGTAAATTACATTTGCGCATGAGCAGCGTGCGTTCGTTTAGTTTGCGGAAAGTGCAAGAGAAAAGGCGGAGCCCGTCTCCCGCTGCTCCTCCGCCAAATCAAGCTGCGAACCCCACGAGTGCAGCCACCACTCAACCCGCGAAGTGCAGCTGCCCAGCTCCCATCTGAATTAAACAGAGCGAGGTGGAAGTGGAGCATGTTTAGTGGAAGCGATTTACAGGGAGGGCAGTCACCCGTCGTGATGTAGAGTGGAAAGGGTGGCACACACTCTCTCTATATATATATATGTATTGCTTTCTTTGTTACAAGCTGCTTCCTAGGCTCATATCTTCTTTTTTTCCCTCACACTCAGACCTGACTAACGTGCAGGCAAACGGGCTTCCTGAAGACAAGAAGCGTATGACGTTTTTTGCAGGCGCCTTTTAAACACCTTTTAAGACACCTTCCTATAAATATGTCTGATTTGACATGCGTTCAGACTCGGGTGCCCCTGAAGTGCGTTCCCCCATAATGTCAAGCTAAAGCAGCGTCGAGTTCCCTCGAAAGGGAACCAAAAATGTGTTGTACAACTGACTACAGTGGAAAGTAAGACACTTAACAGACAGCATTAAGTAATGTGTTAAGTGTTGGTGAACAGATGTATTTTTATTATCGTTTTAAAAACACATTACAAAAAATTTCAGTTAGTATCAGTGAAGTTGCTAACATTCTCAAAACTAAATTTCTTTAATGTAAAGTTCTTGGTCATTCAAAGAAAAGTACAGAACAGCAGTAAGCAACAATGAATGGGACAAGATTGTTTAATAGGTAAAAATCTTGCTTTGGATCATGAGTCATGAGACCCCAATTTGTCACATGTTGAATTCAGGTTACCCCACTGAAAAATAATTTGGTAGAACACATTACAAATATTTTAGTGGTGCTATAAAGTTCGATAGGCAGCGATAAGCACCTTAACTCTTAAAAATAAAGGTTCCTAAAAGGTTCTCTGTCAGCTGTATGGTTCCAAATGTTTTGTTGCACAAAAGGTTCTTTGTAGTGGAGAAAGGTTCATTAGACTATATAAAGTAGGAAAGAAACTATTCTTTTAGAAACCTTTGACTGAAATGTTATTTGGGGAACCAGAGAAGGCTTACTTTAGGCTAATTTTATAGTTATCTTATAAACATATACCAGATGACTAAATGGTCCTCCACAAACTCACAGCATCACATGGGTACACAAACAATGACTATATGCAGCATGCTAACCCAGACCATAGACCAAAGTTGCTTCCTGCTTTCAAACTTTTTTATAGCTGATGACATCAAACCAGAAGAGTCTTCCCTCACAAATGTGTGTGTGTGCGTTTGTGTAGTCTGTATTCTAACAGCAGGTTCTGCAAACCGAAAAACACTTTTTCAATATGTCTCACCCATGTCGCCTTATGATGTTTCTTATGCTGTTATTTGTCGAGTGGCAAGGTGAGCTAATTCATCTTTGTATTGCACATAGCCTTAATACTTTACAAATATATATATATATATTTCTATGAAAATTATTTTAAATAAGTGAGCACTATATTGAGTTTTAGCCAACGCTAGCACAGAGCACAAAGTGAAATACAGTTGTACAGCTCACAGCTCACTTACTATATATATGTATACATGTAAAACTGTGTAGAGGGTGACTAAAAGATTATATAAATATATATATATATATATATATATAATATATATATATATATATAAAATATATATATCTATTTAGTTACCTATATTATATATTTATTACCCTCTAGACAGTTTTACACAGTAAACATTAATATATAAAAATGAGTTGTCTGAGCTGCATCTGTTAACTCTTCTGTTAAACCCTGCTTCTGTTAAGTGTTGGTTAACACTTGTTGCTTTGTGCTTACAGGAAGTTCTCTCACCTCAAATGCTCTTGACCCTGTGACTACAGAAGAAGGCTCTACTATTATTAACAGTGATGCCGGGACTCCTCTCACAAATGTGTCCACAACACCTATTCTTAAGCCCAAAGAAACTGTTCCACCCCAGTTCACATACACCTTGAAGAATACTCAAGGCAAAGTGTGTGTACAGGCCAGTTTAGGTGTGGAGTTTGTGGTCACAGTGAGCAAAGTAAGTCTGTTATAGTCTCAGCACTTTTATTTGACCTCTCAGCAAATACTTTCAAGGAGTGACAACACTGTGAACAACACTGTCATGTAACTAAGTCATGTAACGGCCAAGACTGAGAATACGAAGTGCAAAACAAGCTAATCAGCATGTTAGTTTTATACAGTATTGTTTTATATGGATTTTATGTGATAATCAACAATATAAGGTGTTAACTATTATTGCCCACAGTTACTATTTAGTCCAATCACCAAACTTAAGTAACTTGATGTTTAGACTACACTAAATAATGATTTTAATTTTGTAATTTTGTAAAGTAGTTTGCATCCTGCATGGTGTACCATTATAATGTTTATTTGGCAATTACATTGCTTTGCTTGTTTGTTTAGAAGAAGTACTATTTCAACATAAATCCCAGCTTAACCCAAGCCACAGGATACTGTGGGAACCTAAAATCGGTGCTCTCATTGAAGTTTGATGGTGGAAATCTAGAGTTCACTTTCATAAAGGTACCTACAGTTGATCTGAGTCAGAGTGTATTTATTTCGTCGTTTAGTCTCTGTATGTTTAAAAAATTCAAACGCATCCTTAATCAACATGCTAATTTACTTTATCCTTTATTTATCCTTATAGGACGGCAGTATCTCCTATGTGCAGACTATTAAAGGCCTTCTGAAACCTGCCCCTCCTTGTAAAAATTGTCCAAGTAAGTATAAACTAAAGGAAAGAAAGTAAAAAAAGTAATGGGGGGGTCTGTTTGATCTTCTTTCACAGGTGAGATTAACTATTTTCTATTGATGACTATATTATATTTACTATAGAAGACTTCTCATGTAATGTAATTTCAAAGCCCATTTCCAAAAATCCATAAAACATTTACTACTTGCCATCTTTAATAATATTTTCCACAATGAACAGACAAAACCTACATTGGACTTATGGATCATGAAAAGCTATTTAAAGCAAACAATGGCCTCAGCTTCATGTGCAAGTCTGAGATGTTGCTGATACTGGCAGACTTCTTCAGAATTAAACTTGTGCCTCTGCAGATACAAGGCTTTGATCTGACTAATGGTGTGTTTGGAAAAGGTAAACATGGCTTTTCCCAGAAAGGATGCATGCTTTTGATTGTACATATGTCCTCAAATATAAGCAATATAAACTAACTATGTAAAATTCTAGAAACTTAAAATGACTTTACATGTTAACTTGAGTGTAGCTTAAATAAAACAATGAGACATTTCTGAAAAATTCGAACATAAATAAAAATATCAAAATACATTATTTCTAATGTTTTGTTTTAATGCGGGATAACATCTTTTATTATGACTTGATTCCAGAGGTGGAGTGCTGGGTGGATTATAACAAACGGATGATACCCATAATTTTGGGGGCTCTAGCCACAGCAATATGCCTCATTGCAATTTTAACATATGTGCTTGTCCGAGAACGCCGTGGACAGGGCTACGAACAACTCTGACCCTCTAAGTGTGCATTATACAGGAGTTAAGTGTTTTACAAAAGAGCATTAGGCTCTTTTAATGGATAAATCTGTCATAAATCTGATGGGAATATTGTAAAGCATAAGCAGTAAGTAAATTAAAGGGAAACCAATGAAGGTTGTAACACACTGTGATAACACTTTCAATTCTAATCAAATACATGCAGACCAAACAGTCACCTGTCGTTGCTTTTTGTGTTTATAGTGAAAAATTTTAAACCTGCATTTGTAACAAACCTAATGTGAAACTGATGAATGTATTTTGACAAATGTGGAGGTGTGTGAGGTAGAATGGATCAAATGTTATATAAATAAACAACATTGTTGTCTAAAAAGATACTGTTTTTTTACTTGATAAAAAAAGCGTTTGACACTATAGACCATGTCATGCTGTTAGATCAACTACAAAATTATGGCTCTTCAGTGGCTGAAGAGTGGTTTCGCTTCAGGGTTTCGCTCCTACTTGCCTGATATCAAAATTAATGCCAGTAAAATGTGGCCTGCCTCAAGGATCTATTTTAGGCCCTCTGCTATTCATATTATACATGCTGCCTCTTGGAAATATTATTAGAAATCATGGGATAAATTTCTACTGTTACGCTGATGATATATTACATCAAGACTAGATGATATTACTACCTTAGCTAAATTATCAGACTGTTTAAAAGACATAAAACATTGGATGACTTATAATTTTCTTCTTTTAAATTTAAATAATACAGAGATATTACTTATTGGACCAAACTCAAGTAAACAGAAGCTCACTGCTGTAATTTTAACTTGTCTTGACATAACAACTTGACATTAACAAAACTGCCTTCTTCCACCTTAGAAACATTGCTAAGCTGTGTAACATCTATTTCTGATGCAGAAAAGCTGGCCCATGATTTTATGACCTCCAGACTGGACTATTGTAATGCACTTCTAGGTGGCTGTACAGCTTCCTTAATAAATAGGCTACAGTTAGTCTAAAACACAGCAGGTAGAGTTCTTAACAGGTCCAAGAAATATGACCATATAACTCCTGTTTTGTCATCTTTACACTGGTAACCTGTTAAATTCCACACTATTTATAAAGCACTACTGCTTACCTATAAAGCCTTAAACAGGTTAGCACCTGTGTACTTAATCTTCTCTCATGCTACAAGCCAATGCATGCTTTATGCTCACAAAACTCTTGACCTCTGGTTGTACCCAAAATCGCAAAGTCCGCTAAAGGCTGCAGAGCATTTTTGCCTTTGGCTCCTAAACTCTGGAACAGTCTCCCTGATGCTGTTCAGGGCTCAGTCACACACTCGTAGTTCAAAACTAGAGTAAAGACACATCACTTTAGCCAAGCATTTTCATAATGCGTCTCATCACTTGTTTTTCCATTTTACCTTAAAAAAAGTCAATAAAATTTTATGCTCATAAAGTTATGAATAGCAGCTACGCTAATTATTCTCTGTTTTGGATTTTTATCCCAGGGTTTCGATCCCAGGGTAGCTAAAGAAGCATGCACCAGAATGGCTTCAGCATCCGACAGACCAACCCAAGCTCCAGTTCATCCTGAAAATTGTCCCTGCTCTGGTACAGTCAGGTGCTCATCCTCGCAGCATAGAATTATGTCTACAGCGATAGCCTGGCCCACCTAAAAGAACTGGAAAAAATGTGATGGACCGTCTTGTAACAGCAGTGTGCTGTTAGAGCTGCAATCAGTAACTTTTTGCCACTACTGCCATCTCTATTGAAACCTTCCTCAGTTTTTTATCATTAACATTATGGCCCCATCCTCTTTGACACATCCCTTATTTATCACTTTCTGGGACGTCACTAAACCGCACCCATAGTTCTAATCCATACAAATGTTTAAATCATTTAATTTAAGCCTTCTCTCTTTTAACCAATCGTAGTAACGGACTGCAGCTTTAGAATTCCAGAGGATATTTGCTAAGCCTGGTTTCCCACTGTCGCCCTGTTGGTTTGCTTACTGGGAAACTGCTGACATGAATTTTCTTCCTTTTTCAACAGTTTTCTTTTTCTTTAATTTTCAGTTTCATTTTCAAATAAATCTTCATTTTATTTCACTGTTAAATATCTTTGGATAATTTTTATTTGTACAGCTGCTTTGTAACTTTGTGCCATTGTGAAAAGCACTATATACATAAAAATACCTTGAACGGCCTGTTCTACCATATTTTACACCTCTGTAGTCTTCCAATAATTGTTTATTTACCTTTACCTCAATTACCTTTACCTATGTGACACCTCTCGGGAGAAAATTCTGGGCATGAAAGGGTCGCAAACCTCTGAGACACGTTGATATACTACATTTCCCAAAATCCTTCTGCACATACCTCATTCCCCGCCTCCAGGCTCTCTGTTCTGATTGGCTGCTGAAAGTACGGCAAGCTGGTGTGAACAAACTTACTGCCCTGCTGTTCCGCGTAAGCTTCGTATCACAAATGTCATTTGAATGATATTTAACCCTAGATAATTAAGACTGAATTGTAATATTTTAAGATTAACGATTTATTACATGATGGCGTAGCTGCAAAATAACCTAAATCGATTAAATAAATCCGCTATTTAGAAACAAAATCGTTTAGTAATAGCTTTCACATGCTAACACCGAGATCATGGCTTCAGTTTTTCTGAGAACTCGCATCAGAACTTTAAACCAGCATCTGTTGTAAGTTAACTTCTACATTATAAAATACAGATGAAAACGTTTTTTATTCAGCAGAGTTTAAAAGTTGCATTATTTTCTCTGCGTTATGAATGATTCTGTGCGTTATTAATGATATGTTAGTAATTATTACAGACTGATGATTTTAGATTAGTTTGCTTTTCATATTTTGTCTCCTTTAAATTGATGCATAATGAGCTAAGCAGCTTTTAAAATGTGTATGCGAAGTGAGATATTGGGTCAGAAAAGTTAAGGTAGAATTTAAGATATTTGTCAGTTTTGAAGATTTTGCCTTAGATTTATTTAATGTTGAATTTACATGGGATGAAATGAAATAGAAAGGTCACCTGCAGATGTAAATGACCTTGACAATGTCAAACTGTATCTGTTAGGACTATTTACTAAACAAATGAAAGGTCATAAACTCAAATCTCATGTCCTCCTAAATGTAGGAAACTGATCTGGACTAAAGGGTGTGTCAGATATGCAAACGTGGGTAAGATCACATGTGAAAAACAAATACAAACTTACTGTTTTATGCTGATGTTTTACTGTCACATGTTATATGCAAGTATACCAATAAGAGTTGTGTGTCTGTGTATAGGCAAGATTGAGAAAGTCCTCATTGCTAACAGGGGAGAGATTGCATGCCGGGTGATACGGACAGCTAAGAAGATGGGCGTTCGCTCTGTTGCCGTTTACAGCGATCCGGACAGACACTCCATGCATGTGGCCATGGTGAGAAAAAAAGGCATTGTGTTGACTGCTCTTTTTTTGAGCACTGCTGCCAGAGGGATAAATTGGCAAGTAGATAAATACACTGCTAGGTAGAGATGCATGTAGATTGTTTGATGCTAGATAGATATACTTTTAACTATATATATAGTTTTATGTTAGTATTGGGATGTATCTCACTGTAACAGGCAGACGAAGCATATCATATTGGGCCTGCAGCGTCTCAGCTGAGTTACCTGTGTATGGACAAGATCCTGGACGTGGCCAAGAAATCATGTGCACAGGTATTTCAATGTGTACATCTAAACATAGGTTACAGTTGATGTTTTTTTAGCAGTTTTTAAATGTTTGTCTCTCTTTAAGGCAGTTCATCCTGGATATGGTTTCCTCTCTGAAAATACAGAGTTTGCTGAACTGTGCAAACAGGAAGGTATCATCTTTATTGGTCCACCTTCATCAGCCATTCAAGACATGGGAATCAAAAGGTATGACTGAGAGGCTTTGAACATCAACATTTGTCTGGACAGGTTTTCTGTTCTAGTTTAAAAACAAATACATATTTTTTTGTTTTAGCACAGCTAAACACATTATGTCAGCTGCTGGTGTGCCGATCATTGAGGGCTACCATGGTGAGGACCAGTCAGATGAAAAGCTTCAAAGTGAGGCAGCGAGGATAGGTTACCCTGTGATGATCAAAGCCGTTCGTGGTGGTGGTGGAAAAGTGAGCTGGAATTTCACGGAACATCTCTATAGTAATATGCTGCTAGTTTGCCTGACATCACTGTGCTTTATTGACTCACGCAGGGAATGCGAATTGCACGCTCGGAAGCAGATTTCTTGGAGAAACTGGAGTCTGCCCGCAGAGAAGCTCAAAAGTCATTCAATGATGATGTCATGCTGATCGAGAAGTTTGTTGAAAACCCCAGGTCCAATTTGTTTGTCTGGTTTTCTCAGTTCTTAGACATTACTGCCCCTGTGATGTTATAGGTGATAATATATATGTTTGTTGCATCAGACATGTGGAGGTGCAGGTGTTTGGTGACCAGTATGGTAGTGCAGTGTATCTGTTTGAAAGGGACTGTAGCGTTCAGAGACGACACCAGAAGATCATTGAGGAAGCTCCAGGGGTATGAATGCTTGTTTTCTGCTAATAGTATGTATATATATATATTACTCGCATTAGAGATGTTGCAGCATGCCTGTATTGACAATAACTGTGATATTAATTAAAACTCATGATTATTGATACCATGTTAATTCAACACATTATAATATTGTGAATAATTCAGTGCTAGTATCTGGTTGACACTGCAACACAGTAGGTGGTGCCAGTGCACCTGTTTAACCTGTTTTGCCCTATGAGTTACAATGGTTACAGACTCTCTCTCTGTCATACAGCACTCATATTTTGAATGTTATTCTTTGGCCAAAAAGAAGAAATACAAAATAAACAGAATTAAGGATGAATTTGACTAATATCATTACTTTTTTTTTTTTACAACCCCAAGTCAAAAAAAGTTGGAATGCTGTGTAAAATGTAAATAAAAACAGAATGCAATGATTTCATATACCCATATTTTATTCACACTAGAACATAGACAATACATCAGATGTTAAAAGCAAGACATTTTACCATTTCATGCAAAATATTAGCTCATTTTGTATTTGATCAGCAACACCTTTCAAAAAAGTGTAGCATCCCCTCTTCTTTTAACAACAGTCTGGGAACTCAGGAGACCACTTGCTGGAGTTTTGGGAGGAGAATGTTGTCCCATTCTTGTCCAGGATTCTAGCTGCTCAGTCCTGGGTTTTTGCCAGATTTTTCATTTTATGATGCACCAAATGTTTTTTTGGTGAAACTTTTTTTTTTGGTAATTGGTGAAACATCTGAACTGCAGGCAAACTCTTCTACTATGAAGCCATGCTGTTGTAATGGATGCAGTATGCGGTTTAGAATTGTCTTGCTGAAATATGCAAGGCCTTCCCTGAAAAGACGTTGTCCGGTTGGGATCACGTCTTTTGAACTGTGTGCTGATAACAAGCCAAATGGTCCCTCTCCTTTTTTGTTTGAAGTATACAGAGTCCATGATTTCCAGACTCGTCTGACCACAGAGCAGTTTTCCACTTGGCCTCAGTCCATTTTAATGAGCTTTGCCCAGTGAAGATGGCGGCTTTTCTGAATTATGTGAATTGATTTACATATGGCTTCTTATTAGCATGATGAGCTTTAACCTGCATTTGTGGATGACATTTGTGGAACTTTGTTCACAGACAGTGATTTGTGAAAGTGCTCCTGAGCCCATGCAGTGATTTCCAAGACAGAATCATGCCTGTTTTTAATGCTGCCTGAGGGCCCAAAGATTATGGGCATCCAGTATTGACTTTTGTCCTTGTCCCTTGTGCACACAGAGATTTCTCCAGATTCTTAGAATCTTTTGATGATATTATGAACTGTAGATGATGGGATATTCAAAGTCTTCACAATTTGCCGTTGAGGAACATTATTCTGAAATTGTTCCACAATTTGTAGATGTAGTTTTTTGCAGATTAGTGAACCTCTGCCCATCTTTACTTCTGAGAGACTCAGCCTCTCTAAAATGCTCTTTTAATTTACCCAGTCATGTTACTGACATGTTACCGGTTAGCCTAATTAGTTGCAAAATGCTCCTCCTGCTGTTTCTTATCATTACCAATTATTTTTTTAGGCTTTTGTTGCCCCTGTCCCAACTGTTTTGAGAGGTATTGCTGCCATCAAATTCAAAATGAGCTAATATTTTGCATGAAATAGTAAAATGTCTCAGACAACATATCAAATGTTCTAGTGTGTATAATAAAATATGGGTATATGAGATTTGTAAAGCATTGCATTTGTGTTTTTATTTACATTTTACAGTGTCCCAACTTTTTGAATTTTTTGGGGTTGAAAAATGTCAGCAGATATTTTGATAATGTCTTAATTGTGAATTTTTTTGGCCACAATACTCAGGTAGTAAAAATCTGATATTGTGACAGCCCTAATTCAAATACATATATAATACAGAATTTAACGTGTGATCACTGTTTCTTGTTTTAAGTTTTCTTTTATAGCAACAACAACAGTTTAACCATGATTAAATTATTGTAGAGCATGGACTGAGATCAGATGGAAAATAAGTTATATACAGAGACGATTATTTGTATTTCGATTAAGTCCATCATAACATGGGTATGACATGACTAAGATCTTTTTGTTAAATTGGCTAGGATTGGGCAGGCTTGATTGAATAAGATGTGTGTGCTAGTAATAGTTGAGCACCCACATTTAGCTTTGTTGCCTATTAGATGTGCATACTTGTTTTGTTTTGAATTTTTTGTGTGTGTGTCATTATAGCCAGGCATTAGTCCTGAGGTCAGACAGAGACTCGGAGAAGCCGCAGTGCGGGCAGCTAAAGCCGTCAACTATGTGGGAGCAGGTGATGATTATGTCACGTGAGATCTGTGATGCAATTCAGTGAGCTAATAGACAGCAAGAATAAGATGTGACCTTTTGATCGGTGTACAATAAAGTAATAAGATGAGTAAATTATGATAAAGTATCTAGAGCAGTGGTCGGGAACCTATGGCTCGCAAAAATGACCTGGCTCACCAGCTGTCTCCCTTCACTAACATATTACATTTAAAAAATATTACTGTCACTAGAAATCAGTTTCCTGCAGAAAATACAATTACAGTTCCTTTCCCAAAAAAATTATTCAGAGGAGTATCAAAAGTTTCAAAATGACTGGACAGAAACATATGCTTTTATTAAAAGCTTAGGTACTTTGCTCTGTCTGGTGTCTTTAAAAAAAAAAATCAAACGTTAGGAGACATTTTGAAACCCACCATGCAGCTTTTGTAGCAAAGTAACTGGTGGGTGAAAGCCAAAAGGATAAGGATAAACCAAGAATTAAATCTTTCAGAAAACAAAAGACATGCCCCTGTCAGCCCGAACAGTGCATGACCGTGCCGTCAAGACTTTGGCAGATTTCTTTTCTCTTGCACTAGATGAGTCTACAGACATTTGTAATACTGCGCAGCTAGTACTGTTGGGTGTTATGTGTCTGGTAAATAAATAAAGGATTTGTTATTGAGATGTTATTGATAACCTGTACTTTTATAGTAGTGTAATATTGTTTTTTTTTAAATAGCTCTTTTGAAAATACATTTGCCAAAAAATTGAAAATGGCTTATTGGTGAAAAAAAGGTTCCCAACCCCTGATCTAGAGTATAATCTCATTTATTTACTATCTAATAATGATTTTAACAGGCACTGTTGAATTCATCATGGATGCGCAGCACAATTTCTACTTTATGGAGATGAACACGCGTCTGCAGGTGGAGCATCCCGTTTCAGAGATGATCACAGGAACGGATCTGGTGGAGTGGCAGCTGCGGGTGAGACGTGGCAGAAAGGAGGCACAGTGGCCTTCTACAGTCATGCTGAAAGATGACATCACTGTTTAGTACTTTAGATTGCATATACATACAAAACTAATGGGAATTAAATCTAACAACAAAAGGTTTGAACAGAAGAGAAAATGTAACCACCTTTTAAATAGTAATTAAAGGAAATTAAGTATTTTGGGTAATTAAGAGTTGTTCAAAGAAAGTTTGGACTGCTTCATACTGCTTTGTTTGCTTAAGGTAAAGATATGTATATAATGAATGTGTACAATATCTGTATTTATTCTGCCTGTTTACAGTTCTTACGGGATTACACCTTATGTATTTACAAAAAATACACAAATTCCTGTTTATGGGCAAAGATATTTCTTTCTGACAATAAGATTATGATGATTAGTTACGTTATGTCACCTAACATCCATGTCATATGATATGTGGTGGCTCTGGCACTTAGGTGGCAGCTGGGGAGAAGTTGCCCCTCACTCAGGATGAGATTGTGTTGCAAGGTCACTCTTTTGAAGCCAGAATTTATGCCGAAGACCCCAATAACAACTTCATGCCAGGAGCCGGACCCCTCCTGCACCTGTCGACCCCGCAGGGAGATCAGTGCACACGGATAGAGACAGGGGTTCGAGAAGGTACTTGACTCTTAAATTCTCATTACTGTAAGGCAAAACAATGTGAGAATATTCAGATTGTGGTCAGTCTCATTAGATTTTCTCTGAAATACAAACTTTAATTTTTATTACAAAATAACTGTAATGAAATTGTTTTTTATTAAATTAAAAAAAATTAAAGGCAGTGCAATATATGCCTGCATGGCATATAATCATTTAAAACAGAACACTTTTCCACAAAAAAAAACAATGAAAATATCAATATTTCAATTAGTCAAATAGTTGGACTTTTGATGACTAAATGTGGCTGTAGACTTGGGGATGGATGTGTTTGTAATGAATGTGTACAGTATATGTATTTATTCTGTCTAAGGTGATGAGGTGTCGGCCCACTATGACCCCATGATTGCTAAGCTGGTGGTTTGGGGGGGAAATCGGTCTGCTGCTCTGAAGAAACTTAGATACTGTCTACGACAGTACAACGTAAGTAGACAATAGTTCATACTTCTAGTCCAAGATTTTTTAACAATCAGCTTCTAAGAAGTTGTCTTCAGTGTGGTCTGTGATTGCTTTCAGTACATGCTGAGTAAAAATGTTAAAATTTGCATCTGCATTGGTTTTATGTTGACTTGAAAAAATACTTCTAAAAATATAAGACTTTTATATTTATAAAAATATAAAATCATAGTCGATTTTCAGTTTTATTTATGGCTTCCCACCATTACAAAGTAATAATCAAGGTAAAACAATTATCGTGCCACATTCCATTTTGGAAGAATTCTCTCATTTATTTATGTTATAAATCTGTTTTTTATTTTTACTCAGTTTATTAGTCCACTGTTAAAAAGACAAGCTTTCTGTTTACACTTTTTTCAATTCAATAAATACAGATAACAAATCAGTGGGTAATCGTGTTAAATAATTGTTGTATAATCATCAGTCTTTGAATTTCATGTCCTAAATATGAATGGCTGATGTGTGATTGAATGTTTGTGTAGTAATATTTCACTCTGTCCTTTAATCCTTTGTCAGATTGTGGGCCTAAACACCAACATAGAGTTCCTGCTGAATCTATCAGGGCATCCAGAGTTTGAGGCAGGAAATGTTCACACCAGTTTCATCCCGCAGCACTACGATCAGCTCTTCCCAGCAGCCCAGAGACCATCTGGAGAGGTGTTGTGTCAGGCTGCCCTGGGCCTCCTGCTCCGAGAAAAACAGCAGACAGAGAAATACAGGAACCAATCCAGCGGTGAGAGGTTACAGAAAGATCAGTCTATATTATAGAATATATTAAAAGGGCTAAAAATCATATGTGTTTGCTTTGACATGGATTAAAGGTGTTTTTGTTTAATTTAGTTTGTTAAATAATCAAGGCATGTTTTCCATAAGGCCTTTTCCCACTAAATGAGTATGTAATATTTAAAGCTGAAAATAGAAGAATTATTCAGTTCAGTTCAAATTTATTTATATAGCACTTTTTTTTACAATATTGCATTGTTTCAAAGCAGCTTGTAATGAAAAGAAAAACACAGAAAACAAGAAAATTAATGTATATTTGATGCGCATTGAATATATAATGTGGATTGAATATATGATACATTACAAATTTTATTGTTGAGTATAAGATGTATATTAGTAAAACTAATTAATGATATTGCAATCGGTTTTTAAACAAAGTTGACTGTGAACTGGTGATACAAATATTTTTAGTAAAACTTGAATTGAGTTTAGAAGGCATAATTACAATGTTACGTTACAGTGATTTAATACTCCTTTTGTTCACTTCCTGACAAAAATAGAAACAAATAGACAATTTTTTAGTAAGCAACTGATGCGTTATGTTTTTAATCTTGCACTGCCACTAACAATGAGAAATGTTGTTTGTCACCCAAGCCAGTCGCCTCTGTATGTTAAATGAGTAGTAGTTTCTGACAATCAGTATCTTTGTTCTTAATCTTCTGACATGACTCACATACACATCAAACTCAGAAACAATGGGCTGTGTTCAGTTACATATCACTTACAGTTTTGCTGAGGTCAGGGGCTGAGCTCTATTAATCATGAACAATTCATGTTGGTCATGAATTAAAGAGCAAATATAAATGAATGTTTTTTTGGCCAAAGTTGAAAAATAATTGTTAATGTGTACATAAATGTGTTCATGTATTTGTAAACATTAATCATTTAATGATGTTTAGCCAAAGACAAAGATTGTGTTGCTAACCAATAACTTCCACTTGCAGACATGTACTCCCCATTTGCCTCCAGTAACGGGAGACGACTCAATGTCCTGCACTGCAGGAACCTGACACTGCAGCTAGGGGACAACAGTAAGTGTTCACACTCTAATAAACACACCAGCCAAATGCTGTGCTGTGCTCTGTTCCCAAACCAATAACTGATACGCTTCTGTTAACACAGCTTGATTCTGAATGATTGCTCTGGTTTAGAGACACAGCATTAAACATACTGCATTCAAGAAACATACTTGTGGTTTTTACAGCGGTAACTGTCTTAAAGGGTTAGCCTATTTAATAATAAAAATTCATGTAATTTACTTTCAGACTGGTCTATGACTTTCTTCTACAGAAAAAGGAACAGAAAAGACACATTTTAAAGATATGCAATATCCAGTAGCTGTCAAGGTCCATTAAGCAGTCCCTATGCCTTCTGCTCTGTGTTAAATCATGTGTGAGGAACAGACAAAATTTAAATATTATTCCCTAAACGAACAGCAGCTAAATTAAAAAAATTGTGTTTAATAGGAAAATAAATCATAGGGCTTTGAAACAACATGAGGAGTAAATAATATTGACATGATTGACTGACAACATTCTCATATAAATTTAAAAATCCTTCTTGTTAAACTTATCCTTCCTGTTAAACTTATTATATTGTTTAGTTCAATTCAAATTTAGCAATATATTCACGTAAAGGTGATGTATGATTTTCTTTAGGAGGTCAGAGTTTAAGCTCTTGATTCATGATGTCTAAAAGTGTCAGTATCATGTGGCTGTTGCTTTTCTCAAACTGCTTTAAATGCTGTTTAAGTTTTTCAGGAATAGTTGACATGAAATGTTGATTATGCATGAAATCATAACATTCTATTAATAGCACACATGATCGTTATTCTACATGTCAAGACTATGGGATCATCTCCTTAAATAGCAATATATCCTCTGCATTATGTATGAGCAGTAATGTGATGCGATTGATCATTATAAAAGAGGACTGGAGCATAACCATACCTAAAATAGATTTCCACATTTTTAACAGTAGTGGAGGAGTGAATCTCATGATGATGTGTCTTGGCCATATTTAACATACTTACATTTAAAAAAAAAATACTTTTTTGCCCACAATTGTAGGCTTTTTGTATACACACGTTTACAATTGTCCACATAAACAGTATAATTTAAATCATTTTTTGCATGACCCATACTTGTTCTTGATTGGATGATTTTTAACTTTTTATATTTTGCAGAGGTGGCAGTGTCGGTTACATACAGTCAAGATGGGACATACAGTATGGAGGTAAATTTACACTAAAAATAGTTAAAATAATCATTTTATTGTCTGAAACTGTGAATGTGCACAAACACATGGATTGATTTTGTTGTTGTGGTTGTCAGACTGGAGGTCAGGTGTTTCATGTGTCAGGTGAGCTTCAGATTGAGACAGGTGAAACCTACCTGTGGTGCTCTCTCAATGGAGTGCTGTCCCGTCCCAAACTAGTCATTCTGGAAAACACCATACACATCTTTTCAATGGTGGGTTTTGGTATTGTTCGTGCTCAAGGGTCAGGCTTCAAAATCTCTGACAAAATCTCTCTCCTCACATGCTGTTTATGCAGTTTTTTTTAATTTTTGCTCTTATAGGAGGGAAGTGCTGAGGTTAATGTCCCTGTTCCAAAGTTCCTGGCCGGTGTTAGTGCCTCCAGTGCACAGAGTGGCGCTGTTGCACCCATGACAGGCACTATCGAAAAGGTTATTCAGTAATGTGATGCATCAACAGCTGAATTTGCTAACTGGACATATTGCATAATCCAGATCAGGATTGCTGCATCCAAATTACAGTACATCAAAAATAGCATGCATATCATAATACCACATTATTTTGTTACGTGTGTTATTGTAAGATAGTTGACAATTCTAGCCCTATTATCTTTATGCAGTTTTACTATTGTAACTGACCTTGCACTTTGTAGGTTCTAGTAAAGGTTGGAGACTGCGTGCAGAAAGGAGACCCTTTAATGGTGATGATTGCCATGAAAATGGAGGTGAGGCTTCATCCAATTCCCATTCAGTGCTTTTCATTATCCTGACTACTTCTGACTAGTTTCTGCTCTTCTGGGCAGCATACTATTCGTGCACCCAAAGCAGGTATTATTAAGAAGGTGTTCTTCAAAGAGGGCTCCCAGGCGAACCGCCACGCAGCTCTGGTGGAGATGGAGGAAGAAGGAGCTTGAACAGACTAACTAAAATTAGTGTGATGTCACAGACAGCAGGAGTATAAAAATATCAAAATGATAGGATTAGGAGGTTATAAACTTGGATTGTTGGCTAGTTACAGCTCATCACTACAAATGTACAAAATTACAAACTTCTGTTTGATTTGTAAAGTGTCTCATAAAATAAAATCTTTAAACCCTGCTTATCTAAGAGCAGAGACATCGTTTCCTGAGTTGTGTGAAGTTCAGTCACTATTAACTTAATTTTTTTTAGTTACGTTCCCATGGCTCTTTTGTACAATGATGTCATTGTTTGGTGGAAAACAATAGATTTGTTTAGCCCAGTTTTCTGAACGTCCACTGTCTGAAATGCATGGTTTGTTTTCCAGGTCAACTGCATGAAAATTGTAGACTGACACTTCATTTCCTATTATTAAACAATTTGAAAAGGATTGTTCACTCAAGCAGTTAGTATTTCTAGTTCTAAGTTACATGTGTGATTGGCTTAACCAGAAAAAGCTTTTTTGAGGTAATGTAAATATTTCAAACATTTGTGTTTTCCTTTTTTTATAAAAATGTTTAAACACAGTCCTGTTCATCAGGACTGTGTTGCTAACACAGTCCTGATGTGTCATTTTTGGTAAATGTGATGCAGTTTTAGCACAGAAAACAATTCTATCTTAAATCCTTTGTAATCATGCCAATTAAAGGATAGTGTTTTTAATGCATAACAGTATTGTGTATCTTATTTTAATTCCTAACACACTTTATAAAACAAATTCATTTTCTCAATTGTACACTGTAAAGTTACATAATGGTGCACCAAATATTTAATTTTAAAACAAATTTTGGCTTTTGATAACACAAAACCCCTGGAAAATACCTCACTGTGTCACTGGTATGCTCTCAATTTAAAACATGACAACCATTATTGAAACTACTAAATTCTCAGGAATCATTTTGCAGTGTATTATACAAGAAGCCGCAATACACTAAACTGTAGCACATAAAAGTCAGCATACTTATTGTTCATTAGTATCTTTGGTACCATCAGGGTCTCTTTACAGCATGGGCCAAATGATTTCATTTATACAACTACAAATATTTGCCAGTTTCTATTGGAGAAAGCTTGGACAATTTTGTGAACTGAACTTGGTTAGCTGGAGCAAAAAAAAAATTCTGTCATGCAAGAAATGTGAAATGTAAAAAATATTACAAAAATATTTTTAAATAAAAACACCTGTAGGGTATTCATTTAAATAGCAGACACTCATCAAAACTGATTTACAGATGAGGAATAAAACAAATTAATCTAATACAAGTTTATTTTTTTAATGAAAGATGACTTGGTAAAGATGTTTTTTTTGAAGGGAAGTTAGGGCATGCAATGTGTTAAAGTGTATATAAAAAAATTTTATGATTACAGAATGAAGACAAAGAAACAATTTTGCAGCAGTTTTAGTCTGCAGCAGTTTGTTTTAATCCTTTCGGTCATCTCTGTAAACATGATTAAATCCAAAGGCATAAGTATAATTCATAAAACTATTTGAAAAACAATTTATAATACAATTACGTCACACCCTTTAAAATGTTAATACATTTGAAATCTCAATTAACACAGAATTCGCTCCCTTTACAATGTGCTTTTTTGCTCATATGCTATTTTTTTATTTTTTATGCTAAAAGTGCAATCAAGAGCTTGTAATGTACTTAATAAAAAAAACCATGCATGCTTACAATGAGCAAAGTAACATGCGAAAAGGGCCTGTTATGTTGGAATATTTGGAAAATTTCCCTGCAGAGGCTAATGCAAGATAGGATGTTCTTCGCTCAAAATAAATCAGTGTGTATTGTAAATGTTAGCAACTAGCAAGTGCCTCTTTCAGTTTTATTTGGAATATTACAAAACCTTACCAACCTGGTACCAGCCTGCCTTTAAAAGTAGCCAGATGCTTTTGTAAAGGAGTTTGATACCTAAAGTCATATTAGATTGTTTCTGTGCTTCGAGTGGCTGAAGGAGCTTTGCAGCGCATTAGAACAGACAAGAGCCATCTAAAACTAATACACTAGTAGTGTACTATGCTCTCCCAGTGTCGATTTTGTTAATTATAATGGAAGAGATCTATCTAGCTTTGTTTTGCATCAGTTTACCAAGACTGAGTCGTTTTAAAAAAAAAATGTACAAAGGAAATGCTAGACCTCAATGCCCTTAACTTCTTTCTTGCTTCCATTGTAGAAAATTGATGAGACGGCACATTTTAAAAATGTATTTATTCAGTAAATAGAACTTTCATAAACATCAGCATTTAAACATATTCACTGTAAGGACAGTATAATTAGAAGAACAGACACTCACAGATAGAAAGATGAAACCGCAAAATGGATTATTGACATCACCGCTAGATCAGATATTTCCAGTCTAGATTGAGTCTTATTGCTAATGTCTTTTTAAATAACATGTGGCATACTGGGTTGCTATATAATTAAATAAAATACATCATATAGCAAAACACTTCCTCCACCTGCTTGTAACAAAATGATTTGAAACAGTTCTGCGTTTAGGAATGATTTTGGGTTTGTATATTGACATAAATGATATTTAAACAAACAAACAAAATAGAACAAAACAGAGTAAACCACAATTCCTTGTCTGATATAATGTAGTAGTCCTAAAATCTTAGTCCGTTCATCCAACAGCCACCAGGGTCACGGCACCAGATTTTAAGGATCCAGGTTGGATAAATTGTAACTGTCCTTGCAGCATAAACAAAACAAGCCTCGCAAGCTGTTTTAACATTCACCAAATCATAACATTTAGGGCCAGTTCTCTCATGTCTCCAATGCAAGGTTATTGAGACAGATTGACCAAAGTGTTGCATGCAGTCTAATATCAAAAACTTCAGTATAGGTAAGCAAGTTTAAAACGGTTGTCTCAATGCTTAGGCATTTGTGTAACAGTAACCCACAGCCAACAGGAAGAATTAAGTTTATTCAGACTATGCCCTCTTACGCAATTAAATACACACAGACACACACATACACAAACACACAAAAAACAAAATCGAGTGGTTAGCAACATAAGCAGAGAAACAAGAAGCACAGCAACGAAAAATGATGTCAATGGTTAAAAAAAATAGCAAATGTGTGCGAAAACAAACAAACAACAATGTGCAGGTACATGACTAAAGTGAGCGATGTCAATTTCCTATCAAGACCTTTCCAACATTCTTGCATCATCAAATTCTGTACATCGAAGACAGGTTGGGTGTACAGGTAGGCATCTTAGGTTATTTTTATTCTAAAGGAGGCTACAGGTTTGTGAGCTAATGCTACACTGAACTGACATTTATTACCTTGAAAATCAGGCAATTAAAGGAGGAAATTATGGCTTTCAAACAGACCCCCTCGTTTTCCTCAGGAAAGAGGGTGGCCCTTTGCATACAGTTTACGACCAGCGAAAACACAGAATCACTCTAATAACTCAAATTCTTTGGTTTTTTGAGGAACCCGGTGCATATCCATTGCTGGTCACATCTGACTCAACGTTTTCTGAAAACGGAGCGTTTAAAGTCTGACAATGTTTTCTTCTGCAAATGACTGGCTGGTGATTGGACAAGGACAGGGGAGGGGCAAAGGGCTGTTGTCTCCAGACTCCATGAATGCTTCCTGTTTTGGGCTGGTGGAAGGGGTTCCTCAACAATGAGAGACCTCCATGGGTGATAGCGTCAAGATGCTTCGGTCATTGGAGAAGGTTTCGGAGTCACTCCATGATCTGGAAGCATCAAGGACATTGTGAAGAATGAGAGGGGAAAGTGTGAATGGTTTGGACAAGTTCAGAACACACCATTCCTGTTCTACACTCTGACTAACATGTGAAAGTGGGATATGAGGGCACTGAAAACCTGTGAGGCCTTCATACTAGCATTATATGCAGTACTGCCCAAGCCACCACCAACTTTGTTGTTTTGATGTTTTAATGACCATCCATATTTATTGTTTTATTTCAAAATACAGCAAATATGTACACCAAATAAAAACTATTCTGAACAAAATGGCTTCTTGGCAAAAATCAGCATTTAGTGTGACCTCTCTTGGCACAAAGCATATCATGAACTCTTTTGGAGAGACTGAGGTTATTAGATTTGAATTAGAAATAAGGGTTCCATTCCATTTACATTTAAGAGAGCCAGTTCTTACTATTGCTCACATGTAACTAGACGACACACCTTTAGCCTACAGAAGCTGTTTTTTTCAGATTTTTTCTTTTTAATCTACATACACATTTGTATTTTCTGGTTCTATTCTTAAAAAAAGCCAAGAAATACTATCATTATACCACTGCTTAGGCCACCATTAGATTTCAGCAATGGTGTTTAAGATTTTTGCACAGTACTGTATTTCAGTAGTCATAATAATGTGATTAGTAACAAACTGATGTATTGGCCAGCTGACATTTAGCCATTATATTGGCCCATGGACCACTTTGTTAACTACTACTATTTTTTGTTAAAAACAAAATTTAATTTCTAATAAACCATAATAAAACCAAACGATCAGCTATCAATATCAGTCAAAATTCCTATATGAGCACATCCCTTCTATATAAATCTGCAGTGCCTTAAGATCAGCAAGCAGCAGTCAAAGTCAATGGAAAAATGGATGCATGTTAGCACAAGATGGATTAATGTACACAGTTAGAGGACAATAAACAAATATAAACACAAATCCATCCAGTTTCGACATTTATGTAGATTACGTTTCTGAAAATGATAACCCCTTTCTAGACATTTTTACGTAAGGTTTTATACCTACGTGTGTATATATGAAACAAAGCTGTTACAGTACATAAATATAGAAACTAATTAATAACATGAATCTATAGACTGTAGAAAAATATCCTGTATATAGGTTTACTATAAAATGTATATAATATCTGTAAATAGATTGAAATTAAGCAGCCCTTGACCAGTCCAAAAGCTGTATTCCTCAATGGCATACCTGCAAGTCTTAATTAAGGGGCAAGTAATCATCAGATGGTTTTGCTTTTAGGACTGATGCCTTTAAAGTACAGCCATATTAAAAATATACACATGCTATATAAGATAAGCTCTATAAGAGAGTACATTGGTAACTACAATAATGCAATTATCTTTGGATCACAAGAAAGGAGTATGATAGGGCAAATAAACATCTTGCAGATGAAGACAACCGTTTTAAGATCTTGTAAAGAAGTATGGCAGCTAAAGAGGGTGTATCTGCATTTTTATGTTTAATGTATATGCAGAAATGGCTTACTGACTGCATACCATAGTAGATCTCCCGTTACCTAAAATACTGGTTGTGTAGACCTTCTGATAAATGCAAATAGCCACTAAACTAAATCACCATGAATATGTAATTGTTTAGATGCTTCAATTTGAGATAGATGGAGACAAAAAATGTTGACGATGGTAAACGATTTGCAATAAAGCTGAGTAAAGTGTCTAATAATATTTTGGGCAAACATACACTCAAGCATTGGCTGACCACACAATGGCTGCCACCATGCAATTAGACAGACGATCTTTGTTTTGTAAGGCTTCAAGTTTAACGTGAAAAAAACATGAACAAACAGCAAAATGATTAAAAAATTATTTTGGAGACTACAGTTTCTAGTGTCTCTCTCAATCATCCAATATGGTCCCTTGATTTCATTATATTTTTTGTGTGATAACCGAGCTGACCCCAGCGACAGTATCTACAGTCGACATTGGCCAGTAAGCGCAGAGGTCTTTTAGTACCCTGCACGTCAATGGCAGTGTTCTAGCAGTTAAACTGAAACAAGAATTTTATTTTTCTTGAGAGCAAGTCTCTGTGTACATGTTTTACCACTTTGGACAATGTGGAGTAACTTTGGAAGTGTCCTGCTTCCCAAATTACGGACACAGACAGTCAAAATGATTATGTGAAATGTTAAGGTTAAGAAGCACATTAGGATTGCATGCCATTATAAACTCCCTCCACTGAGAGACATGCATGCAAAGCACAGATTAAGACGCAGGGTGAAAACACTTTGAACTAGAATGCAACCACTCAGAACACGTAATGACTGGGTGCTTCACGGACTGAGTCATATAGTACAACATTCCACAAGCATATACCTGGATAAAGTGACAAATTGCCTTGCTGGGTGTTATGTCTGAGAACACTAATAAGTAGACGCCTCAGAGATTATGGAGACTGACACATAATGGAGGTACAAGCTTCATGGTGAATCTTCAGCAGAGAATATTATCGGCCAGAATAGCGAGGATACAACAAGCGACACCAGCAAATGACACACCTCGAAAGAGGCAGAGACTAGAAAGAACAATGACAGTGAGGACAAACTTAATGATGTCACTTCCTGCCAAGTACCTTCTTTGTATACGTACAAACCTGAACCCCAACCAGGTGGTGTAGCTGCTTTAATGTAATGAAGATAGAAAGAAGTTAAAGGTAGATGAATGCACCCGTTTTTTTCTTAAGCTCTCTATTGACTGTTTGGGGATGCTTTAAATACAGGGTTGGTCCTCACTCCTCCACGACAGCCGGCTCGTCATGTTCCAGCTTGTAGGAAATGTGCTTACAGCACAGGTTAGAGAGAGAAAGGTCGAACCTGGTGGCCCGAGAGGGGTCACAGCGGCCCATCATTCGCTCCACCAGCCGGCCCAGCCGTGAGCAGGCGTTTTGCCCTTCTGAGAAACAGCACATGGAGTCCACACATCCGATGCCCTGGTGGGCCTCAATAAACTGAAAAAGACAGAGGTGGACAAAAAGAATAAGCCAATCATGGAGGCAAACGCATAAACATATCTGCACTAAAAGGTCATTTAATGTAAATAAAGGAGAGGATGAGCACATTGTTTCAGTATTAGAGAACTTTTCATGTGTTATTTAAAAATTGCCCTGCATTTTAGAAAAGTACTTCACTTAAAGTGCACAAAATAGCTCTCTAAAAAAATGCAATTTTTTAATGTTAATGAATGGAACTCTAGAAACTGTTAAAATATTAGGCACTTTCCACAAATACAAAATTGTTTCAATTTCGTAAGATTAATATGCTTAGCCTTCAGAAAATGAATGAGACTATCCCAGAAAATAGGGGAAACTTTCAACACTAGGCATGTCTTTCAGCAGTTAACGTAAAAACAAAAAATGCAGTGCATGGACATATAAATGGATTAATGTACACAGTTAGAGGACAATAAACAAATATAAACAAATCCGTCCTGTTTTGACATTTATGTAGATTACATTTCTGAAAATGATAACCTTTTTCTAGACATTGTTATGTAAGGTTTTATACCTACATATATATATATATATGAAACAAAGCTGTTACAGTACATAAATAAACTAATTAATAGACCTGTTAAACAAATTATAGTAAACCTGTATATAGGTTTACTATAAAATGTATATAATATTTGTAAATAGATTGAAATTAAGCAGCCCTTGATCAGTCCAAATCTGTATTCCTCAATGGCATACCTGCAAGTCCTAATTAGGGGGCAAGTAATCATCAAATGGTTCTGCTTTTAGGACTGATGCCTTTAAAGTACAGCCATAATAAAAATATACACATGCTATATAAGATAAGCTCTATAAGAGAGAACATTGGTAACTACAATAATGCCATTAGCTTTGGATCACAAGAAAGGAGTATGATAGGGCAAATAAACATCTTGCAGATGAAGACAACCGTCTAAAAGGAGTCTAAAAAAAAGTCTAAAATGAGACCAAAGAAAACATGAATAATAATGTGATAGTGATAAATTATTCTGTCTGAATCTGGACATCTTTAGCCTCCTGTCTCTATTCAAGACTATGTTACTAGACTTGATATTACAGCTCCAAGACCCTGTTTGAACCTGGTACAAAGATGTAACAAAGATGTAACAACTGTTATTAATTATCTGGGAAACATCTTCAGACAGAATAGTTTAAATCAATCATCCTGTTCAAATGTTTACATACACATGGCTCTTAATTTATCATGTTGCTTCACTGAAAGTTTGCAGGTTTTGTAATAGTTGTGTACGGGTCCCTCTGCTGTCCTCAGTGTGACAAGATGGATCTCAACATCATATAGCCACTGCTGGAAATAAAGTTAAATATGCAGAAGATCCTGGAAAAGCAGAGAATGTGCAGGACCTGGAGGATTTTTTTTTTTATAAAGGCCAGCGGACAGCTCAGCCCAAAGAAAACATTTCTCAGCGATTGCTTTTTAACAGCTCAGGAGAAACAACAGAGATCTCTGTTGTGTTTAATTTAAGTGTGAAAATGTTTTTCCTTTAATTGCTTAGGAAAAATAAAAATAGAAAATGAAACAATTGTTAAAATACATTCAAGAGTATGGCGCTGTAAAACGAATGTAGATTGTGGTTAAAATGATCTGGATTTGGGTAAATTTCATAAGTAAATCTTAGAGTAATCTTAACTTTTCTTAACTTTGATTGCAGACCTAGCAAATCTGAGCTCAGCTGCGACATTGTTGAGATCTCTTCTGAAACTCTAATGGAGACATTGAGATTGACATCTTTATCCCAGGAGAAAACATCTGAGACACAGGAGACGTAAACCTTTTTATTTGCTCTTCATTTAATCTAACTGGTGTCTAGGAGAATTTAAAGAAATCTCATCTGTGTTTTTTTCTATTGGAGAACAAACAAGGGACTCTTGAACAATAAGCTATGAACAATAAGCAGTATATGAAAACATTTGAACATAGTCGTTTTTGTTAATCCAATTATTCTTTTTTGGACTACAATCTGACAGTTAATTCTGGCTAAACCTGTATAAAGTAGCACATGTAAAACTGTGTAAACAGGCATAGTGTAAATTATTCAAACAGACCAGACAAAACGCAATGGCCAAAGATCATACAAGGACGAACAAAAATTTTTTGTTCCACAGGGTTTTATGACTTCATACATAAATGAGGAAATAAAGGTATATACACTGTTCTAGTTTAAGTATAATTGTCTGACAAATAACCAATTTGCCTCCACAAATGCAAGAACCGGTGAGTAATTAAAGTTCAATTAGTTGAATAAAAATACAGCCTATGTTTCCATGATGTTTCTTTGCCTACAAATGTTTATTGCCAAATGCTTACTGTCATTTTTATTCAATGCCCTAGCAATACAGCTAAAGGACAATGCATAGTTCTTATCAAAGGCACAGACTGGACTGGTGCTGGCTAGAGACTGTAGTATTTATTTTGTTTGTTTAATATTTTCTTTTTTCAATGTTTATCTGAAGTTTTGTAATTAGCTTGCTCTTTTTTGAGCTCTTTCTGCTTACCTGTGTGTATGTATTGTTGAATTTAAGAATTTAATTTGAGAATTTAAGCTTGCAGCTAGCTTGCACTTCTTTTCTCCCAGCTGAGTGTAAGCTTTGTTTGACTGTGTTTATGACTGTCTGACTGAATGTGGCAGCTAAACAATGTTTTAGAGTGAGTGTGCTATTTATTCTGTGATTTCAGTAAGGGAATTTTTCTATGCTTATGCCCACATTTCATTTCATTGCCCAATCAATTGGTAGCAAAACTGTGTGTTCTTATTAATTCCACAGTATCCTGGGGTGGTGTAGTCAACTAGTTGTTTGTGTGTTAAATATTAGCCCTGTTCTTTTCATTGGCTTTGAGTTCAAAGGTTTTCCTACCACTGTTACATATACTAAAATTCCACTGAAATATCAATTATGTCATGGATAAAAAATTAAGTCAGCCTGACATCACACTGAAACATTATCACTACACTGGACAGCAAGACACTGATGGACACTTTCACCTAATTGCCTTTATGCCCCACCCACTGGTGCTCAATTAGTTACCTTGCAAAATTGTTATACATTTTTTTATTTTTACTAAAACTAAAACTGCAATGTCTGAGAAGTGTGCCAGAACATTTACTCTTGTCTGTCAAATATAAATGTCTCTGCATAGACTTTCAAAGGATCCCAGTGTTAAGAAACAATTTTTTGGATTATTTTACCATTGTCTGCAGGAGTTTTGAGTGTATGGGTCAAGTATGGGTTACCACACCTGACAAACACTTTCATTCAATGGATAAAAATGCAATAAGGAAATAAGCAGGAATAAGCAGGAAAAGTAACAGAAGCTCTTATGCAAGATATTGTTTCATAACTGTTACACATACAAAAATTGTTTGGTGAGTAAAATATTTGCACATGCATTATTAAAAGCATATTGTAACATTGAGTACAAAAGTGACATTCTAAAATATTAAGCAAACAATGCAAAGATGATGAAATAGACGATGTAATGGTGAAAATCCGACAGCATTTTGCTTTCTTTGCAACCATACATATAGCCGGTGACTTCTTTTCCATAAACCTGGCCCCCAATAAAACACCACTGAATCTCCCAAAAAGTGTGTTAAACGTCAACGAAAACTACTTGCACACCAAATGACGAAAGTGTCATGTTAGTTGGTCTCAGACAGCAAAAAAAAAAAGAGACAAAAAAACCAATAAACAAATACCACACACACACACTGCAAAGCTTTAGGAGTACCACTGGCATTTACATAGGGAGGAAAACCTAAATTAACACCAACCCAAATGATCCTTATGTTGTGAATACAGAATACAGGAATCACTGCTCAACTCTGAATGGTAATAGCATAGCAACATTTTGAAACCTGGATGTCTCATTTTTTTATAAAAATTTACAAAAAAATATATAATTTTCTATAAAGTATAAAAATTTATCAAAACATGCATTTGTTTTAGTTTTTCTATAACTGTACCTCAAAAGAACCAGCAGTGTTTTAATTAATATACACATGTATTTTAATCAAACTTTGAATGTCACTCTAAAACTGTAAATTTTAATTTTTTAATAAAAAATTAATAGCCCATAAATGACAGTGTACTGCATATATAAAAAATGCTATTACATCCATAAATATTTAAAGAAGCCTAACAGCTGTAAGTAACTTAGATTTGCTGGAAAAAACTCAATACGTTTATTTTTAATCTAGGTGATTTGTCTAGGTGATGATGATTATAAGTTGAAAAATAAACTTGATACATGCATACAAAAAAGGTGAATGCATGCATACAAAATGCACTTGAGATGGAAATTAGTCCTGGTAAATTTGAATTGATGGTAATGAAACAGACAGTCATGCCTCCCAAAGCAGCCCTAGTTTATAGTGACATCAGTGTCACATGACAGGATGAGTAGTGCACTACCTAGGGTAAAAGGTGGGGCTGCAGCAGAGGTGGGGGGAGGAAAAGCAGCGATCAGGGGCCGATTCTCCTCCCCTCTGCTCCCGATTTTAGCAGTGTCATATTCTGAGCGGACTGAAACCTTATCCTCTTCCATCTGGAAGGACAAAATAATGTGTTGAATCTCGCACAGGGATGAACCACATCCACTGGGAGATGTGGTGACTCACATCCACTGCGAGAAACACAATTTAAGGTATTTTTTGAATTACAGAATACATTGCAACATGCTCAATTAAAAAACCCATCTAAGATGGCAGAGGGAACATAAATTTATCTTTTATTATTAATAAAAGAATTGATTAAATAATTTAAACTATCAATAAAAATTAGCCTAACTGAACTAAACAGGGACTAATTTAGACAAATATTTGTGCATGCTAATATGGTAATGAGAATATTGTGTTGTTAGCTTATCAAAATGCTAGCGAAATGTTACTGTAACCCATTCGAAAATGGGATCATTTCAATCAGGGTTTTTTCAAACTTAAAGTTTTAAAAAAATCATTTAGAGGCCAAACCACAGAAAAAAATGTGGTGGATTTCTGCTCTTGCTAGTGTTTAGGAATCACAAAATCTTCATTGAACTTTTAGGTAGTCTTAAATTTGCATTTTAAGTACATTTTCTATCTAACTGAAATCAATCTGATCTCTTGCTTCAGTTAGAGATTTTTTTCTCTGCTTTGTGTTAAAAGGCTAGAAAGGAAAATAGTGTTTTGGACACATGCAGTCCAGTTCATAGGCCTATTGTTACATCAAAACATATTTCCAAACATGCCCACAGCTTGTTAAAATCTGACCTGGAGAAGCATGCAATAGTGGGTAGGAGGTTTCCATGCAAGGATAACTGTTATAGCACAATGTATTTTGCTATCCTGTCTCTGCTCTCTTTAAATGCTGGTTAGTTTTTCTGCTGCATGCAGTGTCAGAGTATCTCTCCTACTCTACCTAATCTTGCCCAGCTGATTCTTGGCTCTGGACAGAGGCTGCAGTGCGATGAAGTCATCACCTATAGCCACGCGGTTGGTGTACATCTACAGAACACACAGAGGGTCAGTAAAGATGAGAAAAGCACATAAAGCCGTTACACACACACACGCACGCACGCACGCACGCACGCACGCACACAGCACACACGCACACACGCACACACGCACACACCACAATCCACTCACCATAAACATTCAGAAATGACAAAGACAGGAAACAGGAAACAAGCAGCAGAAGCAGAGAATGCACTTCAAAACAAACAAGTGTCATTCGCAGGACAGCATGTGCTGATGGCACTGAGTTCTGCTGTAAGTAGGATAGTAAAGTAACCACTCAACTTCAGCTATTGTCTCGCTTAAAAATCTACAATATCTGTAGCATCAACTCCATTCGGTACTTGAGTACTATATAGGCCTAGGGCAAAATTCAATAAATATGTATTTGCACAAAAATGACTCAAAAAGGTGATTTTTTTTTTATTTAACCAAAAAGCCACTGTTTTCAACTATGTAATGTAAGAACAAACACATTAACTTTAAATCAAATAAAACAATCCAGACACATCCTCAAAATACCCATGACAGAATATTTAACCATTTACATAGCATATTGAACTATCTTACATAGCAAACTAAGCTAAAAATAAAACTACTTGTGGAAGTAATTTCTTAATGGCAATAATAAATTATACTCTAAACAACTTGTGCAAGTTCTGAACATGCAATATAAAAGCTGGATCTTCTTTCCGTTTACAGACGACATTACCTGCAAAATCGGACCCAATAGCTTACATTATAAATCATTATTTTAAACTTTGAGATTTTGTTAAACACTGATCTGTCATGTACTTGCTCAATAACTGCTTTTTGTTCATTTTTGGATTACGTATCTGTCATTTGTTTTATTGTACTTTAATTTCATTGGAATCAGTATCAACAGCTGAAATGAGGAACAATCTGACTGAAATGAAGAACAATAAAATCACTCCAATGAGAAAATGTAATGTCATATCAGTAACAAAGTATCTTTTCAAAGTGTTCATACAAATACCTATTTACAGAAGGCAGTAAACCTATAAAACATGTTATTACTCATTAGTTCTTGCATTTCCTGCCACTCAGTCTTTGCAGGACTCCAGAGAATTGCTGTACAATATTAAAGTTTCCAACATATAAGATCTTTAATAATACAATATTAAGCATAATAATAAGATATTGCTGTCGTGATGCAGTGGTTTTAGATAATCAGTCTTGTTTCTCATTTAAGATAAGGTAATTTCAATGAAGGCAATTTCGGAGAGGATAGCAATAATGAGCTAGTTTTAAAAGAATAAGATTCTTTTAAAAATTATTTTTCACCCTCTCTTCAGAGTGCTCTCCAAAGCCAAACCTCCTTCAACACATGAATGCATACACAGTTGACTGGCAAGTAGAACATCCTATCAGTGCGTTCAGACTGAATACAATGATTGGATAAAGATTTTATCTTTGCCCTGCCCTTTTCACAAAAGATATATATTTATATAAATATATTTAGACCACTTAGTTATTGCTTTCAGGTTGTAAAGAGACTTTCAGACATTCAGGAAAAACTGCCTACTCTGCCTAAAGCTTGTAAGTTGGTGAGAAGTCATGTAATGAGGTGAGCTTAATGTGCTTTTTTACTTAATCTGTGACAGTATAACTCTTTTAGACTTTCAGATGACACATGCACAATGACACTGGCTCTATCTCTCTGTTTCTAACACTCACCTGAGATTTCTGAGTGCTGGTTGGATGCAGGTGCCTGTAAAAGACTTTCTTGATGACGTCAGGAAACAGACAGGTGATGATAATGATGATAATGGCGAACCAGGCCGAACCGCTGGACAGCAACTGAACAAAGACGAAGTACATGTCCTGTGTGTGGAGGAACGGCCTAGCAGGGAAAAACAATCACACTACACTTAGTTTAAATCAAAAACCCCAGAGCATTTTTCAAATTTTCAACTAAGAAGGATTTTGTAATTAAAAGATCATGCTTTCACTATGTTGTTGATATTTTTTTGTAAAATGATATTTTATTGTCTTTTAAATTATGCAAATTCTCTTTGCTCCTTTGACATAACTTATTTTGACTGTTTGCCCTTATCAATATAGGCCTGCCAAGATTAGCAGTCCATTAAAAAAAAAAAAAAAAAAAAAAAATCACAGTGATCAGTTGATGGTGCTGATACTGGAAAATATTTCTTAAACTAAGCAGTAACATTTTCAAATGTAGTTTTAAATAAGCACAAATTGTACTACTGTTTCTTGAAAACACCTCAGACACACATTTGTTCCTCTGGCATTAATGCAGAGGTGTCCAATACTGCTTGTGGAGGTCCACTATTCTGCAGAGTTCAGCCCGAACCATAATTAAACACCATGAAACAGCTAATCGATGGGGTGTAACAATACATCGATACTGGTCGGTGTTTCAATCAAATACGATGCATCAATGCTACATGTAAAATATCGATAGGTACTTTTATTTTGATACTCTTGACATCTTTATGTAATTGACATCCGCTACGCATTTTCACCGAAGTGCGTATTTTCATTTTCTCACTATACTGTCTGCCTGTGCTTCAGATTGCGAAGCAACCAAGCGGTGGTAGCAGCGAAACGACAGACACAGATCTTGTGTCTGCTGTTGGATGCAAATTGTCAGTATGTAAATATTTTGCATTTGGGAAAAAAAATGGGCAGACAAAAAAAACCAATTCAAAACCAAGTCCAATTGGGATACAGGGTGTGCAACTTTCAAAGAGTTTAATTAAGCATTCATGTTATGCATCTGTGAGTTTTGTGAGAATAAAAATGTAACCGGCTGTGTAAACTAACAATATCTACATAGTATCAACATATCAAAAAATCGATTCATATACCCCCGAATGTATCAAATTGTAATCATTTTGCTGAATTTCTTTAGGTACTGGCAAATATCGTATCGCTGGATGAGAATCGACATTGTATCATGAGGAGATCTGATTCACACCCCTACTAATCGAGGTCTTCAGTTTTACTCAAATGTAACAGGCAGGTGTTTATTGATTAGGGTTGGAGCTCAAGTCTGTAGGACAGTGGCCCAGGAGCAAGGCTGAAGACACCAGCAGGATGTAAAAACACAAGCATACAGTACCAGATAATGCCACCATAAAACAAGGAGAAGATGAAGTAGAAGGCAATGGAGCCCCATGTGACAAAGTGATTCATCCATGTCCAGAAATGTGTCTCTAAGGCCAGCTGTGGATAAAGCAGTCCAAATGAACAAGAAGCTCACATTTAATTCCAAAACCCAGACATGCTGCATTATTACCAAGGTAATTATAGTTTTCTAAAACTACAACATTTCTGTTAACTGAAATCAAATAAAATATAGGCATAAAAATATAAAAACAACACCTCAATAAAACTAAAAACAAACCTATAATAACTCAGATTTCCACATCAACCTTACCTTCAGTGTTACTGTAATAACCATCACAGTGAATACTAAAGTACCAAAAGTCCAGTTCCCAAACATCTAAAAGACAGAACACAAGCTTTAAAAAGACCACAGAAAAGATCAAAGCTCAGGTAGCTGATAATTAGCCCACTGTGTCATTAACAAGTTGCGTGGGGCTAATCTACCATCTTAATATTTGGTGGGCTTCAATGTATCCAAAATAAAACATGTCATAAATGATGCATTCAGGCTTGTTGGGAAGCCATTTATTGTTGCCCAAAAAATGAGCGAAACAGTGCCTTCAAATCAAAACCCCTAATGGAGGATGGCAGTGTATGAAAAGAAAGATGATCAGACGCACTCATGCAGAGAGAGCTAAACCACACGGCACAGACAGCTGGTCATTTATAAAGAACACATGCATTAACTGCAATCCAATCAGCTCTTACCAGTTGCTTGTTAGCTCGCAAAATCTGAGAACATGCAAAGCAGGAGAGAGAAAGACAGAAGCAGAAAGAAAAGTAAGAACATGGATGAAACTTAGAAGTTAAAGCCTTCATCCACTGACACTTGAAAATATGTTACCAATATACCAAATAATAGTGTAATTACTTTCAGGATTGTTTAATTTTGTGGCTGTAGGCTGGCTGGAGTTAATCATGAGTCATACATCTGTGTAATGAGTTACAAATGTGCATTTGTTTCCTTAAACGGACAGTTCAAAAGTAAAAATTCATCCATCATTTACTCACACTTATGCCATTCTAAACCTGTATGACTTTTTTGCTTCTGAGAAACGCAAAAGAAGATATTTTGAAATATGCTGGTAACCAAACAACAGTGGCACCCACTGACTTCCATTGTATGGATTCAAAACTACCGAGACATTTCTCAAAATATCTTCTTTTTGTTCCACAGAAAAAAAAAAAAAAAAAAAAAAAAATCAATGACATGTAATGACATGAGGGTGAGTAAAAATGAGGAGGAAATTCTCTTATTTTTGAACTGCTTCTGTAGAACTGCTAGCTACATAAAGTCAGGTAAAGAGTGTTTTTGGTCAAAGTCTCTTTGGATAAGTGTATGCTAATGAATAAATCTAAATATATAATGCTTCAATTTATAATATATAAAAGATCTGTCATGCCAAAAACAGAACAGACAACAATGAGCTTGAATGACAGGAGAAGAGACGCTAAGCAAAAGTTGTTTGTGGGATGCCAACCTGTCCGTTCCCCATTAGTGTAGTGTCCTCTCCCATCAGGACGTAGGAACCAAAGAAGAAGATGAAGGCGTGGCAGAAGCCCAGTGAGGTCCAGTACAGAAAGGTTTTGAAGGACAGCAGGGAATTTTTGCTGATGTCTCTGATGAACAGACAAAAGTTTGTTTAGTGTACTTGTATCTTGACTTTAAACAAAAACCTTCAATCTCCATTTCAGCTCTTGCCGAAAATACATAAACCATACAGCATCACTTCATTGTTTTCCTCACCTTGTAAGTCACTTTGGATAAAAGCGTCTGCTAAATGCCTAAATGTAAAATGCCTAAATGTAACAGTTTGAAAGTGTGTGTAAATTGTAATGTTATCAAGTTTGAAAAGCCCTATAGAGGTTTTGTGTACCTGTAAAGTGCTGGTTTGCTCTGCAGCACATGTGGATGCACTAGCTGTTCAAACAGGCTGTACACCAGTATGGGCAGAGAGGTGAAGCAGATATTATACAGCGTCAGATACACACTGTCATACAGAGTCTGCAAAACAAGAAAGCAAGTCAAGCATTCACACATGGGTCTGAGAAATCTGACAAATTACGCAAAACCAAAGGTCAACAGTAAAATTCTTCTGTCTGGCTAGCTAGAACCCGTTAACAAAATTTGTTAACATCTTTTCACCCATTGGCACCCATTGACTTCCATTGTATGGACACAAAATCACCAAGACATTTCACAAAATCTTCTTTTGTGTTCCACAGAAAAAAATCATATAGGTTTAGAATGACATGAGGGTGAGTAAATGATGAAATAAATTTCATTTTGGGGTAAACTATCCCTTTAATACTATCAGATTTACCAGTTTATTAAAAACGGTTGCTGCAACACTACTGTTGTTAAAATAAGCGTTTCATGTAATGTAATCTTATCAGTTAGGAGTTAATGCTACAATAACAAGCACTGGATATCGGTCAGGAAAATTCAAAATGTGTGTTTCTACTAGCTTGGGTGATTGCTTACAGGCCTAAGTCTCTAGGCCCTTTAATGCAAGTCTATGGGACTTTTTAAGTCGTTTCCATCCACCAGAGAAAACTCTGGTAGCATTTCAGTATGGGGACCAATTTACACATTGAACAAGTTGCCTATTAGCTTGCATTTTGGCTGTTTATTAGTACTTATAAAGCACATATTAATGCCTCATTTTGCATGATCATATCGTACATCCGCCAATCCTATCCCATACCTACCACAATCCTACCTACCAACACAACAACCGCTACCTTACTAATTGCTAGTTAATAAGGTAGTAAATAAGGAGTTTATTTTAGAGTTTAGTTAATGGTGAAAATGAGTTCCCTATGCTTCCCTAAGTCAAATTGTTTGGAAATTAACAGTAGGTAGTCAAACAGACTGAGCCTTTTACTAATGAAAATCAGGGCATTTTCACAACTTACCTGTTGTGAGAACAGGCAGAAAAACTGGTATAAAAATTGGGGAGTGATAAAGCAGACATTCTACAAAAAAACAAATAGCTTAATAAGAATGGTGGTTAGCTTAATAAGCTTAATAAGCAATAGCTTAATAAGAATGGAGATTCAGATGGCAGCCATCCTAGGAAAACATACCTTGTAGAAAAAGTATTGCACAAGGGTGGCTATTCTAATGTAGTAGAAATGGCCGTGTACAAGCAGCAACTTGGCAAGGAATCTGAACCTCGCAATTGCATAGTCGCTGTTTCTTACAGCTTGTCTTCCTTCTTTCCCCATGATACCTGTGTGGAATTAAATTCTGTCAGCTTAATTCGCAAAAGGATGAAATGCACTAAGAGATACATTAACATTTTAACTGTCCCTTATATATCCATCTTAAAGGCTGGGTTTCTGTTTTTTTCCAGAAAAAAATTTTATGCTGGTTGAAAGTCTTGTCACATCCTGATAGCAATCGTTAAGTGATCAAAATATATTTATATGACTATATATCTTCTATGGAAGGTGCAGTACCATAAAATGTTCTTCCAGTTATTGCATTTGATTACAATACAATAACAGGATGTCCTACTTGACGGTGATTCATATATACGTATGCATGTTGGAGGCTGCATGGCTTTGGAGAGTGTTCTGAAGGGAGGGCAGAATCGTATGTATTCATAGCTGGGTTGCTATTGATAGCCTACCTTTAAACATGAAAGCAACGTGTCTTTTCTGTTTGCTTGTCAAAAGTCACCTACCAATCCCAACATGCGCTTCTTGGATCATACTGACATCATTGGCTCCATCCCCGATGGCTAACGTAATAGGCTTCTCTGGAGAAGTCTTTAACAGTCTCACCACCTGCCAAACACACAGTAGCCTTTAACACCAACACTGAAACCACCAGGGCAGTGTGGAGCAGTTTTGCTTGGACTAAGTACGCATAAACACTGGCCTTGAACGAACTTGAGCAGGCATACACATAAGGGGATACGGTAACTTACCTTGGCTTTCTGAAGAGGTGCCATTCTACAGCAAAGCACAGCTGAGCAATTCTTACACACCTCCATAAAGAGTTTCTCATGTTCTCTCAGAGCCAGAGACAGACTGGCCCCATCCACGACCAGCCCGTGCTGGATCACATGATCTTCTTTAATCCTGCACAAACATTAGAACACCTAAAATCAAAACTAAATTCATCATGTGTCTAAAATCATAACTAAATTTATGATTCTGGTGCTGACATTCCTACAAGGTGAGCTACAGTATACTGTGCATTAGCGTAAATAATCAGTACTACACTGAGATTTGTCTTTCATGGCAAAGATACAGTTTCACGGGGGAGTAATTTCAAGTTAAATCATCAATCTTGTTGATTATAGTAGCTACCTGAAAAATGGTGCATCCAGTTTACCAACTATAAGGTTTGTTGCACAGCAGAATGCATTTTAAAGAAATAAAAAAAAAAAAATCTCTTATCATTTACCCAATATGACTAGATGAATTACTTTCTTCAGAATAAAAGTGCATCTCTTGTAGGTCCAAACATTGGAAGTGCAAGGGGTCCATAAATTAAAAGATTTAATAGACCTTTTAATTTACTTCAAAGGTTTAATAAATTAAACCATTAAAGTAAAACGATAGGTTTAGTAAATTATTTATGCATTTATTTATTGTTTTGATGTTTTTATTATTCTACTAGAGTCATATGGATTACTGTTATGATGGTTGTATTTTTTGCTTTACTTGCATTGTAAGACCATAATAGAGATGGAAGGATCTAGTAGATCATGTGAAATTAAATTAAATTAAATTTCAAACTAGAACACTGAGGGACACAACTGTGCTCAGCTGTTATCCCTCATGACGCTTAAATGTAAATGTCTTATCTTGTATTACAACTGAACAACTCAATAAATAGCTTGACTATTTAACAGACTATATTCTGATTATCAAATAAGTATTACACTGCTGATGCTGTTAAAGCTACCTCAGAAGATCGAAGATGCTCCCACATCAGCAAGTGACAATTCATGGGAAATTTTCCAGCTGGCTTAAATTATTGTGAAAGTTCTAAAGAACGTTCCATGCATAAAGCCAATTCCAGAATCAAAACGAGGACAAGGAAACAATTAATGTAACAATGTGATAAACCTTCTGGCAAGCCTGCGAAGCTGCTCGGCACACTCGCTGTCTGATTTCTGCTGCACAAGCTCAAGGATGTTCATGGTGCGATGGAAGTGACCACAGGAGAGACTCACGCTAACAGCCGTCTCATGCTTATCACCTGTCAAAACCCAAACCTTAATCCCAGCCAATCGCAGAGCTTCAATCGTCTCCTGAACCTTATCCTGCAGCCTAAACACAGAAGATTTATGCGTCAGTTTTCATATATAGTATTGACAGTATTGACAACAAGACTGGGTTATGCTGGACTAAAGCTGCTTTGTGCGCAAAATTCTGTGTAATGATGCAACAGTTGGGTTAAAATATGACCATTTCATAAGACTCCCTTATGTATTATGATACTTGCTATTGGAACATACACAAAATACAAAGTCTAGGATACTCTGTATCAGCTTATGTATCAAAATGGTCAATCTTTTCCCAAGTTCAGTAATTAGATCAAAACAAATCTTTAAAACTTAATATGAAAAAATGTTAATTATTGTTCTTCGTGTGTTAAAGGTAGGGTAAGCAATTTTGGAGATAGGGACAGGAATAGCAACCGAGCCACACCTCCCCCAACACATGAACACATACATAGTTTGACAGGCAAGTAGGACATCCAATCGGACTGAATGCAATGATTGGATGAACATTATATGCTTCAGGGCCTTCCACAGAAGATGTTTATACAAATATATTTAGACCACGTTACTAAATGATTGGTTTTAGGGTGTGAAGAGACATTCCAGCAAAAACAAATAAATATATAAATTAAAAAAAAAAAAAAACAACCCTGCCTTTATTTCTACTAAAAAAGCACACTGTTGGCATGTCCTTTAGGGACAACAGCATTATGCTGTAAGGCTGCATTTACACTGGCACAAAATATCAGATTTTTTTACTCGCATCTGATACAGATTTTGTTGCACATGTAAACACAGAAATCCTTAAGGGATCAGATTTTTCTAGTTTCCGATTTGAGCCACCATCAAATGTGGATTTAAATCGGATACATATCTGATATCCAGATATCCGACCTGCACCTAAACACACATATCATATTCACCTTGGCTAAAATGTCACTGTTCCACAACAGATTGCATTAAATCCCATCATTTCGCACATGTACCGAACCTGGCTGCAATGCCAGCATAAAATAAAAAGCATTAAACCAATATATATAGGCTATAAGGATATATGGAGTTGTCTTGTCACCAATGTTGAAAGCATTAAAGCCATCTTTATGATGGCAGCATTAAATAGGTTTCTGTTTGTTTGTCTACATAATTGTTGTTGGGTGTACTTTTGCTGACTTTTGAACAGACAAATTAGCAAAGTCCATCCACAATTCGAGGGTCAATCATGGTGCTCATATTAGTGAAAGACTGGAATCTTTTTGGCCCGGAGATTAATGTAAACACATGCACCGGATACAGGCATTAGTGTAAACAGGCGGGACAAAATAATTGGATATGGACTTAAGATCGGATCTGAGCATTAAGACTTTTAATATAAATGCAGCCTACAGCAGTGTCTCCAAAAGCCCCCTTACACATAAGACAACCTGCCTCCACCCCCAACACAATTATTTGATCATGTCAAATTGATATTCAATACAATCCATAGATGTATTTAAAGCATAATTAAACCTAAATTATGAACTATTTTATTGAATTATTGCTCAATGTTTTTATTTCATCAAATAACTTATATGTAAATATTTTATACTAAACTATTTTTCCCAACAAAATAACTACAAACAGGGCTTTTTTTTCTTGAAGCCTGATTAAATGTTCAGATTAAGAGCCAGCTTTAAACACAGTCAGCTCAGCCCTCCTGATCGCCATACAGTCATCATGCACACATCCAGTGTGAAAGCACTTTTTGCAAGTAAATGGAGAATGGAAAATTATGCTGTAGCAATTAATTAGATTCTAACTTTCTAATTCTAATTTTGGAAGAGGAGATTTTATTAGGTTCTATCTGCAGACTGGCCTCCTGAGAACCAAATTTATTTGTTACATAATGGTTTTAATGGTTTGTGCGAAGGCTCATGGAAATCACAATGACAGTCACTGTGGTATGATTACAGATTCCTGTGTCCCTGCATGGCTTTATATTGTCTGTCTTTCACATGCAAACAGAGACTGATGGCTGGCCTCAAGTCCACAGACAGCTGCATTAGTCACCATGGCACGTCAAACTGCATTAGCAGCAGCCTCACACTGATTCACCGCCGGCTTAAGTGTGACTCAAATTGATTGGCTTTCCAAGTCGGAGCCAATGACAATGCATACTTTTTATCTCTATATTTAAATAGTCTCATTAGCATGATGTAAGCAGTATGGTACAGCGCGCTATCACAGCTCCAACAGTCACCCTCCTCCACCCCCAGCTCTGAGGCTGAGGTTTGAAAAAGACCATAAGGATTGGACTTTTTCAAACAGATTTTCTCTGATGAGTCCCATTTTCAACTTTGCCCAACACCTGGTCATCTAATTCTTAGACAGAGACCTGGAGAGGCCAACAAACCACAATGTCCCCCACCCACTGTGAAATCTGGTGGAGGATCTGTGATGATCTTTATTAAGGCAAGAAAATTCGTCTTTGTGAAGGGCGCATGAATCAAACCACATACAAGGTTGTCCTGGAAGAAAACTTGCTTCCTTGTGCTCTGACAATGTTCCCCAACTCTGAGGATTGTTTTTTTCCAGCAGGACAATGCCACATGCCACAGAGTCAGGTCAATCAAGGTTTGGATGGAGGATCACCAGATCAAGGCCCTGTCATGGCCAGCTCCATCTCCAGACCTGAACCCCATTACAAACCTCTGGAATGTGAACAAGAGGAGGATAGATGGTCACAAGCCATCAAACAAAGCCTAGCTGTTTGAATTTTTGCACCAGGAGTGCAATAAAGTCACCCAACAGCAATGTGAAAGTCTGGTGGAGAGTTAGTAGTCTCCAACTTTAGTCTCCAACTTCTCTAACTTATCTAGTGGACTATAAAAGTGTTACCAAAATATTTTTAAAAAAAGAAACATAAAGAAATGTTTTTACAAGCATTACACAGATATTCAAAAGCTACACAAGCAGGTATTGAACTTAGACCTTCTTTAACAGTGACCAATAACAGGCTCTGCTTCAATTGGTGTACATCCATAGATAGCACTCATTTAACTTTTTGTGTCCTAAAGTATCTCACTGCTGTTTTACGAAGTGAGAAAATATGGTAAACTATGTCCTTTTGTATAAATAAAACAAAAAAACAAAGAGTGGTCTAGTCACAAACGGGGCATTCACTAACTTTGATTCTAGACAGTCAACAGAATAACAATCTGATGTGTTTTTTATGTGTTTCTGACGTCTGTCTTAACAAAAGACATCACTGGCAGCAAAAATGTTTGACAAAGTGAACACAAAGCATGTTGTGTTCTCAATGCACATTATAAGGAAGAAATTTGTTTGTTTATTAGTAGTGACGCACCAAAATGAAAATTCTGGGCCGAAATCGATACCAAGAATTCAGGATGCACTGGCTGAAAACCGAAAATGACTTTTTTAAATGTTTGTGAAATATTGGTGTTAACAAACTTAAACGCCAAAATTGGAAAAAACATTTTAAAACAATACTAAATATTATTCTTTCTTTGGTTCTTTGCAGCGCAATCTAAATAATATACATTTCCAGAATTATTAGCCTATATAATTATTATATGCAAAACAGTATTCAAGTTACAAACTTGGCGGCATTTGCTAATACAAATAGTTATGGTACATATATAGTACACAATCATTTTAATAAAAACAACAGGCAAAACACAAAGTGCTAGTAGGTCTGTTCATGTAAAGGGATTGAAATGAGCTCTAGTGGTATCAGCACCTGCTGCTTGATAGTCCACCTGAGCTATTAAAAACTACATCATTATTGATGATGATCATTCACTAATCATTCACATCTATATGTGAAGACTGTGTTGATTTTCACATGAGGATTTGAGCTCAGCTTTAAAACATGCCTGAGTGAATCTCCGACATTAAAGAAACGTTACAGAGCGATGATGCGCATTCGCACATCACACAGAGCTTGTGTATAATTTTCTATCCGATGGATTTGAGCTTTTCTGTAATTTCTTTTTTAATTTTTTATTCGTTGTTATGACTGGCTGACATAATCGACTTTTGAAAATGCTAGAGTGAGAGTGAACACTGCCGGGAGAGGAGGGAGGAAGCAGATATTTTATATGATATTTATATTTTCGGCATTATTTTTAAGTTCACTGCATTCCTATTTATTAGTGTAGAAATGGTTTTAAAAACTTTTTTTGCCTTTCTACTGCAAAGGCAGACAAATTTTACTTGCCAAGGTTTAATAACTGCAACAAGACATATCGTAATTTTTTTTTTTTTCAAATTTTCACCACAAAGTTATAAACACTTAAGACATTTCAGATTAATTTAAGATATTAAGACTTCAGTACCATGGGATCTCTGTTTAGATTTCAGACTTTACTTAAACATTGAATAAAGAGAAAGAGGCCGGTATGACTCACTTGTCCTCCACACCGGTGGCTCCCAGCAGTTCCAGGTCTTTCTCTATGAAGTTGAAAACCTCAGCCAGCCGTTCTTCTCTCTGCTGAAGAGCTGTTCTGGCTTCATGGAGCTGCCGGTCCATTTCATGATATTCATCCCCACTAAAATGTCTACAGGCCACCACCAGTGTCCGCAGACCCTTCTACAGACAGAAAAGAATGACTCTATGAAGCTGTACTATTAGCTCTGCTAATGATGACATTTGGCACATGCTCAGTAATGTTTCGCTCTGCCTCAGAAAAAGGAATGAAGTTTTACCACTGCAAAGCCAAAGTGTCATGGAACTGCTAAATGAAAAGGCTAAAAGGAAATGCTAAATGACTGAGCTAATCAAATAGTTAACAGGCAAACAGGGGGAAACAGAAATGCAAATGATAAATGGAATTGCCCTTTTAAATGCCTGATTAAACCTGTATTCATAATTAAATTTGTGAACCCAGTTATTTATTTCTCCTTTTAAATCACTTTTTTAAACATATTTTGAAATTTCACTATTTATTTAGGGATTTATTAATGCATTTCAAATAATGTATTTACTGAGGGTATTATGTTGTTTTTGTAAATCCCTTTTTTAATTTAAACTATTTGATGATGAATTATTTCAAGAATCTAAACTATTATTTCATCTAAACTATTAAACAATGGTTTCTGTAACAATATTGCATTTGAAAAATTTGTGTCAATATTGCAAAGTTTTGCAAAGATACAGCTTCATGCCTAGTTTTAAAGTTTTCTGTTTTTCATGAAGCTAAATGTCCCCAGTCATGACAACATTTTCATGGGCTCCAAAGACTCCATAAACCTTAAGGAGGAAGAAGAATACTAAGAAAACTAACTTTGGTGCTTGGCTCCTAATAATCATTAGGAAAATAACTGGGCTCTTCACAGATGCTTGGGCCCTAATTTATAGATACAAAGTCTTTGCCCTTACTGAACTAGACAGAGAAATCTAAAACCATGCTAAATAACCTCACCAGTGCGAACTCATCCACATGGACTCTGGTTTTATCGATCTCTCCACTCTTGGTATAGGGGAGGATGGCTGATTCAGCTCCTTTTGTGAAAAGCACCTTTTCACCTGTGTAGATACATGGGATTAGATAACTCCTCATGTAGTTTAAGAATAAACAGCACATATGTGTTCTGAAGAACATGCCTGAGGGCGTCTGCAGTATCACACTCATTCTTCTACGGTTTGCATCAAACTCAAGAACATGGAGGAGTTTGTACCTGTACACAGAACTACAACCATTAAAACTCAACTACAAAAGATGTGTTAATATTTACATGTAAACAAGGGTCCCGACTGATTATTAAAGTAAATACAAAAGTGAGCCGTACTTCTCCGCTTTTCCTAAAGTTTTGATCTCCATGTTTTCTCCACTGCTTCCTGTAAACATGACACCCATCCTGAACAAACACACAACCACAAGATTTAAACAAACACACACAATATTTAAAGGGTTTGTTCACCCTAAGATTTAAAAGGCTTGTTTGTTCACTCCACAGTGAAAAATATTTTTAGTTAATAAGTTATCACAGAAAATTTTCATACAGGTTCAGAAAACTTCAGTAAGCGGCAGGCTGAATTAATAAGTAAATGAGTAACCATGTTTATATGTCTGTAACAGAATGTTTATTTAAATATGTGTCCAATAAAGATGAGCATTAATCTTTAGGCAGGTGTTACAAAAGTTATAAAAAAGAAACCATAAAACCAAAACATACGGCACCATATTTGGTCATTTTGTGAAGAATCAGAAAGCACCATGTCTCTGCTCTTCCTGCAGATTACTGTAGAATCTTTATGTATAATTAAAATGCATTACAATTATAACTGCCTTCATCACTGAACATTGCTGTGCCTCTCTAAGCCAATAAAATGGGCACTAGTAATTAAAAGACCTGCAGTGGTGCATTAAAGTTTGTGAACCCTTTAGAAAGTTGTATATTTCCGCATGAATATGATTAATTCATGTTTGCTAACTAGCAACCCTTGTGTCGCATTAGGAATTGCAATCTGACCTCAATCAGAACACAACTGCACAAATAATTGTGCACAAACAAAAGTCTGCATTTACATATTTGAAAGAATGTTTATTTTTGGATAAACTATTTTATAAATCTGTGAAAAAGTGAGAATTCACTGGTATTTATATGCACAAGAGATGACACATTCTTACACATGCCGTCAAATATTTCAAGTGTCACAACATGCATATTGGGCACAATTTACTACAATTCCACACTGACATCACAGACAATAAAGATGACTTTAAAAAAAGTGTTACAATAGCTGTGTTCTCACCTCTTGGTCGCTTCCACTAGGGCCTTCTCATCAGGGGAGGAGGCATAATACTCCATCTGAGGCGAAAAGCCATTGGCATGAGAGAAGACATCTCCCAGTCCATCTGTCTGATTGTAACTGATCTGAACCGTGTGACACAGCGAGACAGCCTTCAGGAACAACTCCTCCTCTCTGCTCTGAAAGGTGTGAACACACATTAAGGTCTAGAAAAGTGGTTCTAACTCCCCCTTAATTGTCCACAACAAAATGTGAATGCCCATAAAAAGTCATAATTTCTAGTTTGTTTAGCTTTTTTTAATGCAACAAACTCTTGGTCATGCAGGTACATGCTCTACAACATCAGGAGGACCAGACCTTTCCTGTCCGAGCACGCAATGCAGCTCCTAGTCCAAGCATTTGCAATATCAAGGCTGGACAACTGCAATACCCTGCTGGCTGGCCTTCCAGCCAATGCAAACAAACCCCTGCAAATGATCCAGAATGCAGTACATCTGGGCTACAGTCAATTGAGGAGAGTCCATGTCACACCCTCTCTTGATCTCACTTCACTGGCTACCTGTAGCTGCCCGCATCATATTTATGATGCCAATTATGTTTGGTAAATGAGCAAAACTTTAATATGCCAGAGGAGAATTGGCCCTCCCAGTTGAGCCTGGTTTCTCAAGTTTTTTCGGTCTATACAACATCAGAGTTTTGGTTCCTTGCCACCATCGCCCTTGTTGGCTTGCTTACTGGGTGACTGCAAACATTTAACTTGGCTTAAGGTTTTCTAAATTGTAAATATTGCTCTTAGCATAATGATCTAACAAGTCCTAAAGACGCCACCATTTTGCTATTTATTTTTCTCGCATTCTCTTTCATTATGCAGTGTTCACATATTTTATGGTATTATTGCAAATCCATTATATTACGTCCTATAAAAAATTTTCTTCTAAGCGTAAGCTGGTATGTAAGCTGGAACACCATTTCTTGCCTAATATGACTCCTGTCATCTATCATGTTAATTAACGAAATGTTGCATATTCACAAAGTACATACTGTTTTAGTAGGCAGTCTAAATACATTACCCTCTCATTGACAACCAACACAGGTATGAGCCTTCACATGCAATGACAGGTATTTCTATTGCACGTCTATTTATTCAAATGGCCCAAGTGTGTTGTAGTTATCATCAGTTTAGTCAACTCTATATTCATTAATCGATCACTAATTAGTTTCACTAATATACATCTTAAAATGAACAAAATATACAATAATACCATGTATACTATATTGTGTTGTGTTTGATAATTTTTCTGACTTCTGTGTTTTTAATTTTCATTATATGTAAAGCTGCTTTGAAACAATTCAACATTGTTATGTTTTTATGGAGCTTTAAACAACGTTATGTCAGTCTGCTTTGCTTTCACATATGTAGGCAATAAAGTTGCACTAAATCTCCAAATGTGTTGTATGTCTGCTTGTCAGTCCACCATTTTGTATTGTAATTTTGTTCTGTTCTACTTTTGTTCAGTAAGCCCAACTGTAGTCGCTGCAGTGACTGATAGTTTCAGTTTCTAGTAGTGTTGTATTGCTTGATTTCAGAGTATAATTTATTCAGAATTGATTCTGCAACTCAAAGACACAATCTTTACAGACTGGGCCTATAACACCATGTTTGGGTGTTTTTATCAGCACATGCTGCTACTTCATGCCATAAGTTAATGGTCTCACTTTGAGACTAAACCTTACCAGAAACGACACAGATCTGTCAGGGGAGTCTTCTGTCATTCCCTCAGGAACGAGCTTCCCGTTAATCTCCTGGTATTTGATGCCATTGATGGAACATTCCCTGAACTGCATCTCATTCTCAGTAAGCGTTCCCGTTTTGTCTGTAAAAACGTACTCCACCTGGGGTGCAATAATAAATTATACATCTAAAAGTATACATTTAAAGTGTTCCTTTTATCTTTATAAGGAGGACACTGAATCACTAGCCACAGAATTTGTTACTAAGTCCCACATATCTTTTTCTATCTTGAATGTTTATCAAGTATCTGTGGAATTTGAAAATGCTTTTAGGTATGAGTAGCTGTACAGTACTCTCAGTATGGAGCATTTTTGAGGACAATTTTAAATAGTGATTGCAAATTGCATTTACTATTTATGGGTGTAACAGTTGTGACAATTCAAATGCAAATTGTTTGCATTTTCGTTTATGCGATGTCTGCCAAATTTTAAATGAAAACGCAAGTCCATTTGCAACTGCATTTCCCATGTCTTACATGGGTCTTACGTTACAACTTGGTCATATTTAAATTACAATAGCAATTACCATTTGCGATTTTATTTCCTCGGCGTCGCATACTAAATCTGCCAAAATTAAAAAGCAATCACAATTCTCTTTGCATTTGCGATCCCTGCACTGTCAATCAGTGTCAGGGCTGGGACTACACTATGGGGCATGTTTGTGTTAGGAAGCGATGTCACTCACCGTCACCCTTAGCTAAATGTTATATTAAGTATTTTGTGATAAATTCTGTCAAAACTCTGCAACGGAGAAGTGGTTGCTATAGTTACGAAACTGCCCACAGTAAACAGAACATGCCTAGCTGAGGCGTACAATCACGTGATTTGAGAAAACACGCTGGATAAGCGGGTTTCTCTCGCACATCTACACAGACACCCAAATGATCACAAATGGGAACATATACTGTTTTTGGGAACGACACTGTTTTTCTCTATTGTGTTGTCTGCGAAGAGAGAAAGCGCATCTTTTTTAATCCGTTACAACTGCAAATAGAATTTGCGTTTTCATTTGAAATTTGGCACACACTGTACATTCACGTAACAAAAATGCAAACAATTTGCATTTGCATTGTGTCACAACTGTTCACCCATACACACTCACCAAACAACACCGATAAATAGTAAACACAATTGCAAATGCAATTTGCAATTGCTTTTTAAATTTGTCCTCAAATACGTTCCATACTCTCAGTTCTATTCAGTTAAAAACATACAGAAATATTCTAACACAATCAGAGCAGAAAATGTGAACCAAGTTTTTAGATTCCATCTAGGTGTGCTTATAAGCCACGTAGCTTCCCACGCACCTGGCCTAGCTCCTCGTTGAGGTCTGATGTGTTGACTTGGGCTTTCTGGTCACTCTCCTCATGGTAAAGATCCAAGTCCCAGCCAATGAAAAATGAGCCCAGAAACTTCTGCAGCTCAACAGTCACATACAACGAAATCGGGATAATGAAGTTGTACAACACCAGAAAAGCCAGGAAATCAGAAATGAACTTCAGAATCTGTAAAGAGAATAACATCGAACATCTTAGAGAGAAGATCTCAAAAGTGCAAAACAAGCAGATTTTATAGAGTGATATGGCCAATCAAAGTGGCAGACATGCCATCGGTGTGGCCTTCTCACATCATCAGGACGCATTTGTTCACACTCAAACACACGATCTTGTATCAGAACAGATTTTGTAAAGCTAATTTATTTAACCTTGATCCCAAATTACATTTAACACTGTTATTGGCTGTTTTTGTCCATCTGTAACTTTTTGACAGTAAATAAATATACACAGAGGTGTTTGGTAATTATTATTGCATTTCACAATGCATTTTGTGCAAATCTTATGTATTGCAGTGACAGAAAGCGATTAGAACACCTCTCTGTAACCAAAGAAATGCAACACTTTGACAGAATGCAAATATACGTCAAAATAAACACATTATTAGCCACTAATTCATATAAAAATGTATCACACAAATTTTTGCCTTCAGAAGTTCATTACACCGTGTGCTTGCTTGTATTCCTTCTATGCATTTTTTAATGTTGCTCTGTGTACACACACCGTTTTATTTGCTGTTTTATTTTATGCCCTTCATTTGCAATGAGGACCATGTAATTAAAACGCCTTGTGAAGTTGCAAGCAGTTTGAGAACACATCTCAAGACCCCTGCTTTCTGTTGTGTTACACGAAAATTGTGTGTAGTGACCTGACTGCTGTTTCTCTCCTGATCAGTCTTCTGATTATAAAAAGGCTCATCCCACTTATTTTCTGCCTGCCAGGCGTACTTCAAAATAGTGCTGAGGATGGCTTCAAACAGCAAAATACCCAAGTAAATGATGAGAAATGTGTTCATGGACCTGCACAAGAGAGACAAAAACAGAATATGTGAACATTCTGTAGTGGTAATGAACAGAGGAAATGAGAACAAACGTGATGAAATACAAACTTCTCTACTGCTGAGCGCTTCTGGGATTTGCATTTGTAGTTCAGAGCCATCTTAGACTCCATCCCAGTATACACTGCTACACCTGCATGACATAATATTATTTACAAAACACTGAGTGACACCAAAGTGTAATTACATTAAATACATAACACTGAAGATAACATTAACGCACAATTTACCTGCTTAATATATATGTTCATTTATGTAACCAATTATTATTAATCAAAGTGAAATCATTTTAGATACATTCACACTACATTGTTTTCAGTAATCTGGACAACTTTCAAAATTACATTCATTAACTCCATTTTGGATGTGAATGCTTCCAAATGTGACAAACATAATGCCAAGACACTGTTAAAGTTGTTAAATTGCAAAGTGATTTCTGACATATCGAACGATGTTGCCATGCTGGGGCAATAAATTTATGCCAAGATAACTCATATCTTCTGCATGCATTGTGTGAACTGGATCAAACTTCAGTTGTATACTTCCAGACCCAGGACTGAATCTCAGGACTGACTCGCTTATTATTGTTGGGGGCTTTAAAAGAGAAAACCTCACCCATGAGCTGCCAAAATACAGACAGCACATCACATAAAATAAATAAAGAGCACATTTCACTGTTCCCAGAGCAGCTTCTTCCTCCAACTTAAATCTACCAAGCCTGTAAGGACTGGTGAGATGGACCAGTAAAACAGAGTGGCCTGTATCTGCACTAGTTGAGTGTTTTTGAAGCTGCAGTCATTGATCTGGATGGGATCACTGATATTGTGACAAGGTAATAATTGTTAGAGAGGGATGCAATGCCTATAAATTTACCCTACAAGCAAAACTGTATAATATTGTTTTTGATAATGTATTTGAATATGCGCTTATTTATATATATATATATATATATATATATATATATATATATTGTTTTGTGACAGGAATTTTAAGTTTGTGTGTTTAAGTGGATTAGGATGTTACTAAAAAACTACTAAAAAAACACAGACTCAAGACTTAAGGAAATGATTGCTCACAGTGCAACTAAGTCTAGGCAGGAAGGGTAGAATAATAATAAGCATTAAGAAAATTACCAAAAGAAAATTACCAAAAATTTCTTTGGTGTTTTTTAATCTTGCGCCTCGAAGCAGGAGGTTCTCTGGTCCTAAAGGTCTGAAAAGACAAAAAAAGAGTTTATCACAAACCCCAAACCTTCTTAAACTAGACCACAATCAACAAAGAGCTGTGAATAAAAATACCTGACTATCTCCTCTCCTTGATGAGTTACTGTTATTCTTCCAACAAACCTGCAATAAGAGAAAAAGGAAAAGACAGTCACAGGAGAGTCAAACTCAACTGTATGGTAGTAAGTCTATATCGATTATACAGAGTTAATATACAGAAGCAGAACTGTAAAGCTTCCTAAGAAATGCTCCCCATGAGAGAAGAGGATGTTAAGTTTCTAGGGGAATACCTGTATAAGTCAGCTTCCGGCTGCTGGCACTCAATTACTGCCTGCAGAGACTCCAGCCGCGACACCGTCTGTGACACAGCTGTTTCTGGCACTGCAAAGTGCGTCTACACATCAAATAAGAGAACACATTCAGTTTAACAATAGTAGCATTAAAAATAAACTTCTGTCCAAGCAAAACATGAAAATTATTTTTTAAAATGTTAAAAAAAATGCAAAAGAACTGCAGCAACATCTCCAAGATGCTTTGAAACAACCTAACTGAGAAGCAAGTTTACCCCAAAAAAAGTTGCCATAATTGTAATCACAGTGAGTTGTAGAGTTATAAGTGGAGTCAAAGTGTTGCTCAAATCACGTAAAAAATTCTTCGTTTTGGTTCAGAAGAACCGAGAATGTGCCATTTCAATGTGCATGCAAGCATCAATTCTTTTTTTTGTTTTTTGGCACATTGCCTACAACCTACTGTGCAAAAAACACGCATTCACACAGTTCAAGAGGCAAGAAATTGGCATTAGCTACTATTGTTTGCGCACATTTTAGCGAACGAACACGTCAACATTTTCATAAATGAAAATATTTTAGTTGTTTCTGTATAAAAGGCTACACCAAACATGGCGGCAGCCAAGCTCCATGTCAGTAACACTGAATCTCATCGGTTCTGCCATGTTTAGTGCAGTCTTTCATACAGATACGTTTACATTCAAACATGAGATTTCGATCACTAAATACGCTTAAAATAGTAATCTTTTTTACAAACTCATTATTTTGCCTCAGAAGGCATTAACCCTCTGGAGTTATATGCATTACTTTTATTTTCTGAGCTTTAAAATCCCAGGCACTACAACCAGGCATTAATACCATTACAAAGCAGGGAAGAGCCAGGTTTATTTCAACTCTGTTGAATCATATTCATCTAGAATAGAGTAACTTGCGGGCCAATTTTAATTTTAGGGTGGAGTATTTCTTTAACTTCGGAAACTTATAAAATCTATTCATTGAAATAATTTTTTTAATACAATTTTTTAAATATTTTTTTATTATTTTTTTTAATAATTTATCATTTAAAATATTATTTTTTAAATACACAAGCATGTGTATTTTGTAACATTTTTTAATATATGGTTATTTAGTTTAAATTTTAACAATACAGAGAGATTAAAGTAATATAACTAAACAATTAAAACTGAAGAAAAGTCTTTAAGATCTTCTGTAAATGTAATTCTACAAAAATCCCTATTTTAACTGAAAAAAGATAGGACACCCTAGCTCCTAATAGCTAGTGTTACCTCCTTTGGCTGAAATAACTGCAGTGAGACACTTTTTGTAGCCATCTACCAGTCTCTGACATTGGTCTGAGGAAATTTCACCTTACTCCTCAATGCAGAATTTTTTCAGCTGTGAGATGTTTGAGGGGTTTCTTGCATGTACAGCCCTTTTCAAGTCACCCCACAGCATCTCAATGGGATTCAGATCTGGACTGTGACTCGGCCATTCCAGGACTCTCCATTTCTGCCTTTTCAGCCAGTCTTTGGTTGATTTACTAGTATGTTTTGGGTCATTGTCATGTTGCATGGTCCAGTTCCACTTCAGCTTTCATTTTCTAACAGATGGTCTCACATGTTCTTCAAGCACCTTCTGATACACAGTAGAATTCATGGTGGATTCTATGATGGTGAGCTGACCAGGTCCTGCTGCAGCAAAGCAGCACCAAATCATGACACTTCCACCTCCATGCTTCACAGTTGGTATGAGGTTCTTTTCCTGGAATGCTGTCTTTGGTTTACGGCAAACATCTCCTCTGCTCTGGTGTCCAAATAATTCAATTTTGTACTCATCTGTCCAAAGAACATTCTAGAAGTCCTGGTCTTTGTCAACATTTTCTCTGGCAAATGTCAATCTGGCCTTGATGTTTCTCTCAGAGAGCAAAGGTTTCCTCCTTGCACACCTCCCATGCAAGTTAAACTTGTTCAGTCTCTTTCTGATTGTAGAGGCATGCACTTTTACATCAACAGTAGCCAGAGTCTGTAGGTCCCGAAATGACATTTTAGGGTTTTTGGAGACCTCTTTTAGCATCTTGCGGTCTGCTCTTGGGGTGAACTTGCTGGGGCAACCAGACCTGGGCATGTTGGTAGTTGTTTTGAAAGCCACTTGTAGACGATCTTCCGGACAGTGGAATGGCTGATTACAAAATCTTTTGAGATCTTTTTAAATCCCTTACCTGATTACAAAATGGTTGTAATCAGGTAAGGGTGATTACCTGATTACAAAAAAAACTCATAGGATGCTACAATTTGTTTTTCTGAAGGCCTCTGACAGCTCTTTTGCTCTCACCATGGTGCTCACTCTCACTTCAACAATCGGGAGCACACCAAACTAAATGTCCGAGGTTTAGATAGGGCAAGCCTCATTCAAAATGCTGAGTAACGATTTACTAATTATGTGCACCTGGTGTGATACACTTGTGTGTGATTTGAGACATTTTAAGAGGGAATACATGTGAGGGTGTCCTAACTTTTGCCTCAGTTAGAATTTGCATTTTGTGGAATTACATTTTACAGAAAATCCCCTCTTCCCCCTCTTTTAACTGCATAGATATATTACTTTAATCTCTCTGTATTGTTAAAATTGAGATTAAATATCCATATATCCAAAATGTTGCAAAAATGTTACAAAAATACACAGGCTTTCATAGGGTGTCCTAATTTTTTTACACAACTATATATATATAGTGATATGACATGACTGTTATTTTATAATACTATGATCATAATTTTACGATCAGAGGGTAATAGAGCAAAAAAACAGTTTATTGACTGCATCAATACAACATCAGGAGACATTAAAAAGAGCTAGAAGTAGTGAAAGTCTATGAGCCTAAAGAATTTTGTTATGAGAAGATCAAAACAAAAACCTTCAGGTTAGTCTCTCCATCAAGGCTGGCAGTGGTGATATGGCAAGTTCCCTCAGCACGGTCTGATGATAAGAGCACCAGGTCCGCAGGAAAGGTCTCATCTTTGGCTACTCTCACAATATCACCTACCTGCACATGTGCAAGAACACAGGGCCATTTCAATGTCCTCGTGGCATCACACACACACACACACACACACACACACACACACACACACACACACACACACACACACACACACACACACACACACACACACACACACACACACACTTCTGTCCTTCTAACTTCCAAAAGACGGAATCAACCTATGCTACGTTTATTCCTCATTCCAGAAGCCTTTTAACTCTAAAAGGCATCACCATAGGGAAAAAAAAGACCATCACAACTTCTGTTTGATGGTGACTGTAAATTCTTCCTTTCTTGCACCTTTCCGGACACAGTTTGAACAAATAATTTTGTATCACTGTATCCTAATTAATCAGTTTATTAATGAGAGGTGACTTCTTGCTCTCAGCTCTCTGATAACAACTTTCCTAGGCTACCAAACATAAAAGAAATGTAAAAAAATATTTTTATTTAATTACTTTTATATAATTACTTATTATTTTTTCCTTTACATTCTATGCATCTTAAGTTAAGCACATTATTAGTAGCTCTTATCTTTATGTATTTTGTTTATTTATTTTGCATTCAGTTGATTTAAAAGTGATCTTAAAATTCGCAGTGATGTTGGCTGGAACTCACTCGGATATTCTTGGATCGGGTCTGTACCAGACTCCCACTGCGCACAACAAATACTGGGGCTCCATTTACTTCATTGTCAGCTTTGTGCCGCAGCCAGTCCTCATATCCCTGTATGAGTGTGTGAAGACAAACATATGGCCAACTGTTTACACTGCAATCACACAGGCACAATGTTATGTACACATCACAATCTGTGAACAAGCAGCATAAGCGTCCATGCGCTCACCTGTTTAATGGCGGTTACGGTGATGACAAAAAACAGAGGAAGTCCACTAGTTATAGGGGAAGTGGGTGTGTCTATCATTAACTGAAGGGAAGAGAAAGTGTTATGTTGTCAAAAAAACAGCTTACAATTGCCCAGTTGCCATTGACAAAACAAGGAAGCACACTTATTGATGAAAAACACCACTGTATTGTTTTTAACATTACATGTTCCCAGTCTTTCCCCAAACTACATTTCCCAGAAGCACATCTCTGGATTTATATCTACACACACCTGTTCTCTATTCATTCTTATTAGTGTTCTCTGTGTATATCGCCCTCAGTTTTGCCAGTTCTTTGTGAAGTCTTGTTTATGTTTCACCCCTCTGTGGACATTGCTTTTAATCTTTCCAGTCTTTCCAAATGTTTTCATATTTAGTTCCTTTGTATTTATTTTCTGGTTATCTCTGATTAACTTTAGGGTTTACTTAGGATTTTTCCCTTTGTTAAATGTTTTTCAATTCAGTTTTTACAATGTTGCACTATTTCAAAGCAGCTTTATTGCTATTATTTAAAGCAGCTTTTTTCTATTTACATATAATGAAAATAGAAAACAAGAAATATTAAACATGTTCCACACAGAGAACAGAATACATAGAATTATTGCAAATTTTTATTGTTTGTTATAAGATATATATTAGCAAAACTAATTAGGGATACTAAGACTGTAATTGGTTCATGAATATAGAGCGGATTGAACTAATGAACACTACAACTACAACACATTTGGACCTTGGACCTGTTGTTTCACACTGTGGCAAATTTTATCTGTGTTCTCTCCCTCTCTCACAGGCTGAATGTATTTATTGTGAGGTGCTGCATACGTGGTGATCAACTGCTCCACCCTATGATGACGATTGGCTGCAGCTGAACATGTTTTGCTTTTAAAATCCTGGTTTAATGGTGGAACGGGAGCTGTCACGACTTTAGACTCTTCTCCAGACTGACATGTTTAGTTAGTGTAGTGTGTTAGTGTAGTGACTTGAACAGCTCACTGTGGAGTTTAGCAGTGGTGGCCGCCCCTTTTTGTTTCACTCTGGTTTGCCTCAATTTATTTTAGAAATCCTGTATTTTTGTTTGCTTATTGAAGTTAATAACTTTTCTGCTTTATTTTCTTGGTTTATTTCTTATCCTGGGGCAGGTGTCATAAAGCAAAGTAATTCCCTTTTTTATTTTCTAATGCATTAATCAAAATGAATCCTTTTGTGTCCCACAGATGAAAAACAGTAATGTGTTTAAAATGACATAAGGGATGGTGAAAAATTTCAGAATTTCCATTTTTAATAAATTATTCCTTCAAACATAGATTCATGATGCCATTAAAAGTCTTGGAATTCATTAAATAAAAGGGCAAATAAAACCAGTCAGTGTGAGGTAGGGACATATATAAGATGAATCAGGACTTACCTGAACTAAGAAGATAATAAGAAAATAAAAATTGGCTATTCTTCTGAACTGCTCAAACAAATTCTTGGGGACAAAGTTCCATATGGTGTACTACAAAAAGAAAACAACAAGAGCATGATGGATTTTACTGTCAAATCAATAGTCAGAGTAGGAAAAGACCACACGTGACAGTCAAATGACTCCACATTTACATCTGTAGCTCTGCTGAAGGTTCTCTAACATTCATTGTTTATGACGGCAGAATCATTCTGTAAACTCCTACCTTGGAGGAAATGATCCTGTTGTCTGCAAATCTTTGAGGAATGTAATGGCCATGATGTGGGAACTTATTTGCTATGTACACAGTCCGTGTGTCACTCTGATGGGGAGGGTCAAAACCCTGTAAGAAATCAGAACAGACAGGTTGGTTCGTGTCTGACAAGCCCAGAGACGCTTGTGCAACACTTCTGTACTGCCCTTCACATCCACACATGGAAAATAAGAAATATCATGTAATCTACATGGTGTGGAAATAAACATTTGATTTTTTTTAATTATGGGTTAAACTTACACTGAAATGTTTCAAAATAATATAGTAGGTGTTTTTATAAACCATCATAAACATATCAGGACCCCTCTAGCGTGCCATGCAATATAAATGTCTGGTACAGCACCTTTAACACTAATACTAAAACTCTGCAATGAGTACAGTTTTCTATTTCTCCTGGGCCACAGAAATACAACATCTAAATTGATTTTTTCATAAACATCTCAGTTTTGTGTTTACACTTACAACTTTATAACTTACTTTGCAAACTGTTCAGTGTAACTTTTTAATACTTTTAACAGGTAAAAAGTATAAAGTTTTGCATACACATGTAATAATAGTAATAGCAGCAGTAATAAAGTGTATTTATTGCACACTATATAGCAGGAGATTATGTATTACATAATTCATAATCAACCATCCATACATGATGCTGTCACATCCAATCCATTCATGACACTATTCATTATTAGCACATTTAAGTATCTGTCATTTGCTCAACAAGCACACCATCTGAACATGTATTCAGTGCCGAGGACATACATGATGACGACAAGCTTTAGCGCTGCAGTCATTTCATTGCAATTATGTCAGTCTGATATTGTCTTTGAGCGTATTTGCAGAGAACGAAGTACTCTCAGCCTGACTAATAACAAACTCTGGAGTGGATCGCTTGTGGTGAGAAAGCAAACCTATCCAACACTCAACCCATAACAAAAAGAAAACCAAAATCTTTTACAAATAGTTCTTTTCAAGACTGTCATGTTCAGATTGGCTTCATATTAACCAGGTTGTCAATGTCACTGATGAGAAGGCAAGACAGTTTTTTTACACTACTCCAAAAGTGCCATGTAAAATGTGTCTGGCAAAAGGGCAAAAAATCTAAATAAAAAATACATCAAATTATAAAACTTAACTTTGGTGGTCTAAAAGAAAAAACATGTGTATAGGTAAACTTATGATGCAAGCTGAATATAAAGTCTGGTTGATCAACAGCCAAACTGGGCACGCCAAAAAATCCATTATTAATTCAGTTTGTGTGGAGCAAAGCAATTCATTATGGAAGGCACTTTCACAGTACACAAGAGTTAAACCACTTACTATTGAATTCCAAATGCTTTAGTTTTGATTTGGTGTTCTACAGACACGTGAGCTACATGCAGAGTGTGTGGAAATCTCAAGCTGTGCAATTCCCTCATGCACAAAAACATTTAATGTCTTTGGCCTGTGAGACACATGAAACACTCAATACAAACACAATCGACCTGTTGTGCTATGCTTAAACACTGCCAAATATGGACATTTCCTCAGGCCAATATAATAAAACTTTTACTCTTTATAAATCATAACTGAGTGTCTTGAATTACATCATGCACCATGAAAGCAGAAAAATCTCTGTAGCTGTGTGCTACATGACCATGCAAGATGCTCTGCAGATGCCATGTTTAACTGATGGTAAAATGTTCCCTGACACTTACATGGACTAACTGTTTGAAGCTAGCAAACAAACCTGAAACTACTTGGTTTTGCCATGAGTATGAGAATTAAAATTTGCTGCAAATGAGTAAAAGCACTGTTACATTGTGTCATCCATACATTTTTTTCTTGCATTAACATGTCAATTATGAAAAAATATGCACTTACATTTTTTAGTAGTTAAAATGAATGCATCTTGAGCATCTTGGTGCTTTCTTTGCATCTGGTCTGTATCATTACCCGATGCAAAGAAGGCACCCAAGATGCATTCATTTTTATGTTCATTCATTTTTAAGATGCATTCTACTTGTCAGACAAGTAGGGGAAAAATCTGGTTTCCCATTTAGGTGTTAGTTTTGTGCTATAACATGATGGTGAAAATGCTGGATTACAATTATTTTCCAGAACCAAGCCACAGATAACTAAAGGTGCCATTAGCTTCCACAGTGAGCACAACTTGTGGCAAACAATTTTGCTTGTTTCACACGAGACATGAAAGTTTGCTTTATTTGCAGTTTGCAATACAAACAGTCTTTGTATTATGTGAATTTTTCTCAAAATGCAAAGTTTCATGCAAAATATTAGCTAATTTTGAACCTGATGGCACCTTTAAAAAAGTTTGGACAGGGGCAACAAAAGTCTTAAAAGTAATTGGTACTGATAAGAAACAGCTGAAGGAGCATTTTCAAAAGTCAGCAACATGACTATGTATAAAAAGAGCATCTTAGAGAGACTGAGTCTCTCAGAAGATGGGCAGAGGTTCACCAATCTGCAAAAAACTGCATCTACAAATTGTGGAACAATTTCAGAATAATGTTCCTCAACAGAAATATGCGAAGACTTTGAATATCCCATCAACTACAGTTCATAAAATCGTCAAAAGATTCAGAGAATCTGGAGAAAATCTCTGGGCACAAGGGACAAGGCCGAAAGTCAAAATTGGATGCCTGTGATAATTGGGCTCACTGCATTAAAAACAGGCAGGATTCTGTCTTGGAAATCACTGCAAGGGCTCAGGAACACTTCCACAAATAACTGTCTGTGAACACAGTACACCATGCCATCCACAAATGCAGGTTAAAGCTCCATCATGCTAAGAAGCAGCCATATGTGGACACAATCTAGAACTGCTGCTGTCTTCCCTGGGCCAAAGCTCATTTAAAATGAACTAAGGCCAAGTGGAAAACTGTTCTGTGGTCACACAAGTCGAAATTTGAAATTCAGTTTGGAAATCACTGACACATCTTTCGGACTAAAGAGGAGGGACCATCCGGCTTGTTATCAGCACAGAGTTCAAATGCCTGCATCTCTGATGGTATGGGGTTGCATTAGTGCCAATGGCATGGGCAGCTTACACATCCGGAAAGGCAACATCAACACTGAGAGGTATATGCAAGTTTAAGAACAACATTTGATCCCATTCAGACGACATCATATTCAGGGAAGGCCATGCATATTTCAGCAAGACAATGCTAAACCACATACTTCATCCAGCGGTGTTTTATACTTTGCATGAAATAGTAAAACGTCTCGCTTTCAACATTTAATATGTTGTCTATGTTCCAGTGTGAATAAAATATGGGTATATGAGATTTGCAAATCATTGCATTCTGTTTTTATTTCTCTTTTATTTCCTGCTGAAAATTAAATTAAGTTCTTTTCAGAACATATCAATAACCTGATAGCGTCTTTTATTGCAACTGAAAATAATCTAGCTAAAAATAATCAATAATCAAACAATCAAAATTTTATATTAAATTAACAAGAGTGAGTGGGTACTTGCCATGTCAAAACTCAGGAATATTTAAACAATGTTAACATGTTTTAGCATGATGCTAACATAATTGCACATGATGTTTACGTTTTAACATTATGCTAGCATGATTTAACATAATGTTGGCATATTTTAGTATGAAATGGCATGATGATAACATGAAGTAACAAGATATTAGCATGATATATATACTACAACATGGCTTGCTATGGTGATCTAAATTGTTGCTAGAGTGGTCAGAAAGTTGCCAGGGCAATACCTAAAGCCTACTGGCAGCCCGAGTCAAATAAACCCATCCACGTCTCCACAATGTTCTAATGCTGAGACATGGCCTATTCATTTTATTACATGGTTGCTAGGGTATAGCTAGACAGTTTACAGGGAAAAACCAACAGACGAATGTGTGAATCAAAAGAGCCAACTCCCATGTCTCTATGATGTTCTGGTGCTGAGATATAGCTCATTCACGTTAGTTGCTAGGGTTCTCGAAATGGTTGCTAGGCTGAACAGTTGCCATGGTAATAATTAAAGGTTACTTGCCAGTCTTAGTTAAAAGAGGCCACCCATCTGACTGGATTTTGGACAGAATTTGACAAAATTTGTAGGAGAAGCAAATAAAATAATAAATAAAAAAATAAAATAGCAAATTTGCATATGCTTTAAAACAACAGAAGTGGACAAAGAATTCAAAACATGAGTATTTTTGTAAAAAGGGTTATCTCTTATGAAAGCTAGGTGGCGCTGTCTTCAAACTTTGTGTGTATCTTCAGGATATGCCGTAGAGGATCCCTACCAAATTTTGTGCTGATCTCATATTGTGTAAAAGACATCATATTTCAAACAGCAGAAAAACAGTTCATCAGTTTCCACCAAAATCAGAGTAGACATATTCAGGAAAACATAGACAAGAAGATTGTGATTTTCTGACAATCGATTGAAGTTATGGGCAACTCAGGATCATATAACAGACCTAATACCGCAGACTGTAAGAAACATAATGGCAAGTAAAATCTTTGTGAGCTGCAATCAGCTTGTATGGCAGCAGATAAGTCTATGCAATATGATGATGTTGGCAAACGGCAAACAAACAGGCTATAGGGTTCTGTCCTGTCTCTGACCTATGCTATTACAAGATACTTTTCAGAGCACTGGTTTACAACACTGTCCTGGACGACCCCAGTGTCTCCCTAATCAAACGTCTAATTAAAATTATCCGCTAACTACAAGTCACAAGAAAATAGCATTCCACTATATACCAATACTTGAATAGCAGCACTATTTCGCTTACATAAGCACAAGGGCAAAGGCCTTCTGTGAAATATGTTTAAATAATGTAGATCAAGAGAGCCAACATAGCAATACATTTCAATACATTTCAGCAGACATCACAACCCCTTTAAAATTAAAATAAATTAAAGAACGACAGGTAGCTAATTTGACTAATAACATTAACCCACATGATGCATTTTTAAGTCAAACGTGTAGCTTTCCAGCTGTATGCTGTATACTGTATGTAATACAACTTTACAATAACATTTGTTTTTTTTAGTTACTAACAATACAATGCACTATACTAACTAACAATGAACAACACTACAGTAGTTGTAAATCTTAATGTTAATATCTGCATTTACTAATCCAAAGCTGTATTTGTTAACATTTGTTAATGCAAAAAGAAATAATGGGAACAGACAATGCTTAGGGTAATAATTGCCAATAATATTACCAAAGGTTAATACATGCTGTAAAATACATAGCTTGTTGTTCATGTTTGCTAATGGTAATAAATTGAACCTTTTAAGTTTAAACAGTTTATGTTCCTGTTCCCTCAGCAGACAGAAAACACTAAGATCATTAGACCAGCAGGCCATACTGTGAGCTTCTGTTCACCACAGGCCTGTATGGTGGCATGTAATTTTTTTTAAATAAAGAAAAGGAAGTGCTCAAAAAAAAGGGCAGGAACATAGTAATCAGTAGTTAATAAAACTTAATTTTAATGTTCCATGTGTTCAGTCACCTATTAATACTTTTCCTTTTCAGTTTTTTGCCATGGTATTGATACAGTATTGCTATCAAATATTTCCCCAGGGAACTGTACCATATTCATAATTTTGGTATTGTGACACTCCCTGAAATAGGTGTGCAGTGTTTCCGTCAGTGTCTACTCTGTGCAGTGAGTGAAGGGAGAAGCAGCACATTCAACTGACCATACAGCATATGACTTGTGAATAACTAGCATTTCCAAGCACCTGGTACTGTATATGCCCATAGTCTGTTACCCAGATGGAGCTGACAGAAAATAACTGGGTGTGTTAGATATACTGTGGTTTTATAAAGTGAAAAGATCAGTCTGTGTATTATAAGCGATAACTCATAGCCTTGTGCAAACGGTCCTGAGTGTCTGAGCTGTAAGACAAAATATACAACACGAGTTGCGTGGAGTCTCCACGATGTGCCTTTCCAAAAAGATTATTGGATTGTGCTATTGTGATTAAAGGAACACTCCACCCAAAAATGAAAATGAGCTCATAAATTACTCACCCTCAAGGCATTCTAGGTATATGTGACTTTCTTCTTTCAACCAAACAGACTCATTAAATATCCTGGCTCTACCCAGCTCTATGATGGCAGTGAAGGGGGCAGAGCCCGAAATTTTGAACATGGTGGCACGGTGGCACACAGTTACGCCTTAGTTAAATATAAACAGTTCGGATATGTATCAGTATACTGGATCTGTGCATCTAAAGTCTAAGTCTAAAAGTGACAGTAGCCTGATAAACTTGGCCGTCTGTGTCATTAATGTAAAAGGGATAGTGTACTCAAAACTGAATATGTTTCCATCAATTGCTCACCCGTATGTCAATCCAAACCTGTGCAGCCTTTTATTAGTTGCAGAAAAAAGAACCCAATTTGAAAAATGTCTCAATGGTTTTGTGTGGAAGTCAATGGGTGCCAATATTTAGTTACCAAACATACTTCATTTATGTTTTCTGTCCCTAAGAAGCAAAAATGTCTTTGTAATGACAGGGGGGTGAGTAAACTATCTGTCCTAACTAACTATCCTGTTAATGAAACAACAAAAGACAAATGCTACTTTTCCACCATTGGGCCGAACAGTTTTAAGAATGGTAAGGAACGATTACCTCTATTTTCCACCTTAGTTTGGTTGGGCACAGCATCATTAGGTTTGCTACCTGTGCCAGAATTCATATGGTGATATCGCTACTCAGAATTGGTCAATTGTCTGGCTTTTTCCATTTTACCATTTTCTCTCACTGCTGGCCAAGCACATTATTTGAGCAAAGTAAACACAAGTTGTGTACATCGTTATTAAGTAAAGTTAAGTAATCCTCCATATAAATTGCTATTTACATCTCATACTGTCTGTAAACTCTTGTGTTGCCAATGCAATGACTGACTTTGGCTTTTATACCTTTAATCAGTATCTGTGTGTATTCAATTTGTATAGTGCAAAGCTGTTTTATTTTCATTTGATTATCCAATTTTTTATAAAACTGATGTACCTAAAAAATGAAAATCACTGCCATTCTTTCTTTAAAGTTTTGTTACCTTGTACAGCTAGATTTAGATCTAGAAACTGCTAATCTACTAGATCTACTAAATCTGCTAATGCTACTACTATTTCAGAGCGAGTATGAAGACTGCTAGTACACACATTTTACAGTGAGCATGCATGTGATTCTGCTGCAGTGTTAGGCCCAATATTCCATAAAGGTGGAGCTAAGGGTGGAGGGATGGAGCTGGATGTCTTGAGTTATTGCTGTGCAATACTGCATAAAGCATGCTAAGAACATTATTTAAATATAGCAGTAGAAGCATGCTTGCAACATAAACAAAAATGAAAGCCACTAAATGTAACATCATTAACATATGAAAATTAAAATGTGTAATAATGATATGGAATTTTTACGACCCTGTCCATCAAAATGACAGACAATGAAAAAAAGCCTTGTCCAATGATTCTGACATCACACCTCTATTTGCCAAATGCCAAAAGTAAACAAACAATACTAATATATACTTATAGCTTGCTGTAAAACTGTAAAAAAAAAGAAAAAAAAAAAATCACAATCCTAATCTTAATCTCCATACAAAAATCTCAGATGGCCAGACAGGGAATTATCTTTTATGAATAACTAAAATATTGGTGTCCATTAGACTGTCACGTTATTTACCACATTTTTGTTTAATGTTATGCAGCCCTAGTTATTATATACTGCACACAGTATATAGTGCGCAGTTGTATCTTAATTGTTCTGTTCATGATATGGGAACTCATAAGTAGTGTCGTCATGATACCAAAATTATGACTTTTATACGATACACCTAACTAAAATATAACCTAACTTGATACCAATACTGAAAAGTATGGCGTGTCCATTGTTCCTGCATGGTGCACTGAGAGTGCTGCACACACGCCTCTTTTTAAAACGCTGTCATTCCTAAAGTATTGATACTAATAAAATGAGTATTAGTATAATTTAACAACAGCAGGGCATTTCGATACTTTTCTAGTATCTATATATTGTGCAACACTATTATTGAGAATGTCACTCACTTTTAAAAACAGCATTTAGTGTCCACAAATGCACTGATGCAGCACAACATATTGAGATGTGTGCTAATAAAACTGAATATTGTTAATATTATAATTCAGCCAATCATACTGTCTCTGTCATCTGTCTTTGCTGTCTGTCAGATACATGGCTCCCGCACACCACGCAAATAGTGGACAGCAACAGGTGTTATTTAAGGAGTTGTGTTTTTTCTTTGATGAACAAAGTCAGTTCGGAAAAGAAAAAATCCAAATGAACCACAATCCACAGCTCTGGGAACAATTGGCCTTGAAGCCAAATGAGAAACGAGTGTGAACGAGCCAATCGACTTGGCTTAAGACAAAGAGCAATACAACTAACCTAAACAGTCATCCACAACATAATCACCCCTGACAGATATTAGAGCTGAGAACAAAACCTCAGTTGAAGATAAAGTCTTCCAGACAGTTAACTGCCGAAATATGACGAAGTGATGTCATCAAAGATATAATAACTTGCTATATTAATGCAATAAGCTGTAATGCTGTGCTTTACTCCTTGTGCTGAGTTTTACATAAATTTGCATTTAGTGAGTCATTTTATAGTATTATATTTTTGTTTTTTGCTACACAATTCATCGTACAGATGAGCAGTGTTTTGTATTGATTTACTTTATTTGCTTTTACTTCAATCTATTGTTTGAGGTAAAGGGGAACTAGTACAATATATGACTATTACAAACACATTTTGGAAGGATGCAAAATATTGTTGGATTATTGTTACCGACAAAATTCCAAAAAGTATCGAGATATCATTTTGTGTCAATATTGCACACTCCTAGTTGTCGGTGTGTAGTTTTCAGTGTGTCAGTGTGTAGTTTTCTGTGCAACACTTGTTTTTCCATTTTAGAATACTGTCATTGAGAACTCATTCCCTGAACATGCAAATTAGTAAACTGCACTTTTAATTAAAAAATATTCTGTAATTCATGTTGACTCACGAATTTGCACATGGTTTGTCTTAAAGCATTTTAAAAACACTACATAGACATATAAACAACTTTAAACATACCACAAGGGGTCTTTAAAAAAAAACACTGCTGGACTGCTTATGTTTCACATTAGCAATAACACACTGTCCAATTTGTTCTTCAAAACACTGATATTCTATAAATTCTGAAATTGTTTAAGCACAATTCTGCCTGGAAGGCTTACTTTTTAGCTTTGCAGAAACACTCCACTGTTACAAAAAAAAGACCAATTACTTTGTACAAACCCAATTACACAAATGAGCATTCGAGACTAAAACAGCACACCATCAATGTGAAAAACAGACATGTGGTTCCACACCACCAACTTTTTCCATCTCAACTAACCATTTACAGTCAAGAAAAAATTTGCAGCCACAGGGTCAGACTTTCAGAGAAAATACCCCAGAAAGCAGGCCAGATCTAGAAACACTTCCTGAGTGAACCCAAAAGCATTAGGACACAGCCTTCTGATGTACAAATGCTGCATTTCTATACAAATGTTTTGCAATTTTGGTGTTAAACAGCCTCTCCCACAACCAAATTAGAACCTTACATTCGTTTTTAAAAGACTGATATAACATGAACAAGAAACAGTAGACTAAGTAACAAATAGTTATAAGAACCAATTCCATCATACATGTTATCGAGCAACACATTCTTACAGCATAAATGCAAGTTTTTTTAAATTTTACCAAGACCATCTTTAAGATGTAAAGCATTCCAATTAAAAGACAGAGATACATAAAGCATGCCAGCAAATGCCAAATAAATGCATTGTTTAGTCAACCTTCAGGTTCTGTTTCAATAACTTAAAAAACATACTCCACATTAATTTATTATGTTGATACCTCATGGCTTCTTCTAATGTCTTAAAAGTTTGTTTAAAACCAACTTTGGATAATGATAATATCCTTAGTGAGTAATATTCTGCATGTGTTTTGGAGTCTTAAAGACCCCAGGCATAAAGCATATCACAATGTATTTTTCCATAGTAAGATTTTCTTTTTGATGGATACACTACAGAGGTACACTTGTCATTGTCTATAACAACTGTTGTTTATGACAGGCATTTCAATTATATTTAACTGTTTAGTTTGCTGTACCGTGTTCTTCTACAATGTGCTTTTGCTGCGGCCACAATGGCCTTAAACACAAACAATGCTGTAAATAATCACCTCTCTGAAAAGTGTAGGCCTGCTTTGTGGTGAAACATAAGGTTAATAAATATCCTGTTGACTAGCCTTTGATTTTAAGTGATATTAAAAGAGGGTCTCATAAAATTGAAGAGTGAACAGTAGCAACAGATCACTGCCTACAAGTTGTCATAAATTGTATCCACTATCAATACGCGTTATAACTCTGAGACTTCTCATGTTTTACAGAAAACGCTTTTTTTTGGTAAAATATCAAGCTTTCAGAGAGACAAACAAAGCAGCTAATCGAGGCGAGCTAAGTAAATACTACGAGCTCTTACCTCCAAAACACAAAAAGCATTAAAAATGATCATTCCTTCACTTAGCATTTTCTATCAATGCCATAACTGACCACTGCTAATAAAACACATCTATATGTAAAATAAAACCTATACGTGAACTGTTTTAAACATGCTAAATGTTGTCCTGAGCAATTACAAAATAGTTATTTAGTTTGTTGTCAAATAACTTAACTAGCAGACAGGCGCTAGCCTGGAACTAACGTACTCACAGAAGAGTCATTAAAATCAGAAAACGAAAGGCATATCTCTGTGAAAGGCGCAGTATAAAACAAACAGTCAAACGCAGTTTAAGCGGATGTTTGTCGCACCAGCTGCTGTCGGATCCAGCGGATCATCCTCAACTGCTGTAGCGCAATCAGCTAGCCCGCCTCAGCGACACGAATCCCCGCAGCACCGAAGAAACAGCTCCTCCGACGAATCTCCCTCTTTGCATTACACGCAGAACACGCGCCCACAGCTGATACCTGAAAGCCGAGCCATTGTCAAAACAAAGCCGCTGCCCGATGTCGAAACACTAACACAAGCGCTTCGCTTAACGGACGCGACTTCTGACTGACAACATCCCGGAAGTGACGCCACTAGCGCCGCTCATCGTCTGAGGCGAGCGCATCAACGGTCGAAAGTTGATGTCGCGCGTGCTACCGGAACTCGGTTTGAACCAGGTAAACATTTACATAGATCACTTTGTATTAACTGAAATTATCAAAAAATCTTGATTGATTAGGATGCAGATATTCTGGACGCAAATACTCTGAACACAGAAAGCTGTAGTTCATACAAAAGTGAAAATTACTCCATTTAATGATACACGTGTTATTGTCCACACCTGTATGGTATTTGTATTACGTGGAACATGAAACATGAAGAACCTTTTCATATTCAATCCACCACAGATGTATAGCCTTTATAAAGGTTGAAACACACCATAAGGGGATCACAAACAAATCCAACAACTGTAGTTCTTGTACTTTAAGCATATTTAAAGTGGAGCACTGTTTGTTTAGTCAACATCACCCACTTCCACTGGATTCTCCTCAGTTGCACTGTGCACTTTATCATCTATGGCACCATCAATGCAGAGGGGTATATACAAGGTTTAGAACAACAAATGATCCCATCCAGACAACATCTTTTTCAGGGAAGGTGCCTTGCATATTTTGGCAGAACAATGCTAAACCGCATACTGCATCCATTACAACAGCATGGCTTTGTAGTAGAAGAGTCCGGGTGCTGAATTGGATTGCCTGCAGTCCAGATCTTTCACCAATTGAAAACATTTGACACATCATAAAATGAAAAATCTGGCAAAGAAGACCCAGGACTGTTGAGCAGCTAGAATCCTACATCAAGTATAAGACAACATTCCCCTCCCAAAACTAAAGCAACTAGTCTCCTCAGTTTCCAGACATTTACAGACTGTTGTTAAAAGAAGAGGGGATGCTACACAGTGGTAAACATGCCCCTGTCCCAACTTTTTTGAGAGATGTTGCTGCCATCAAATTCAAAATGAGCAAATATTTCGCGTGAAATAGTAAAATGTCTCGCTTTCAACATTTAATGTTCTATGTTCTAGTATGAATAAAATATGGGAATATGAGATTTGCAAATCATTGCATTCTGTTTTTATTTACTTTTTACACAGCATCCCAACTTTTTTTTGAATTGGGGTTGTAAAAAAATTCAAGGGGTGTGGTCAACTATTTCTTTGGTGGGGCAGGGGTCCTGTAGCTAAACTTAGGATGTACTCACACTAGGCACTCCGAACCATGCTCAGGCACATTTGACCCCTAAAACCTGCTTTGTTTGACCAGTGTGATCGTTCACATGTAGTACAATCACACTCAGGCATCATAATGATATGTTTTTATTTAATGAACTTGGACCCATTAAAACAAATAACATGCAGCGCTTAAACCATTCTTGGGCATTTTGAAAAGTGGTAAAATTGACAAAAACTTACATGGGCTTGTGCACTGCTACTTTCAGATTTCTAAATGACAACTGCCATTATTTATAGTTTAAATTATCATAAGTAAAGAATTTTAATATATTTGCATGATACACTTTACACTGATAATCTAAAGTGGATGGTAGGGATGGTGGTATTAAAAAGGGGAAGCTTTTATCAACAAGGTGAATGCCATTTCCCCCCTCAATTCAGTTTACCCCTTGAATTCAGTTTAATAACTGTTATTATTATACAAATATAGTTGGATATTGAAAATACTGCTGTTTTTAGCAGGTATGATATTTGTAAGTTAGTATTGAATTTGTATGTCACCAGTATACATTTTCTTAACACAATATATCCAGTAGAATGATTGTTGAATTAATGTTGCATCTCAAAGGCAGTATAGGGAGCAGATGCAGACAATATACCATGTTAGTGGTATGTGCTGCATTGAACACAGTACATGCACCATGACAATTAATCTGTATGTGAGCGCTGCATAATACTGTCATCTGCTGAGTCTCTCTGGTTTAGTTCAAGAACACCACAGCTGTTAGAATCCCTGCTGTCATATCACTGCCTAATATTCTGAATCATTTAGCACAATGATTATGAATGTTCAGTTTTGTGCATCTTCAGGCAAAATCATTTTACCTACTCAGTGGATATACAGATGGACAGACAGATAGATTTTGTGCAATAAAAGCAACAATCAGTGTAACAATGAAGCACAGATGCTTCATTTTGGGATTGAAACTGTTTAGTTACCATCTCTAGAGCTTTAACAACATTACATCACCCATGAAGATAGTAGTATTGTTCAATAGCTACTTAAATTTGGTTACCAGAACAGGTTTCTTCCATAGCTACATAGATTTTTCTTGATAGTAGCAAAACTGTTTCTGGAATACACTTTTAATATTAACTGTAATATTAGTATTTTGACTGTTTACATAGGGCTTTTCCTTTACCAATGTGTAACCCAGGAGATTTCTGTTTATGTAAATACCTTTGATAACCCAACAGTGCCCCATTCAGGATAATGAAAGAAACGCATTACAGTTGTTAATTCGGCAGACACTTGTATCCAAAGTGCAAATAAAGGAGCATTTAATTGAGCTTTTCCCCCTAAGAGCAAACAATAAACACATAAACATTCATAAATTATACAAAGCTAAATTTACAAGTTGGACAAATATTGAAGTTTGGAGAGAAGTGAACTGTATTTGTACAATGTTTACAAAGTAAAACAATTGTAAGTTGCACAAGTTTAGTCAAGTACAGTCACGTGAAAAAATTAGGACACCCTATGAAAGCCTGTGTATTTTTGTAACATTTTTGCAACATTTTGGATATATGGATATTTAATCTCAATTTTTACAATACAGAGAGATTAAAGTAATATATCTACGCAGTTAAAAGAGGGGGAAGAGGGGATTTTCTGTAAAATGTAATTCCACAAAATGCAAATTCTAACTGAGGCAAAAGTTAGGACGCCCTCACATGTATTCCCTCGTAAAATGGCTCAAATCACACACAAGTGTATCACACCAGGTACACATAATTAGTAAATCGTTACTCAGCCTCTGACTGAGGCTAAACCTCAGACATTTAGTTTGGTGTGCTCTTGACTGTTGAAGTGAGAGTGAGTACCATGGTGAGAGCAAAAGAGCTGTCAGAGGCCTTCAGAATTTTTTTAGCATTCTGTGAGTCTGGAAAGGGATTTAAAAAGATCTCAAAAGATTTCGTAATCAGCCATTCCACTGTCCGGAAGATCGTCTACAAGTGGAGGGCTTTCAAAACAACTGCCAACATGCCCAGGTCTGGTCGCCCCAGCAAGTTTAAGACCAGACTGCAAGATGCTGAAAGAGGTCTCCAAAAACCCTAAGATGTCATCTCAGGACCTACAGCAGGCTCTGGCTACTGTTGATGTAAAAGTGCATGCCTCTACAATCAGAAAGAGACTGCACAAGTTTAACTTGAATGGGAGGTGTGAAAGGAGGAAACCTTTGCTCTCTGAGAGAAACATCAAGACCAGACTGACATTTGCCAGAGAGAATGTTGACAAAGACCAGGACGTCTGAAATAATGTTTTTTGGACAGATGAGTCCAAAATTGAATTATTTGGACACCAGAGCAGAGGACATGTTTGACGTAAACCAAAGACAGCATTCCAGGAAAAGAACCTCATACCAACTGTGAAGCATGGAGGTGGACGTGTCATAGTTTGGGGCTGCTTTGCTGCAGCAGACCTGGTCAGCTCACCATCATAGAATCCACCATGAATTCTACTGTGTATCAGAAGGTGCTTGAAGAACATGTGAGACCATCTGTTAGAAAATGAAAGCTGAAGCGGAACTGGACCATGCAACATGACAATGACCCAAAACATACTAGTAAATCAACCAAAGACTGGCTGAAAAAAGGCAGAAATGGAGAGTCCTGGAATGGCCGAGTCAAAGTCCAGATCTGAATACCATTCAGCCAAAGGAGGTAACACTAGTTATTAGGGGGTAGGGTGGCCTATCTTTTTCCTCAGTTAAAATGGGGATTTTTGTAGGATTACCTTTACAGAAGGTAAATAAACTTTTCTTCAGTTTTAATTGTTTAGTTATATTGCTTTAATCTCTCTGTATTGTTAAAATTGAGACTAAATAACCATATATTAAAAAATGTTACAAAACATGCTTTCACAGGGTGTCCAAATTTTTTCACATGACTGTATATGGAAAAGTGCAGCTCAAAGAGTTTCCAGTCAAGGTTCCTGCCAGTGTCTAGTCCTAGAGTCAAACAGCAAACTAAGATGTTTCTAATACTAACAAAACCATTGCCTTTTGTCTCAGGTGGTTCTGCATGGCTCCTGATGCCACCTGCCATGGGGACGGCAAGAAACACAGAGATTTGTTGCCAGAGCATGTTTGGTTGTGTGTGTTAAATTGTGCATTCAAGAACAAATGTGAGTCATCAGTTTCTAAATAATTGATAAACTATCAGTCACAGGTGTGAATAAGATGTTTAATTTATCTTGAAGCTCTGAATTTTCGATTATCTTTTGTGCATCACTGCTGGGTCAACGTGTATACCAAGATACACATTTGCGTGGTTTCTTCACCCCATCAAGATGTTTTTAGTTCTTTATTTCTATTATTGCACACACATTTTTGCCCACTCTTCATTATCATGCATTGATATATCAGGTGTTTATACTATTTTAATTATTCCCGGAAAATACAAAACAAGGGCCAGGTAAAAGTTCCTGGATGTCTCCACTGATGTCCCTGTCATGTATAAAAAATATTTAAAATTATAAGAAAGTATTGACCCCTTAAAAGTGGGTGAGAGTAGTATTTTAGGTTAACATCACTGTAGTTCTCACTTTCTTTTCTTTTATTATAGAAGTTTGTCTTATTTTTGTATATGCATCCAACATTTTTATATTTATATTTTAAAACTCTAAGCTTCTTTTTACTAAGGACAAGAAATGTAGGTGTAACATGTTGCAGGCTGACAGCAATACAGGAACACAAACGAAGGAGCAGGACCAGGAATATTCCAACAAATCAGGCTTTAATAATCTTTCAAACACAGACAGCAAACCAAGACAAGTTAGTAACCAACACAAAGATAAAGGAAACCAAAAGAACAAGACATAAGTGTCCATATCTGTGACAGAACTCCCCCCACCCAAAAGGCACCTAAGAGAAGCAGCTGAGGAGGGAGGGGGGCATGGGGTGGAGGACAAACAGGAGACCAGGGTGGTGTTGATGGAGGGAGGAGCCATGGAGGGGACTTGGGAGCCCGGGGGAGCTGGTGGACAGACGGGCAATGAAATTACAGTACTACCTCAGCTCTGTCACTTCTGTTGCCGATGGCTCAACAGTCGCGGCAGGCATTGGCTCTCCATCCGCGGTGGGCTCTGGCACAAAATGGTGGTGGTCCTCTGGGTTGGCGGTCATGACTACTGAGGACTCCGTGCTGGCGGCGCTCGCATGTGATGACCCTGGGCTGGGCTCGGCTTTGTCTACCGAGAACGCTGATCTGGCTGTCCAGACCACGAAGTTTACATACTCCATGAACATCCAGCACGGATCAGCTCTTGGCATGACGAAGCAGAGGACTTTGTCCAGCTCGCACAAAAACCCCTCCAGTAAGGTGAGGTCATCAAATGTGGAGAGATGGAACTCTAGCATGAAATCCTCAATAGTCCTGCCACTCTGAAAAATAAAGATTGTGACTCCGGAGGGGCTGTTAGCAGTATCTCTCGGGGTCACATTGATTGAAGCCAGTTAAAGCCTCATACTGTGGGTCAGTGATTCTGTAACGTGTTGCGGGCTGACAGCAATACCGGAACACGAACGAAGGAGCAGGACCAGGAATATTCCAACAAATCAGGCTTTAATAATCTTTCAAACACAGACAGCAAACCCATTACAGTACCAAAACAAAGACAAAAGGAAACCAAAAGAACAAGACATAAGGGTCCATATCTGTGACAGTAGGACATTTCACAAGATGATGTGTACAACCCGGAAGTAGGGAAATTTATTTTCTGGTCAATGCACTAGCTTTGTTCACTTACAGAACAATTGCAGAGAGCGGAAGCAGTTAAGCATGTAGGGTGCCCTTTATGTTTCAATTTAAAGAAGAAATAACTATATCGTTTCATAGTGTCTCCAAATACAATTTTTTAAAAAAAGCATTGTATTAAGAAGAAAAGTACATAAGAAGAAAAGAGGGGTGTCATTTACTGTGAGTGATTAATATAGCTGTAATTATAGTAATCGAACTAAAATCTTACAATTATTCATACAGATAGCATTGATAATGTACATAGTATTATAGTTTACTTGTAGTATTATTGCAATATTCTATTATAAATTTTCTTATAAGTATAATTTTCCAGTTTTTGTGTTTTTTTTCTTATTCTATATAATTGTTTGTAATTATTCCGTATTTCTGTTATCATTATTGTCTCTTTAACAGTGTGTTTTCAGTACAGCTGCTTTGCAACAATGGAAAACTATGAAACTACGTGCTGTAGAAATAAACAAATGTGGTTCAGAAAGTTAAAAGAATTGTTTAAATGTGCGAATCATCTGCCAGTGAGCCATCAGTCGCATATATGAAGTGTAACATCACTTCCCAACTCAAACACGTCCCATGCAAAATGCAATTACATTTTAAAGTTGTCCACAAAAATGCTTCATATGCATGTTAATAAATAATGTCAAAAGCAATCATTAAATGAGTTAACCACTTGTGGCCAATAGGGGCCCCCCCAAGCCTGTAGGGCCCAATGCAATTGCAAGCTGTGCATGGTGGGTCAACGTTACTGAGTATTCTAATGAAAGCAAGCACTAACAATTGATAGCCCATCAGATATTTAAAATGTCTAAAGTAAAACTTGCCGCTGAAAACGTCTCTGTCAATTACCTTAGGCGACAGACAACACTGGATACTTTTAGATGCATTTGCCACAAAAACCAAAAGGCAAATTTTACACCGCATTATAAAAATGATGAAACATCTTATAGTATAAATCTTATAATATAAGTCTTATGATACACACTAAATTCATAACGAGAACCTACAAATACGCTGTATGGATCATTTAATTTTATTTAATTATATAGATATTAATATTATATAGATATTATATAGATAATATATTGTTTATATATATTATAAACAATATATTTAAATTTATATACAAAATAGAATTATATGGTTTTGACTTGCACATTGATTTAATTTAACTTACTGCTACTTACTACTAATTTGGCATATTAAAGGGTCTCTCTTTAGTATCAATCAATCAATCAATCACAAAGCTTCTCTGTAGGCCTTTGTTCAGTGGATAAACTGAATGAAATCTGCTGTCATCTGCAGTTAAATTAATTTTACAGAGACCAGTATTAATTAGTCTTTCAGAGACTTTATGGGGACTTTTTAAGGGAGGAAATGTAATAGAATAGAAAGAAGTAATAATCAAGACTACAAGCTCAGTTAAAGATTTTTTTAATGTTTTTTTATTGTGTCTACTGAACGAATTTAAACTGTATTTCAATTTAATGCTAATTAAACAGAATATTCTCAGCCCCGTTTTAAGACATTTAAAACTATTCCGCAAAATTCCACAGATTATTCCAAAAATTCAGCACACGTGTGACTCCTTCAGCAGGACGGGACAGAGCATGAGCTTTAACATTCTTGGTCCCTGTACAATGATGCCAGGAGATGGTTAGGTGGAATTGTGTTAAAAATTGTACTTGCCTGGGGTTTAACCTCTAGGCTTCACAGAGATATTTGAAGTTACCATAATCCATGAGAATGACAACAATGTGACAGGCTCCCTTCAACCAATTTCATCACCCACAGCGAAGATCATTGTGCCCGGACCACTTCCCACATACCGACGAAGAAATTACAGGTTTAGTAGACTATTCACACTAAATGAATGGTTAATGAACAGAATCTGCTCTTTATAAATAATTGGAATCTTTTTTGGTAGGTCCTGACGGCCTGCACCACAGCCGACTCGGAGCAGATCTTATGTCAGACAATATCTCCAGGCCCCCACGTACAATTTGACTTGTAAGTTCAGCCTCAACTTACAGCTGTTGTTGTTCTGCTTTGTTAACAGATAAAATTGCTTGTATAGTCAAATCAATAGAGACTGTCTGTTCCCCAAATTGATAAGCAAAAAAATAGACCTGCGGAAAGACCTAGACAAAATCTTATCTTGATTGAACCAGAAAACAACACGAGAGAACAAAAACACCTAAAGCTTGGGCTCCCTAACATAAGATCACTCACACCAAAGGCGGATATTGTAAACAAAATTAACTCAGATAACAATTTTGATAACTGTTGTTTGCAACTGTTTACAGAGACATACTAAAGATTTTTCAGACTAAACAACACAGCTTCACTTGTCGTTTTGTTGAATTGCTGGTGCTCAGTGTTACTGTACCAAACATAAGGAAACAATCTATGCTCTCCTTTGTGCTGGCTACTGTGTATAGCCCCTGAGGGCCCTACATTGAGTTTCTGATTGAATTTGCAGATTTTCTCACTGACGTGTTGTTGATTGTTGACAAAGCTGATGTTAGCCTTATTGCTCCTCGCTATCGAATGGGCAGAACCATTACCCCAACCACCAAAGACAGATTCACAAATGCCTGCCCGATCTATCTAACCTACTCAGCACACATATAAATGCTAAAGATCTAGATAAAATGATCAGAATGGACTCTATCTTTACCAGTACTCCTTGATACTGTCGCACCCATCAAATGAAAAAAGTTAAAGAGACAAGTATTGCCCCATGGTATAACAGTACAACTCTCACTCTAAAGAGAGAAACCCGCAACCTTGAGCGGAAATGGAAAATAGCAGATCTGGAGGTTTTCAGATTAGCATGGATGGACAGTATGTCCCGATATAAAGGCTCTAAAATCAGCAAGGACTTTACATCTTAGCGCACAAATAGAAAAATATAAAAACAACCCTAGGTTTTTATTTAATACATTTGCCAGATTTACTAATAAACAAACACTACCTGAAGATAATGTGCCATCGAACTTTAGTAGTAATGAAATGCAATTGAAAATACACAACCTGCAACTTGAAGATTCACCCTTCTTAAAGATTGCCCTCTAGAAAAACTGTAATGCTTTACAGCTATGGGCCAGGATGATCTAAATAAACGTATCATTACTTCCAAACCAACAACGTGCTTGTTAGACCCCATACCGACTAAACTATTGACAGAGCTGTTACAAGCAGCTGAGGAGCTTCTTCTCAATATTATTAACTCCTTTCTATCGCTAGGTCCCGAGTCCTTTCAGGTTAGCAGTTATTAAGCCTCTCATAAAGAAACCTCAACTAAATTTTAATGAACTGGCAAACTACAGACCCATTTCAAATATCCCATTCATGTCTAAAACATTAGAAAAGGTTGTATCCACACAACATTGTGCCTTCTTACACAAAACAATATTTTTGAAAAGTCAGGATTTAGAACACATCATAGTACAGAACCTGCACTAGTCAAAATTACAAATGATTTACATCTAGCTGCGGACCAGGGTTGCATCTTAGTGTTAGTTTTAATTGATCTTAGTGCAGCATTTGACATTATAGACCATGTCATTCTGTTAGATCAACTACAAAATAAAGTTAGCATTCAAGGTCAGGTTCTTCAATGGTTTCGCTCCTACTTGTCTGACCACTACCATTTTGCCCATTTAAATGGGGAATCATCAGAATTAATGCCAGTAAAATATGGCCTGCCTCAAGGATCTATTTTACGCACTCTGCTATTCACATTATACATGCTGCCCCTCTGAAATATTATTAGAAGTCAGGATAAATTTCCACTGTTACGCTGATGATACTTAACTATATATTACATCAAGACCAGATTATATTACTACCTCAGCTAAATTATCAGACTGTTTAAAAGACATAAAACATTGGATGACTTGTAATTTTCTTTTTTTTAATTCAAATAAGACAGAGATATTACTTATTAGACCAAACTTAAGTAAACAGAAGCTCTGGTTACCGATTCCATGTTATGTATAAAATTCCACTGCTTACCTATAAAACCTTAAATAGGCTAGCCCTATGTACTTAACTGATCTTCTCTCATACTACAAGCCAATGCATGCTTTACACTAAAAAAAACTCTGGACCTCTGGTTGCACCCAGAATCGCAAAGTCCACTAAAGCTTTTTCGCACTTGGCTCCTAAACTCTGGAATAGTCTGCCTGATATTTTTCGGGGCTCAGTCACGCTCTCGCAGATTAAAACTAGATTAAAGACACGTCTTTAGCCAAGCATTTTCATAATGCATCTCATCACTTGTCTTCCATTTTACCTCAAAAAAAGTAAATAAAATCTTAGTGTTATGAACAGCAGCTACGTTAATTATTCTCTGTTTTGGATTTTTATTCTCTGTTTTGGATTTTTTGTAGCTACAGGTTAAACCTGGTCCGGAATGGATCAGCATCTGACCTAAGCTCCAGTTCTTCCTGAAAATTGTCCCTGCTCCGGTAAAGTCAGGTGCTTATCCTAACGCAATAGAACAATGTCAACAGCGATAGCCTGGGCCACCCAAAAGCACTGGGAAAAATGTGAAGGACTTCTTTTTAAATTTTACATAGGCTATTTAATGCTCATCTGCTTGGTTGCCTGTTTATGTTTATTTGTAAAATTTCCCCTCAGATAGACTTTTCACATTAACATACATTCATTCTTTTAACAGCAGTTTGCTGTTAGAGCTGTAATCAGTAACTTCATGCCATTACCACCTTCCTGCTAAGTGTAACACAGGGTCAGCAACGTTAGGATCCATTTGCAGCACTTTATTATAGAATAACAGACAGTCAGGGTCAATCACCAGCTGACAGATATAATAAGGGTAAGGCAGAGCAGTATCAAAAACAGGCAAGAGTCGAGGCAGGCGGCAAACAATCACAATCCAAAAACAGAGTAAAAATCAGGGTAGGCGGCAAAGTAGTCATAGAAGGGTACATAGAAAACGCTCAGAATTGATCACCGTGGCAAATCAAGACTTCGCATAGAATAGAGTATGAATGGAGTTTATATAGGGACTGAAATTGGGAACAGGTGGCAGAGTAATCAGTCCATGAAATGCGGCCTCGTGGGAAATGTAGTCCAGAATTGAGATGACTAATATTCGCGTGAGGGTTCCCTCTGGTGGTTCGGAGGAGGTGGTACGGGAGCCTCCACCGTAACACTAAGCCTGTTTTTTTACTCCATTTATAGGTTTTTTCTCCATTTATATATCACTGGAGTTTTGGTTTTGGCACTGTCGCCCTGTTGGCTTGTTTACTGGGAGACTGCTGACATTAGCTTAGAACATTCACTTTGTACATTGTGTTAATTATCATTGTTTAATCATTTTATTAACTTAAATTTTCTTAAAATATGTTCTTAAATTTTTTTTAAAAATATTCATTTTCAAATAAATCTTCATTTTATTTCACTGTTAAATATCTTTGGATATTTTTCGTTTGTACAGCTGCTTTATATCAATATGTCATTATGAAAAGCACTACAAATTAAAGGGGTCATTTGTTGCGTTCATGTTTTCCTTTTCCTTTAGTGTATTATACATGAACAAACAGCTCTGCAAACACAAAATGACTTATTTTAACTTAAAGGCTGATCCAGACCTGCCAAAAACACTCCTGCCCCACATTCTTGTGTCACAATGTGGGAATATTTGAGTAATGCCACCCAAATGTATATGCAAAGAAAGAAGGTATGGCTTTGGTTATCACAGTTGTGTTGTCACTTATGACGGCGCCAAAGGTCCAAAAATAAGACTAATGACTTGCTGTGGGAAGTCACTCAGCTTTCGACAGTAGTTATTGTTTTTCACTGATAAGCCTGTGCTGCCTACTGTGGAGAGAACAATAGATTTTGCTAACTCCACTGTTGACTTTACTTACTCCACAAACTTTTTGCTGACCTCAGCAGGCAACTGATTTTACACAATTCACAGAATCGAATAAAATACTTATAGACAGAATCTATAAGTATGTTTTATTATTTTTTAAAGTATTTGCCATTGACTGTTCAAAATGCAGAATTTTATCAGTGTAGAGTATACTGTTTGTCAGTCTTTAGATGAAAAGTGCAGATGGATTTATTTACAGACAGTATCCTCTGTTCTCCACTTATAACCAGAGGCAAAAAACTACATCTAACATACGTAGATGCACTATGTGTCCAGTTTCACTGGGGCTTGCAGAGTTGGTTCAGATCGATCGGCTTGTTCATCTGCATTTTCTAGATCTGACTCGGGCTCTGATGTGGTAAAACAGACAACATTATTAACTGTCTTTATAATGGCTTTGGAAGCTGAATTTCCCAATTATGGTAAGGGGCGTAACATTTCCACCACACACCTGAGATATTTGGTCAGTCATGTGTCAGCTGGCCAATCAGAGAACCCTGTGCTTTTCAGAAGGATGGGATATGTAGAAATCAACATGTTTAAAGGGCAGGGCATAGAGGAGCTACAATTTTTACAGTATGTGAATAATATTTTTTGAAACAAACCATGTTAACATATAGTATTCCACCCAATACACAAAATAATGGTCTGTAAAAATAGCATAATATGACCCCTTTAATGGTTTTTTAGGGTCTGGGGGTTGTGGTGTAAGCTTGTTTGAAATGGCTTGTTTAGACTGAGTGGCATCAGAGTTCCAGGATGGAGACTTGGACTTGTGTGACTTGAGAGAAGTAAGAGGTGCTGTCATGGTGCTGTAGTTCTGGATAAAGTGGCAGTAGAAATGAGAGAATTTGAGAAAGCAGAGTTTATTGACCTTGGTTGGTTGAGGTCAGTCACAGACAGCTTGTACTTTTTTCACATCCATTTGGATTCCCTCATCACTGATGTTATAGCTATGTGAAAGATTGGTGGAAAGAGAACTTTGAAGTTTTAAGGAAAAGGTTATAAGATCATCTCTGAAACATAATGCTGATGTTTAGCCAGGCATGAATGTACACCAGTACAAAGTGATGCAGGTACTCCTGGAGTACCTCATTCATAAAGCCCTGGAAGATGAAGGGCATGATAACCTTAAGCACTTCAGAGTTCCAACTTCATGAAGTCAGTAGCACCACAGTGTTGATCCAGAGCTGCTATGATAAGGAAAAGAGGACAGCAGAACTTGATGGTTATTTCATTAGATGCTCTGTAATCAATGCAATGCTGCAAGCCTCCATCCCTCTTTGCCCCAAAGAAGAAGCTGAAAGCTGCTGAGGACATTGAAGTGTGGATTTAGCCTTGCTGTAGGGCCTTCTTCACATACTCTTCCATGGTCTTTTGTTTGGATAATGAAAGGGGGTAAACAGGGTATTGGCTCACTAGGAAGAAGGTCGATAGCACAGTCCCATGATTTGTGAGGAGGTAACTGGAAGGCTCATTTCAGGCTGAAGATATCTTGGAAAGTGAAACGCGAAAGTGACATATTTGTCAGGTATGGTAACTCATACCCGAAATGTGATCTCTGCATTTACCCATCACTGGTGAGGAGTGAACACACACACACCTGGAGCAGTGAGCAGAACCAGGGAGCAATCAGGGGATAGGTGCTTAGCACAAGGGCACCTCTGTTGCTACCTGCTGGCACTGGAATCAAACCAGCAACCTTCTGATTACAAACCTGACTCACTAACCAGTAACTCACTGAGAATGGAAGTGTAACAGGGTGGTATTTTGATGGATAATTTCTCTTGTGGACTTTCAGTGGTAGTAGAACAGACAGGTAGGGTTTTTGTGAATTGGCATTGAGGACTTCAAAAACTAGGAAGCATTAATTGTGGGGGTGTGATGAGCCCAACCCCATTGTTTAGGTTGACCTTACTTTATCTTATTGATTGACAGCAGTGGTTTAGCTAGAGGCACAGTTGTTCAGAATTAGGAGATCTAACATATGATATCAGTATTTTGTTAGTTTGTCAACCGTCGCATGATATGCAATTGTTACCCACCCAACAAGCAAGACAGTGCCCCTAGTGGCTGATTTATTTCAAAATTCTCGCAGACCATTGGGGTCACGAGTCAAACGTGCACAGTTTCGTTCCAATCGGCTTTTGTTAACCTTGTCTAATAGGTGCTCAAACCTCACTGGATGACGATGGCCATGTTTTTCAAGATAATCAAACATCCTCATACGCAATCATGATACACATTATAACACCACCAGGGGGCCAGTTGAACAGACCCAGGCATTGGTATATCGTTACACCCTTAATCAATTGTCATATCATTCGCAATACAGCTTTTAGTGCTGTAGCGCTATCAATCTTGCCATTTGCCTTTGTTTTGCCCTGTGGATGGAGTCCTAGCACCTATGCTCCAAATTGTGTTTGTATTCTGTATTAGAAGAGTTTTTGTTATTTTCCTTTTCATGAAAATTTTTTCACCCTTGTTGTTGCTCTACTAGTTGCATCCCATGTCATGTGCAAGGTTTTCTGGCAGAGCATGGTGTTTGGAGCCTGACACTATGGTTCTGGTTCAGGTCTGTTCCAGGTGTCAGGATCTAGACCCATGCACTGCGATCCTGGAATGGGTGCCGTACACTCTTCTGTCAACTTGTGGGTTGTGCTGTTTTGTTTTAGAGCATGGTGTTAGGACTTCACTTCTGGTTGGTTATTTTTAGTTCTGTGGTTAGAGTCCTGACATCTGTGCTTTATGTTGTTATATTTTCTTTTCTGAGTGCATGACATGTGCATGACATGCTATTCTGTGTAGTGTCTAGTGTTAGGCACATGGTTTATGTTTGTTTCTGTGTGCCATATGCTCTTGTGTCTTAAGTCTTAGCTCCCCTTTGGTCCTGCCCTTTTCCCCTGTTCACCTGATTGGTAGTTCAGTGGCTCCTTTTTATTTTCTTCCCTGTTTAATCCACATTTTTTCTGTTATCTTGTGCTGGCTTATTGCCTTTCCACCTTGTTGGCTCAGGGTTGTTTACACTGTTTTAAAATTTACCCAACTAACTGCTAAACAATAGGAACATATGCAGATCTTTAGTGAAGATGAAATTTTACTTTAAAGGTCTGGACAGAAATGAGTGTCATCATTGACCCATATACCACATCCTATTCCTGAAAATCTGTGGACATGATTTCCTGTGAATTGTTTTATACTTTTTGTTTGTTCTAGATAATCTTTACTGAATCAAGTTTACTTAGTTTTACTTTTAGTATTTCATATTTAGTTTAACAATTCATGTAATTTTTACAAAATGAGCAAAAATATAACATTTACTCATTATACTAACATTGAATTTATAGTATGTTTTCTTGGTTTTATACTAGATATTTTAAAAAAAGGAGAGGAAAACACAGATCAAAGGTAGAGGGGGACAAAGTGTGCCCTTAAATACACACTGCTTTGGTTTGTCAATTTGCTCAATGCAATTTTGCATTTATACACTGGTGAACAGTGCATGTTTGCCTTTGTTACAAAGCACTGGGCTTGTTTGTTTTTTTCAGGAAAAATATTTTAATACTTAATTAAGTTGAATAAATAATATATAATTAAAAATAAAACAACATATAGTAATCCTATTCATATACACACAACTAACTGCAAACTTTGCTTTGGTCTGATACCAAACATTAGAGCCAAAGACAAATAAAAAACTGTGGATTTAAACTTTTGGAACAGATTTTCTACCATAATGAAATGGTAAAGATGCAACTGCTGTGTGTTCCTTTACCAAACAAAGTGAATTTTCATCTGTCATACACATCTTTGTAAAGGTCAGTTGTCTTGATTTGGGCTATTGATTCGGGAAAGTGTGCGTGTTGTGGAGTGTATTTGAAATGAGTAAACATTTGCTTTACTGTGGCTGATTCTCACTGTATCTGGATAGGTGGAGACAGGTGCAGGCTTGAGCTATATAACAGTAAGTAAATGATTACAGGAACAGACAGAGAGTCCAGCTGGGACATTTGAACCCTCACTCCAAGACTGTCAGCAGAGACATTTATGACACTGGCACAATGGAGGAACGAAGTATCTTGATGATTTTTGCTTTAGTCTTACTGCTCAGTTCTGACGGCTGTGGACAAATGGACACTAGCATTCCATGTGATGATAAACGTGTAGAGGATGTTGTAAATTTAGCTCTTACCAAGTATAATGAGCTATTAACCGAAGGCACACAGCTGGCTCTGTATGAAATCAAGGAGGCTACCAAGGTAGCCTGTTTGTTTTTTTTTAAGAAAAAACATTTTGCTGTTTGCTAAAATAGCACCCTGCTATTTTTTTCTACTGTACATCAAAATTGTTCAAGTTGTTTGAATGTCTATGCAAATTTAGATGGTCTCTGTAATATTGTCATTCTTACAGGCTCAGAATGAGTCTGGGGAAATTCTGTTTGTGCGGTTCACTAGCAGAGAAACAGATTGTCCTGTAGGAGGAGACAAAGTGTGGCAACAATGTGACTACCTGCAACAAGTGGATAAGGTAAGACCTGATGTCATGTTAGTAATAATTGATTTTAAATTCTTTTATTGTAAAACTGTATAAAAAATATAAAATAAAAACTACTAGAAAATTATTTGTTTGTGACAATGTTCAATTATACAGTGTAGTAGCCATTATACTACTACTGTGGGGCAGTCATGGCCAAATGGTTAGAGAGTGCTGCATGATAGTTGCCCATTGCTCCAGGTGTGTGAGTGTTCACGACTCCCTGGATGGGTTAAATGCAGAGGTCACATTTCGAGTATGGGTTACCATACATTGACAAATACTTTCACTTCACTTTCACTATACAAAAATATGTAAGGATTGACCAAACAGTTAAATATGAGAATATCAGAGTTAATATATAAAATATATTTTAAAATGTATTGTTACAGTCCTGAATGAAAATTATTGATCAGTACAATGTTTTAGTTGTGTTAAAATACATAATTTAGTAAAAACCAGCATTAAGAAAATGTGTCCTTACTATTTTTATGTAGTAACTATGTATAAACTATATAAGTATTTCATAACAGCAGTAAGATGTGAGAGGAAAAGTTATTGCTTAAACCTCTCTTTAGATATTTTGTACATCTTCTGGCTTTTCAGGTACTCAGAACGTGTCGTGCGCAAGTCCTTTTCACAGAAGCAGGTCAACAGCTACTTTTACATGATTGTTCAGGTATGTTGTTTGTTGTACTGTGCCAATAAATTGTATTGTGGTATGATTTCTATAAGTATTGTGGTATGATTTCTATAAGTATTTGTAACGTGGAGAGAGACGGTAGGATCCATTTGCAGTCGTTTATTAGAGTAGTTGTACAGGCAAGGTCGTCAACAATAAACAGGTGTATCAGGGGCTAGGCTAATCAGCAACGATAAACAATCCAAATCAGGGCAGGCAGCAAACAAACAGAGAAACGATAAGCAGTTCAGGTAATAACGGGTGATCCAATTAATAATAGAAAATGCTCAGAAATGTCAGCCGGGGCAAAACGAGACTTTGCAGTGAGTTCATCACAGGCTGGGGTTTATATACACAAGAATTAATTGATAACAGGTGAACAGGAAGTAATCAGCCCCAGGAATGTGGCCCTATGGGAAATGTAGTCCAAACATGATTTAGTACTCAGGTGATGGCTCCCTCTGGTGGTTCAGGGGAGGCGGTACGGGAGCCTCCACCATAACAGAGCCCCCCTCCTACGAGCGGCTCCTGAAGTGAGGAAGCAAGCGGCGACGACGGAGGGTGGAGCCAGGGCCGAGACAGGAGATACCAACAGACCGCTGATCGGATGACTCACGGTGGAGCAGACGGAGGAAGGAACCATGGTGGAGGAGAGGCCGATGACTCCACGGAGACGACCGACGGCGGCGAAACAGGCGATGACAGAGCCAGAGACATAGACGGAGAGCTGACGATCCAGGGTGACGACGAGGATCCGGAGGGCCGAGGCGGAGCAGAGGGCTTCGGCGACCAAGGCAGAAACGGAGCTCCGGAGGGACGCGGTGGAGCCAGAGCGACAGAGGACCAAAGAGGAGCTAGAGGGATGGAGGAGTCCAGAGTCAGAGGGACAGAGGGAAGAGGTGCAGCCAAAGGAGTATAGTCCTGAAGCGATGGCGGGTCAACAACTGACTGGGGTGAGACCAGAGGAACGAGGGAGCCAGGTGGAGCTGGTGGACAGACGGGTGACGGTGGAGACGAGGGAGCTGGAAGACCAGGTGGAGTCGAAGGGTCATAAAGGCTGAGGAGGAGTCTGGGTGCTGAAGGCTGAAGACAGAGTCGAGGGATCCTCCAGCCTCGGCGTGGGTGGAGCAGGAGACTGGCAGACCCGCAACAAATCCATGACCCCGCTGGCAAGCTGAGGAAGAGCAGAGGGGCAGCCAGGCTCCGGCGACATGGAAAATGAAGGACACAAAGCAGTGAGAGGAGGCGGGAGAGGGAGATTGGATGGGATTTTTCCTACATCAGACAGTTTGTATGAAACTACAGGAATCAGGGTCTCAGAGTGAAAGTCACAAATCTCCAGATGACCAGCCAGACTCACCCTCAGCGGTGGTGCTGTGGACGGGGTCCTCCAACATCCCCTCATTCTCCACGTTAGCGTCCACCGTGGCGTTCTCTAGTGCCGGCTCGCACACGTGGTCAGGCAGAGCGGCCTCCGGGACGATTCTCGGCTCTGTCGCTACTGTCAGCGATGGCTGGACGGTCACGGCAGGCATCAGCTCTCCATCCGTGGTAGGTTCTGGCACAAAGTCCGCGCAGTGGGGTGGTGGTTCACTGGGCCCTGGTGTGGCGGCTACGATTGGCAAGTCCTGGATGGCTTTTGCAAGCTTCTCTATCACCACAGTTAATCGATTCAGCTGTAGATCCTGAGCTGCTAGTATAGAGGCTCGAAACGATAGCTCAGACTGTAATAGTGAAATCGCTGCTGGATCCTCTGGTGGCAAAGTCTTCTGTAACGTGGAGACAGAGACGGTAGGATCCATTTGCAGTCATTTATTAGAGTAGTTGTACAGGCAGGGTCGGCAACAGTAAACAGGTGTATCAGGGGCTACCCTAATCAGCAACGATAAACAATCCAAGGTCAGGGCAGGCAGCAAACAATCAAAGAAACGACAAACAATCCAAATCGGGGCAGGCAGCAAACAATCAGAGAAACGATAAGCAGTCCAGGTAATAACGGGTGATTCAAGCAATAATAGAAAATGCTCAGAAATGTCACCCGGGGCAAAACAAGACTTCACAGTGAGTTCATCACAGGCTGGGGTTTATATACACAAGAATTAATTGATAACAGGTGAACAGGAAGTAATCAGCCCCAGGAATGTGGCCCTATGGGAAATGTAGTCCAAACATGATTTAGTACTCAGGTGACGGCTCCCTCTGGTGGGTCAGGGAGGCGGTACGGGAGCCTCCACTGTAACAGTATTATAATTTATTATAATACCTTTTGCAATATATTTCTTGCAATATATTTGTTTTTTATACAAAGCTACCTAAATTAACCTATTTTTTCAACCCAAAGTAAAATGAATAGTACTTCAGACAAATCTACATGAATGTGTGCATCAAAGGTACATGAAATCACATGACTACAGTTTTTAAATAATTTAATTGAAATAGCACACTTCCTCAAGACACTTCAAAGAATAAACATAAGTGTACATCTAAATAAAATAGACAATCAATTTTCTTAGATGCACTGTTTTAAAAAAAACAGTGTAGCAAAAACGTTGAGAAGTGTATGCACAAATGTTACTTTGACCTTTCAGCTGTTTAGTTGTTTTGACTATATTTTGTTGTGAAAAGCAGTTTTGTTTAAAGACAACTTGTTATGGTTCACAGGAGCTGTTTACATAATGTTTTAAAGTTTGACCATCTAAATGGTAAACCACTGGGACAAATACAGTGAAAATCTTCAGTGAAACAACATTTCACTCCAAACGCTCCAAAGTTCAGTAACACATAATATTTATGGTCAGCTCAAATTAGACATATAAGCTTAAGCAACCTCAAATATAACTTAATAGATCTTGACAATTTTTTTTCATATTTCAAATTCATTTTATAATTCATTTATTATAATTCTTACAAAATGAGCATGTATTACAATTAAACATTACTGAGGCCATGATCATAATAAAAACAAGTCTTTCTTTCAATGGAAGTTAATTTTAATAGAAAAAAATAAATATTCACAATTTCTCCAATGAAGTCTCTGCAGTCATTTTATGTCTTCTTTTTTGTAATTTAACAAATACTCATTTTGTTCATTGTAAAGGATGAGGAAAAAACAAAAAGGAACAAAAGGTAAACAAACAGATCTAGTGTGAAGCAGCAATGGTTAATAATGAAATTTCACGCATGAGCCATGCAAGAGCCAGACAAACATTCACAGAAATTTACTGGATGCACTGTGGATGTCCACTGTATATTTAAATAATTGAATTAACGTCATCTATCACAGGCACACACTAGTTTATTTAGGTCCAGTATATTTTATTCAATAATTTAGTTAAACATGTATAGCATAATATTAAAAAATATGAAATGTAACAACTGTTTCTCTTCTTCATAAACTTTTTCTGACAGCTGATGCATCTGTTGTTTCTGAGGTCGCACCTTGTCTGGGCTGCCCTGAAAATATTGAAAATAAAGAGGACCTGAGGGAGCCACTCTTTCATTCATTGGCCAAAGCCAACAGCATTTTAAATCATCTGCATTTCTTCATCTTTAAGGACTTGTTCTTAGCAACAAAACAGGTCAGTGTTTTCTTCAGATCCCCTCTCTCCTCACTTATAGGTAAGCATTCAGGGGTCCAGCCACTCTGAGGTCCACCCTGCTCTGACATCGTCCACCTTCTCCTCTGAAGATTGTTAAGCTTAAAGTTGTGAACAAGATGATGTGCTTCTACTTTCTGTGTAGGTGGTTGCTGGATTCAGGTATAAACTGCAGTTTGACATGGAGAAGAGCAACTGTACCAAGTCAGAATTTAAAGCTGTTACAAACGAGTGCCACCCAGTTCAAGATGAACCGGTAAGATTTAAAATCAGTAACTAGGTCACTTTATAAAATACACCTTGTGTACCTTATTTGCATTTGGAAAACATCTGTAATGATTTATTTTTACGTTGATAGAATGTATTACTAAAATGATTTGAAGTGGCTTTTTTTCAAAAGTTGTTGAAGTTGTATGCATCAACCCTGCTTCCATTTTAACTATGCCTTAATAAATATGTTGTACTTAAGTAAAAAAAACTACTTAAAGCTTAAAACATCTTAAATTTCAACAGTTACCCTGATTTTATATTGTAAAAAAATTCTATAAAGCATATTTGTAGAAATATCAGTATTAAATTTTTTTAGCCTGGACAAGCAAAGGCTATATACATATAAAGATGTTCTCCCTGTTACTTTGTGAATGCATAGTTATATCAACTATATATTTTAATATGTATTTAGCTTAAGCTGACACAATGCAATCTGTTAACATTTAAACACTAAAACATTTCTCATATAATGTTTCAAAACCCCCGTGAAATGGAAAAAATGCCCATTTTATTAGCAATTGTAAATTAGCAATTAGAAATTGTGTGTTAGCAATTTTATTAGCATTTTATTGGCAATCTATAAAAATGTGTTTTTACTCTTAAAATAGTTATTTATAGTGACAAATGTAAGGAAAGTACACTTATTATCTGTACCTGTAGCCTTACCCATAACATGCTTGATGTTTAGGAGTTTATGCAGTGTAACTCCACTGTGGATGTGGCCCCTTGGAGACACGAGGTCCCAGAGGTGCATGCAGAATGTGCACCAGGTTTCCGAAGGGTAAGATGGCCCCATGGGCATAAATTTCATCTAACAGTTGGGGATTACAATAAACAACATTTCTTAAGCAATTTCTGTTTGAAAGGGACACAAACAATACATTGTACTTGTAAGAGTATGTGTACACAGAGAAAAGCCTAATATTAGTGTAGCATGGAGAGTGCCATTTTCCTTATTCTCAAAGTTTCTCTCTGGTTCATTGAAAAAACTGACCATAAAAAACATTTAAGCACCCACTCTTATAAAGATGTTTGCCCTAATTATGGCCAAATTACCTTAATGTGGGGACATTTTGTACATTTTGTACTTGGTGTTTTGGTGCACTGAAAAATTATCTTATGTCTGTTTTTCTTTTCTCTTCCATTTTGTCTGGCCAACAACACATAGCGAAAGTTGTTTAAATATAAATTAGGTTTATAGGTTCACTACGCAGTCATATTATCAAATTATTTGGTGTCTTTCAAATAGTATTTTACATTAATCTGGGACAAGGAATGTCTCTTATATATTCAACTGCAGCAAGCCTACTGATCTGCCAATTAACATTATATTGAGCAAAACCCAACACAACACTACATCTACGATATTAGCCTAATATCAGTTCACATGTAGCCTTATCACTGTGTTAGTTGTAGTGGATGACTATCCAACAAGCTACGGTATTAAACAAACAAGCTAGGTAATGTTATTATCACTAACATAGGAAAAAATCACTCTTGGAAAATAAATGGGTTTTCATCATTTTTTTGTCATGCCTAATTTATTAATTCAGCATTGTCTGTTTTAAAGAGAGAATAATAACTTAATCCAATGTTTAAAGTGAATTAAAAAAGCCAGAATAAAAGGGGGTAAAAGCAGATAGTGGACTAAAGCACTGTAAGACAAGGGAGGGGGGACCCAGAATGTTTCTAAACTTAAAACATTTTTTTTTCACTTGCATTTGTATTGTTTAACTACTTACTCAATTATTTTAAGTATATATCATTAAATTATTTACAATACACATGGTTTTTAATTATTTTTAATTCAAATGGGGTGAGTCCTGCCCCCCCCCCCCCCCCCACCTTGATTTCTGCCTATGACCGGCCCATCGGTTGTTTTAAATACAAATTATTTATTTTCACTTATATTGATTCTTTTAAAAATATGAATTACAGGCTTTCAATATACTAATTAACATTTTACATTTATTAATTTAGCAGACATTTTTATCCAAAGTAACTTACAAAAGACAAGAGCATTAAACATTTTGCCTTAATGTTTAAGCATTTGCCATTTATGCATTATGTTTTCAGTCGGTCACAAGATTTAAGCGTCCACCAGGCTGGTCTCCTTTGAGGGCCATTAGGAAACCAGTGAGTCCAACTACCAAAACCAATGAATCCTCAGAAGAGTCTAAGGAAAGCATTGATGCCGCTCGGCGCACACCACTAAACTGTCCAACTGAACCCTGGAAAGAATTCAGGCCTGTTATCGACAGCAGCCCTTCTCTGAACACTACAGCACTTACACAGACAAACGTAAATGCATCAGAAACTTTCACCGATCAAGATTTGTTCATTTAACCAGCCTGTTTGCATTATGTCTTTGCTTATCTAAATTTAAATACATAAATAAAAATAAATAAAAAAGAAAATATACCACTAGCATACTCATGACTTATTGTTTATGATGTTGAAAATAATGCCAGTAATGTGATGCACATCTTGGAAGGCCAGAATGGATCCATAAGCAAGAGTTTATTAAAGGGGCAGATCAGGAATGAAACGGTAAACAGGCACAGTCAAATACAGATAAACAATCAGAACAGGCAATCAACTTCAAAATAGAGAGACAAAAAACAACAAGCAGTAGTACACCAAAAAAACAACATTTCTCCAGTTGCTCTCCGGGAGTGATAGCTGCCCACTACTCTGTACATTCATGCAGTGTGGGTGTTCACTGGATGGGTTAAATGCAGAGGTCACATTTCAAGTATGTGTTACCATACGTTGACAAAAATGCCACTTTCAAATATACCACCATTGAGTTGAATCTCAGTAGTCCGTCTAAAATATAATTCTTAATGTTTTGTCATATTTTTATCATTTATTATAATTAATTTAAAGATTAATTGTGCCACATTATGATCTGACTTTGATTTGTATGTACACATTTTCTGCCATTTAGTCTGTTTGTAAACTTAGGATAAGTTTTGATTAATTTAGCCACATTTTCACATTCAAAATGTTTGGATAGGATACTTGGTTTACTTGCTTGGTGGAAGTTGTGGGCTACTGGTAAGTGAGTTGGGCTTGTAATCAGAAGGTTGCTGGTTCAATTCCAGTGTGGCAGGTAGCAACTGAAGTGCCATTGAGCAAGACACCCAAACCCCAGTTGCTCCCCGGGTGCAGTAGTGTGCTGCCCACTGCCCGGGGGTGTGTGTGTTCACAGCTTGCAGTGTGTGTTCACTTATGGGTTAAATGCAGAGGTCACATTTCGGGTTTGGTTTACAATATCTGACAAATATGTCACTTTCACTTCACTTTCGCTTGAGAGAATTCACAGCCATCAGCATCACAGCGGTATACATTCTGCCCAGTGCAAACACAAAAGATGCACTGTCCTTATTTTATCACACTGTCAATGCAATGCAAAATACTATTACCATGTTGGTAAAACACTATAGTACCATGTGTGAGACCATCGCCTTGAACAACGGGGTCCCCCAAGGTTGTGTCTTAAGCCTGTTGCTCTTCATCCTGATGACCCCCAAATGTTGTGCTAGATACAACTCAACCACTTCATTAAGTTTGTAGACAACACAACAGTGCTGGGCCTCATCAGTAATGATGACGAATCTGTCTACAGAGAGGAAGTTAACCAGCTCGTTGTCTGGTGTGACTGGTGTCTGGTGGACAACAAAAACCTGTCTCTGAATGTCAACATGACTAAAGAGATCACTGTTGACCTGATGTTAAGGAGTACACCCCATTAATAACCCACTCATAATCAATGGCAGCACTGTGAATTCCTGGGGGTGCACATCATTGAGGACGTGTCATGGACCATTAATACCACCTCCCTGGTCAAAAGGGCTCAGCAACACCTGCACTTACCTAAAGAGGATGAGGAGAGCAAACCTTTGCCCTCCTGTCCTCACAACTTTCTGCAGAGGTTCAATAGAGAGCATTCTGACAAGCAGCCTCTCAGTCTGGTATAGTAGCTGCATGGCCACAGACCAGAAGTCCCTCCAGAGAGTGGTGAAGACAGCAGAGCAAATCTTCAGGACCTTCGTCATGTCTATACAGGAACTACATCTTTAATACTGCAGAGCCACCAAAATAATCATTGTGACCCCATAATCACAGTGACCCCACCCGCCTTGCCCAAGGACTGCTCACCTTTCTGCCCTCTGGTTAACGCTACTGTAGCATGCGATGCAAGACTGCCAGTTCAGAAATAGCTTCATCCCAAAGGCTATCAGAAAACTCAGCTCACATTAACAATACACAGACATGCTTTTGGACTGGTGATATATGCACACAGACTGGCAGAATCACATATGCCCTTATTTTCGATGCTGCTTTTTTAAGCAATGCCTGTTTACTTTAATGTTACGTTAAGTTATACATTCACAGTGTAAATCCACAATACACTCAATTTGAAAACATAGTGCAAACGTGAAAACTGTGCATCAGTTTCGTTTTGCTGTACACTATTTGTTGTGTGATTGTAATGGCAATAAAGTACACTTTGAAAAAGAGTTTTGAAAAAAATAAAATTAAAAAATGACCTAACTAAATCAAACTCACAATAATTTCATTTGTAGTAGTGCAAGAAAATAAGTTGTTTAGTAACACTTGCACTGTAAATTAATTAAGGTCAACGTGTCATGTCCCTGTCTGAGCAACCCAGTTTTGTTGTCCTTGTGAATTGTCTTCGTGTTTTGTTGTGTTGAAGCACGTGGGTTGGTTTTGACAGCTTGCATGTGCTCTGCTGTCATTGTTGCGTTCACCCTCTTGTTTCCGTGTTACTTCACATCCTTGTTACCTTGTTTACTTAATCTCCCTCACCTGTTCTCTCTCATTAGTTACCTTTATAGCTTCCTTGTGTCAGATCATTTTGGTTTTGCCTTCACGCCTGACCGGTCTAGTCATGTTTAGACTGTGTGATTTAGTTCCAGACTGCCTTGTTTTTTTTTCCTGTTGTTTCCTGTTTTGTTTTCAGTTCAATCCTAACCATGCTCACTTTCTTCTGTAGAACACAAAAGATGTTTGGAACCTCTTAAAATCACATTCATAAATATGCATACTCCAGTTGATCATAACTGCATGAAAAGCAGAAGCATGACTTAAAGTAGATTAAATGATTTTGAAAGTAACATTGTGAGATTTTGCATAAGGTTTTCACCTAAAACCCATGACACACAAAGCCAACACATACCACTGGTCCCCCACAGATCCTTTTATAAATGTTCCGGTAATGAAATGATGGTCTCCGGAAATAGAAAAGGTTAGTAATTAGAGTGAATGATGAGGTTAGGTGTACATGAATGGTTTGATGTTTGCAGTTCAAAGGGTCAGATGTATGACTCATCATGGTGACGTTTTAAGGTGAATGAAACCACTGTGGTGACAGACAGCTGATCATTTACTTTGCCTTTAAAGGTGCTGCGAGGTCTTAACCTGTGTCATCTACAACATTTTACTTTGATGCATTTTAAATGAATTTATGTGATTGCACAGAGAGCATATAAACAGTCGAGAGGGTCCTCCTGTAGTCTTGTAGAAGAATTGGACACAATACACGTTTGTCTCAAAGCAGTGCTGGCTCTCAACACAATGGTTAAAGATCGGATCTTTTTACTAACTGTTACCTGCTCCATCTTAATGTTACTAGTTAGTTGCGATGATGTTCTAGAGATCCGCTCACCAGAAGATGACATGAAGGCTCAAGAGGAGAAAGAACTAGTAAGACTTCTTAAGACTTCCTAACTTCTTAATTTGATGTCTTTTTAAAAATGATTCAGACAGTCTGGAAGATATTTTGGAATTAGAAAATTCAAAGACAAACACATTTTCATAGATTGAAGCCCTGCAAGAGGTTCTTGAAAAACTGAGAAACAAACAGATTCCCACTGCAGAGAAGAAGTTTGGTTGGGTTCCGTCGGTAAGTTAATATGTTCAGTAATAAAATCATTGGTAACACTTTACAGTGTCCATTTCGCACAACAGTGTGAATGGATCATTCCTGTTTATTGCTACCTTTACCAAAATGGATATGTTTGTGTTGATTTAATTTAAGGCAGTATTTCTATAAAATGGTATACTAAACTTTAGAAAATACAGTCAAGCTTTAGCACTTAAACTTACTTTTCAATGTACACTCAGCTTTTAGGTAATGTACTGTATACTACTAGTGCAGAGGTATTCAGTTTGGAAATATGTTGTCTTTATAATGTAAAACTTATTATTTATCTAACACAGTTTAAATGTTTCTTTATACATATCCATATACTGTATATATTTTTATATTTTTGGAAGGGCTCCTAATTTTTGGGAGTCCTTGGCATCATATAGTTTAAAAACCCCTGTATTACCTGTACTACAAAATATTGACAAAATGTGGTTTTATAGGAAAATTTTCATCCTTTGTCTTTTAGTTACTGTGGGTTGAGCTTTACCTGAAAATTCTTCAAGTTTTTTACCACGTGTGTGAAACTGTACATTTTAATCCATGCATGTCCCAAAACTCTTAGTACATATGACAGATTACTTACTGTGAAAAATGTAATTAGATTCACTGTCGAAACAACCAAAGCACAATACACTACCTGTGTTCACATTTTCAGTTTATTGTTTTTAAAATGTTTTTAGTCCGTATGCTTTGTGTAGTCTTTCCTGGCTTAATGATTATAGGCATTCATTTTGAATGTTTTTTGCTCTTACTAAATTCACTCTCTACCTGTCTAGCTAACTAACAAAGTTTTTTAATGTATCATTTGATGACTGCAGTACTGTACAACTAAAGAAATCTATGAAAATATCTGTTGCCTAATAAACTTTCCCTACACTGATTTCAGTACTAGAGTTGCATTAGTGTCACTGCTGTAGATTTTCCAGGCACTGACTTATACTGAAGCCTATTGACTATTTTAAAAAAAGTAATAAGCCCTTTGTTATATCCTGCCCCAACTTCTTTGGAAAAAAGCATCAACAATCCAAAGAAAACTGTGCTCATCAAGTCACAAGCTTCACTTATTACCAAGACTTCATTCCACTTTAAACATACTTTTAAATATACTTTCCTGTAGGGGAATCACAATTCCCAGCACTGTTTTGGAAGCCTGTTCCAAATCTGTTAAGATCCACTTCATGTCCAAAAATGTGATTAGATTGTGATATCATAGCACACAAATGCATTAATCTGTTTACAGTTGTAATTAAAGTTAGGTCAGCAAGAAATTTAGCAGGACAACTTATTGGGACTGTAAAAGTTTATCCCTTTGTTTAGTTGTGATATTGTAATAAACTGTTATGTTTTCACATTTTAAAAATAAGTAAGTTTAATATAGCCTTAATATGACATACACGATAAAGGCAAACATAGTGTTGTTCATGTTGTGTTATTAAGTGCTTAGCATTGTAATGTAACAAATGTAAACCATTAAATAATCATTGAGCAAAGACATGAGTAAAATTGTGATTTTTCAAAGAAGAATGTATTTAATGTAAGGTCTTTAATGTCTTTAGTGTGATGCAGGTGAACACTGTGCGGTTCGGAAAGGCGCACGCTTTGGGAAGCTGTGCAGCTGTCCAGGAGGAACAACCTGCAGTTTCTCCATCCTCAAGTGTTTGTAAAACTGTCATAATTCAATGTTTAATCTTGCTTACAGATGATCGTTAAAGCTATTCTTTATTTTCTTTATTTCACTGTTGTAACAAACATTTTATCAACATAAACAGAGACATCAAATAAATGCAAGCATTTTTGTATATGTTATTTTATAAGAACTCTCATTTGTTCTCTGGGTGCGCAGTCTCAGGTATTATATGCTTTACTAACTTCACGTGTAATACAGTACTATCAGGACTTTTTTATAAGGGCCACATTTTTTGTTGTGGTTTTATGACCACTAGGTGGCATAACGCTTATTTAGTCAAATGGCCTTTAAATGAATAGTTCGCCCATAAATGAATCTTGTGCTATCATTTATTCCAAAACCATATGGCGGCTGGCTGTACTGCATCGTGAAGTTGCTTAAATATTAGTCTGTTTTTACCAAACCGTATCATAGTACTTGGAAGATGGTCAGTGAGCTGCACATATTTTCTTTCTTTCTTGGGTGCCTTAAATGTTAAACGTACGTTAAACGTTAAACGTACGCATTAGTACGTAGTCAAAAATCCATGACTTCTAATGAACACACGCAACCAGATGATCTTCGTTTAATAGTTGTAACAGTAGTAATAGTGTTTAATAGTAATAATAGTTAGATAGACCTATAGCCCAAGATTACATGGATAAAGTATTTTCATTGATTTCTTCCTAATTTCCGATGTAGAATCTGTTTACTGCCTCTATACCATCACTGATCCCCGACTTTTACATTCGAAGGTGGGTGTTCCCTTTCCGCATTATGTGTTTCACCGTTGGGAATCCGAATCATTTTGAAGATTTGGTTCGTTCGAATAGTGATTCGAACGAACCGAATGTTCGATTCATGTTTAAAAGATGTCCCGATGTGGATAAAGTGCCATTTTACATTTCATTGGGTTCTTAGTTTAAACAATATTTACCTTTACACTGTTAGGCTAATATATTTTCGACTAAGTTATAAAAAATCTGATTTGGTATTTCTGAGTTAAATATTAGGGTTAGTGTTCAGGTATGATTCCATCACTGTAATCAAGACGGTCGGTTCGACCAAATCTTTCGATAGAATCAAGTTAAACGAACGATTCGTTGGCGAAGCGGACGTCACGAATTTGTACAAACTTTCCAATATGGCGGAAGACCACATCGACGAGTTGGCAAGCATGGAAAACTACAACCAGACTTTACATCCCGGTTTTTGCAGTGATAAATACTCGTTGCTTGTTATTGTTGGACAGCCCGGAACTACTGGCTTTGTGGATTTGCTTGTTTCAGAGATTGAAAGAGGTAACTTTTTATAGTTACAGGATGTAATTGAATTAGAGCGCAGCTTTCGCCTATCACTCGCTGCGTTTACGTCATCAAGAGAAACAATGGAACTCATGACGTGCTAAAATAGTGACATGATCAGTTTGCAGCATGTGCTGCTGAAGTTACTGTTTAATTATGTGGAAATACGATGGAAGATAATGATTAACCTACTTGACGGTACAGTTTGCAAACTGCATCAAGTCTTTGGATGCTTTTTTAGATTTAATTCATTTAACTTACAGGTTTGAGAACTTTATTGCTTATAACGTAAAAGCCTGTGTGATAGATAGATAGATAATGTGACTTTATTCTCGTTGAAAAACAACTGAATGTTGTCATAATACACCATTGTAACCCTATAACAACTGCAGATGGTACAGTGTGAGTCCCTGTGGTTCGTATGCCCTTGACCTCCTTTCAGTTTGGCAGCTGAATAAACTGGCATGAGATGAATGATCACAGGGGGTTTGTATAAACATATTTATTGTTGAACTGGAGCTTTCAGTCTTCATCCATGGAAGAGATTAAGTAAAAGGCCTAAAATCAATGTGAACAATCGCTAAAGTTTAACTGTGCTTTCAGCAGAAGATGCATTCCAGTGAGCCCACAGACTAAATAACAGCTTATGTGAAGTTTGATTTGATATATTCAGTATACAGTTTATGTAAATTTCTTTCTCTCCTTGCAGTTATTCTTTTCTTTTGCCACCTGTTATTTGCCTGTAATGTCATTTGCAAGATGCAACATATGCTGTTGTGTTATCACCCTTCATAAAGTGATTTTTTCAGCAACTGGGGTTTTGGCCCTCTAGATCCCAAATTACATAACAAAACAGAAAATAAATAGTTTAATAATGTAGCTTATTTTCTGTAGCATGGCTAACCCAGTGTAACTTCCTGTTTATACTGTTTTCATGTTTCATCCTCAGATCTAAGGTGCACACCATTGTGAAGTAGATGGGATGTTATTAGGTGATATGTTTTCTCAGGTGATATGTTTTCTCAGGTGACTTGCTCAAAAAAACACCACAGTTATGTTTATGTTTTTGTTGACTCCTTGTTTTTTGGGTGTGAGGGTAGATCTGTGCTGCTATAATTTCAGGAAAATGTGGTCTGATAGTGCAGCTTACACCACTATAATTGCACAGCAATGGAATTCATTATGTTTTAAATGCTGTTAGCATCTGCTAATCATGCTGGCGGAAATTCATCATGTCCTCCTTTCTACAGTCATGTGTCTGGCCACAACCATAAAATCACTTCCTATTTATTAGTACTTTTTTCTTTTCTAAGGGTTCCTTCTACTCTAGCTTCTTTTACCATTGTATCTTAGTATTGGCTGTGTGATGCTACAGATATTGTTTCTTTTGTCTAGAAAATTCCTTGATGTTCCCTTATTCATAAGTTGCTTTAGATGAAGGCATCTGATAAAAATGTAAAATGTTCTCTGCTTCTTTTCCTGCCAGTATTCAGTTCTGCTGACATTGTGGCGTCAGTTGGATTATACATCTGTTAGATTCATGAACACTCTCAGCAATTAATTAATTAAAATACAAAAATAAAATGGACAACAATAATTTACCTTAAAGTGTAATATTAAGTGTTTACTTTGTGTTACAGTTTAAAGTCAAAAATAGATCAAAATTGAACACATTTACTTCACTTTCCTGAGCATATTATAAACATTTTGATTTCACATTCCTACATGTTTCTGGTCTTATTGCAAACAGTTGATCTCTCCACCCCGAAACAACTTTCTTTTTCTGCTTAAGCCCTCTTAACCCACCCCTTTCAACCTATAATTTTAAGAATGCTTTTTAACATTCAGTCAATTCCCAGTGATTCAAATAAATTACCACTAAAATGTGAGTGCTGTATTCCTCTTAGAAGGTCATCTTAGTAAATAACTTACATATTAGTGCTTTAATAATAACAGGCTATTCCACTTGAGAAGCTCATCAGCTTGGGGTATCTCGCAACCAGGAGTGGATATAACATGCTCTGACATCCCTGCGGGCTGTTTTGGCAGGAGTAAACAGCTTTCATATGTGGCTTGAACAACCAGATCCATTTATGGCCAAATCAAGTCAGAAATGCATATTAAGCCAAGTCTTGAAGAGTTTTTAGTGACTGGTTTGAGGTCCTTATCAAGTGTGTTTCGGAGGGCTTTTACACCTGTTTGCTGTATTGCACAGAAAGTTGGACAAACTCAGGATTCCAGGGCTGGTTTAGCAGTCAGGTTTCTTTTAGGGTTAAGTAGTACCATGATGCTAGTACATAACTTTCTATCAGGTCAATTTTAGGTCATTAAGCTGTAATTACTCTGTGTGTGTATTTAGAAATAAAAGTATTATTTGGATTTATTCCTGTTGTATGGTGCAATCTGACAATCACTTACGGATTGAAAACAGGGCCTTACTAGTAAGGCACTTGGTAATTTCATGATGAGGATGGGATACACCCAAGCTACCTGTAATAGGGCTGACATATTATTTTAAACATCTTTTTAATTTTAAACATTTTAAACAAATCTTTCATTTGGGACTTGTAACATTATGTACAAGTAGAGTGTTGTACAATATCTGCAGTTGGGCAGTGAATGGAGTGTTGTACAATATCTGCAGTTGGGCAGTGAATGGAGTCTATGAATAATGGGCCTTTAACTCAGATTTACTGCAGGCTGACTGGGCCGTTTTTATCTTTGAACAGGTATACGCTCATGGGATGTGGACCTGACTGCTTGCAACCTAGACGAACAACTCAAACTGTTCATTTCAAGACATTCAGCTATTATCTCAGAGGACCTCAGAGGTAAGAATCCAATAATATGTATTGTTATCATATAAAGGACCAAAGCCAAAAGCATCCACACCCCCATATACATTTTGTATTTTTAATTGCCACAAAAATGACTGCTAAGATACATAACATTTAACTATGAGTTTTATGCAAAATAGTTTTTAAAAACCTATTTTAAGACATTAGACAATTTCTGTAAAACTGAATTGGAACTGTATATTGTGAAAATCGGTATGCAAATAAACTGGATTTGCCAGAGTCTGCTGATATCGTGTTGTACAAACTATCAGTTCAGTCAAAGAGCAGGATGTGGGACAGGAATGGACTAGCAGCTGAAAGAACAGATGGAGTTCTCAGGCCTAAATCATCCTTACCGTTTTAGATTAATCCCATGCCACTCATAACCCTTGCCCAATGGTCTTGTAGTTTTTAATAATGACTCAGAGTATTTTCAAGTCAAGTCAAGTTGAGCTTTATTGTCATTCCGCTATATGTGGGGACATACAGTGGAACGAAATGTCGTGCCTCACAGGACCACGGTGCTACATAAATACAGACATACAACAATGACGTGAAACAGTATAAATCTAAACACAAATAGTAACAGAATTAGATTATAAATATACTATATATAAAGTTGCCTGTACATAAACTAGAAAATACAAACTATACAAATGTTTCACATAAATATTGCACATGAGGAAAAAGAAAGTCAAGCACTGTTCCTGGCTGGAGAACAGTACAAGATGATCTGTAGTTCATGGGCTTGTAAACATATGTTATGAGTCTTTTTTGTGGGATTATGTACCCTCGGTTGTAAAAAGTGTCTAGTGCACATAGAGGAGTGTGTGTTACTACAGGTGGTCTGTGCGGCCTACTCACCTGTGTGTAGCACACTCAGAATTGCACAAGGGAGAATAAAAAAAAAAAAAAAAAAAAAAAAATTTTTTTTTTTTTTTTTTTTTTTTTTTTTTATAAAAAAAAAAAAAAATATAAAAAAAAAAAAAAAAAAAAAAAAATTTTTATATATATATATATATATATATATAATATATATATATATATATATATATCTATATATATATATATATATATATATATCTATATATTTTATATCTATATGAGCAGTCTGGCAGTGCGGGCTCTGATGCTCCGGTACCGTTTTCCTGACGGCAGGAGCTGGAAGAGACTGTGTGAGGTGGCTTTGTTGGAGCATCGTGAAAGGAAAATGTCCAGGATGGAGGGGAGAGGGGCACCGATGATCTTTGCAGCTGTGTTTACTGTCCGCTGGAGGGTCTTGCGGTCTGTGGCGCTGCAGTTCCCATACCAGACAGTGATGCAGCTGGTCAGCACACTCTCAATGGTTCCCCTGTAGAACATGGTGAGGATTGGTGGAGGGAGACTTGCTCTTTTCAGCCGGCGGAGAAAGTGTAGGCGCTGTTGCGCCTTTTTGGAGAGTGATGTGGTGTTGGTGGTCCAGGTGAGATCCTCTGTGATGTGCACCCCCAGGAATTTAGTGCTGCTGAGTCTCTCCACAGTCGAGCTGTCGATGGTCAGTGGGGGGTGGTCAGTGGAGTTTCTCCTGAGGTCTATCACAACCTCCTTTGTCTTCTCCACATTGAGGGACAGGTTGTTAGCGCCACACCATGCCGCTAGCAGTGCCACTTCCTCTCTGTAGTGCGTTTCATCGTTGTTGCTGATGAGACCTACCACCGTTGTGTCATCAGCGAACTTGATGATGTGGTTGGAGCTGAACTTGGCAGTGCAGTCGTGGGTCAACAGTGTGAAGAGCAGCGGGCTGAGCACACAGCCTTGTGGGGCACCTGTGCTCAGGGTGGTAGTGCTCGAGGTGTTGTGGCCGACACGGACTGACTGGGGTCTTTCAGTTAAAAAGTCCAGAATCCAGTTACAGAGAGAGTTGTTAAGGCCCAGCAGGTGTAATTTATTAATGAGCTGTTGTGGGATTATTGTGTTGAATGCTGAGCTGAAGTCAATGAACAGCATTCTTACATAAGTGTTCTTCTGGTCTAAGTGGGTAAGAGCCAGGTGGGAGTGGAGGAAATTGCATCATCCGTAGAGCGGTTTGGACGGTATGCAAACTGGAGCGGGTCGAGTGTGTTGGGGAGGCTGGTTTTTATGTGAGTCATGACTAATTTCTCAAAGCACTTCATCATGATTGGAGTGCTATGGGACGATAGTCATTCAGACAGGACACAGGTGATTTCTTAGGTACCGGTATGATGGTTGTGGACTTGAGACACGTGGGGACGACTGCCTGGCTCAGCGATATGTTGAAGATATCTGTTAGGACATCTGTCAGCTGTGCAGCACAGTCTCTCAGTACACGGCCAGGTATGTTGTCAGGACCCGTAGCCTTGCGTGGGTTAATCCTAGACAGGGTCTTGCGCCCAGACAGAGCGCCTGGTCAGTGGGAGGTGTGGGCAGTTTTTGTGCAGGTGTGTCATTCTGCATTTCAAACCGTGAATAAAACTGGTTAAGTGCATCTGGAAGGGATGTGTCGTCATCACAGGCCTGTGGCAGGGGCTTGTAGTCAGTGATGGTCTGAATGCCTCGCCACAGGCTCCGTGAGTCTCTGCTGTCTGTGAAGTGGTATTGATTTTTTTGTGCATATGACCGTTTTGCATTCTTGATGCCACAGGACAGGCTGGCTCTTGCTGTTTTTAGGGCTGCTTTATCTCCTGATCTGAATGCCTCATCTCTGGTCTTTAGCAGCCCACAAACCTTTGCCGTCATCCACGGCTTCTGGTTGGCACGTGTGGTGATGGTCTTTGTGACTGTCACATCATCAATGCACTTCTTGATATATGCACTCACTGTTTCAGTGTACTCATGCAGGTCGGTGCTGTTGTTGTAGGTGGCTGCCTCTTTAAACATGCTCCAGTCTGTAGTCTGAAAGCAGTCCTGCAGTGCTGAGGTAGCATCATCCGGCCAGACTGTGATGAGTTTTTGAACCGGTTTGGTGAGTTTCAACAGTGGGTTGTATTCTGGGATTAGCATAACAGAGATGTGATCGGAGTACCCGAGGTGGGGGCGGGGTTCAGCCCTGTACGCGTCTTTCTGTGTTGTGTAAACAAAGTCCAGTGTGTTATTTCCCCTTGTAGCAAAGTTCACATGTTGGTAGAACTTTGGCAAGACTGTCTTTAAGTTTGCGTGGTTAAAATCCCCGGCTATGATGAAAAAGCCGTCGGGGTTGTTTGTTTGTTGATCGCTGATGGCGCTGTACAGCTTGCGAAGCGCGTCCTTAGCGTTTGCACACGGGGGGATGTAAACCGCGACAATAACAATGGCCGTAAACTCCCGCGGCAGATAGAACGGTCTGCACTTTTCTTATTACACAGTGCTATGGAGTGCTTGTTACTAATTGGCCAGTCACAAAATTCCAAGGTGTATTGTTCTTTGATAACAACCACCTAAAACTAATAACACAGGGTCAGCTGGGAACCCTCCAAGTAATTTACTTACAAATATATTAAACATAAATCTGCCTAATTAATAACATATAATTGCCTTGGTAAAAATTTAATTAAATTTTAAATTAACTATTTGTGTCCAATAATTTACTCATTTGGTAAGTAGATTCACATTGGGGTTCTGATCAGCCTGTCAGTGATCAGTCTGTTTATTTAAATGAGAACAGATTAATATACGGGCATAAAGGCAAAAAACAATGAGGACATGTAACATGGGAAATGTTTCTACATTTCCATTATGCATTCTCAAGTGAAAAAGTAAAAAGGATTTATTTGTCTCAGAGTAGAATCTCACTCAGTGTCTGAGTGAATCTCATTTTTTTGGGTTGTAAAAGTCTTATCTTGATGTACAACTTTGCTTGTTGGGTGAGGTATTAGTAGTTAAATGAGTAAAATACAGTTAGTAGTTGTGTGTCGGATCTTTTGTTACTACACTTAAAATGTGATGATAATAGATAAAATGATGCTGAGTTAACTGACTACTGACTTGGGGAGACTTTTCTGCTATAAATGACACCATTTCTCAATACCTTAAAAGGTGACTTATCTAAACAATTTTACAATGGCATGCAAAGGTTTAGCCACCCCTTGGTTAAATATTTTTACTGTGAAAACTACAGTAGGTAGATGATGAATACTATAAACAAAACTAGTGTATTTTTGTTTTGTACAGTTCAGAGTGGATTCAGTTCAATTCAATTGTACTTGTATAGCACTTTCTACAATGTTGCATTGCTTCAAAGCAGCTTAATTAAACGTACAAATAAAATTAAAACAGAAAAATTGTCAAACGTACAACATGAAAAACAATATATATCTCATAATGAAAAAAATCATTGAGCTATATATTAATAAAACTAATTAGGGATACTAGGTTTGTAGTTGGTTATGAATAAAAGGTTGACTGAACTGGTGAAAACTACCACACATTTGGGCCATTTGAATAAATGGTCATGCATTAGAAATACCTCTCTCTGTGGCTTATGAGAAGGTAGTGTGTAACCATCTGGGTGAAGTTTCATATAACACCTTTAGACACTTCTGAACCTTGAACCTGTTAATTGAGTAGGTGGGCTCAACACTTGTTAAGATATTTAAAAAGCAGCTTTATCACTGTAACTAGAGGAGAAGCATTTTGTCTGTCTGTCTTTGCCAGCCAGTCCAACCTCAGTGTTTTGGCACTGACAGAGACATGGATCAACAAGGAAACAGTGTTACTCCATCTGCCCTCTCATCTAACTGCACTTTCACACTCACATCCCGCCCCACAGGCTGTGGAGGGGGGACAGGTTTGCTTGTGTCTAACACCTGGAAGTTCACTCCACTACCGTCTCATTGTAATAATACATCATTAGAATATCATAGTCTCTTCTCCAGCAAAAATTCACCTTGTTGTCATATACCGCCCTCCAGGTCAACTGGGCAATTTCATTTAAGAACTTGGCATGCTGCCATCATCTTTAGAAGATGGCACTCCAGTGGTAGTTCTTGGTGACTAACATCCACCTAGACAAACCTCTACATGTGTCTCACCATTTCTTTATACAATTCACTGTTACACCTGCCCCATGCTCACCACCTGCTCACATGCTCACCTGTTTCTTTTCGTCGTAACCTCTGCTCACTTTCACCCACTCACTTTTCATCAATAGTTTCCACTTCCATCCCCCCAATAACCCATTTATCATCACTCAGTGCTGAGGTGGCAACTGATACTCTTTGTACAACTTTAACATCTTGTCTTGATGATATCTGCCCTCTAATCTCCAGGCCAACACCCTCTAGTCCCTGGCTCTCCGAGACCCGCCGTAGCCACCGGACCAAGCTCAGGGCTATGGGGAGAAAATGGCACAAGTCAAAAGATCCTGCCAACCTTAACAAGCATCAATCTCTCCCTCTTCCTTTTCTAAAAGCATCTCCACTGCCACAGCTACCTACTTTTAGAATAAGATCAGCAACAGCCGTCCACTATTCTCAACTTTCTCATCTCTTCTCAGTCACCCCACCTCCCACATCTCTAATTGCCAATGACTTTGCCAATTTTTCACAGATAAGGTGGTTACCATCAGCAACTAATTCTCTGCACCACACATCCTCCCTTTACTTCTATGCCATCCAGTACTCCTCTTTCTCTCCTCTCTCTGAGACAGACATCTCTAACATTATCCTCTGCAGCCGTCCTACCACTTGCCCTGACCCTATCCCTCACCTCTTCTGCAAGCAATCTCTCCATCACTACTCCCTGAACATGCATTCTAAACATGTCCATCTCTACAGGAAACGTTCCCTTTTTATTCAAGCAGACTTGGGTAACCCCACTTCTCAAAAAACCAACAATCAACCCCTCAGTGGTCAGCAACTGTAGACCAATTTTACTCCTACCATTCCTTTCAAAGGTTCTTAAAAAGGTTGTGTTTAATCAGCTGTCATCCTATCTCTCACAGAACAACCTACTAGACAGTCAACAGTCTGGATTCACAAAAGGACACTCCATGGAGACTGCCCTCATGTCTGTGGTTGAAAGTCTTTTCAGGCAAGAGCCAACTCCATGTCATCTGTCCTAATTCTTCTTGACCTCTCTGCCGCCTTTGACACCATGAACCACCAGATCCTATTATCATCCCTTTCCAACATGGGCATCTCTGGACCTGGACTCAGCTGGTTCAGTTTATATCTTATAGACAGATCCTTCAAGGTATCATGGAGAGGTGAGGAGTCAAAAGTTCTTGCTCCTCTTCTCAATATACACAGCTTTTCTGGCTGCAGTCATTATAGCACATGGCTTCTCATGCCACTGCTATGCAGGTGATACACAGCTTTACTCATCATTTCAGCCAGATGACCCCACCATCTCTGCTCAGATCTCTGCTTGCCTTTTAGACATCTGAGCCTGGATGAAGAAATGGAACCTTCAGATCAATCTCTGATAATCCTGGCCAACCCATCATTAGAATACAACTTCACAGTTCAGTTTTGGTCATCAACACTTACACCTACTCAGTCCGTTAGAAACCTTGGGGTGGTGTTTGATGACCAGCTGAAATTCACTATCCACACTGCAACAATCCCTTGGTCATGCAGTTATGCACTCTACAACATCAGGAAAATCAGACCTCTCTTGTCCAAGCACGTAACGCAGCTCCTAGTCCAGGCACTCGTAATATCAAGACTGGACTACTGCAATGCCCTTCTGCAAATGATCCTGAATGCTGCAGCACGTCTGATTTTCAGTCAACCAATAAGAGCCCACATCACACCCCTCCAGATCTTACTCCACTGGCTACCTGTAGCTGTTTGCATCATTTAAATCTCTGACCATGGCTTTTAGTCACCAGAACCTCCTACCTTAACTCATGCCTTCAGACATGTCTCCTTCCGCCAACTACGGTCTGTAAATGAGCGACGTCTGATTGTACCCCCACAACGAGGTACCAGATCGCTCTTTAAGATGTTCACCTTTTCTGTTCCTTCTTGGTGGAATGAACTTTCAGTCTCCACCCGATCCACTAAGACCACCACAACCTTCAAAAAACAACTCAAAACACGCCTGTTTTGCGGACACCTGACTAATCCTTAATGCTCTGATATTCTTTCTTACAAAAAAACCTTCTGTTCATTCTGTCTCTTGAATCAGAATGTGATTTCCACTTGTAAATATTAGCTTTGTAGACTTGGCTTGTTGGGTCTTAAGACAAAATGTTTAATGCTCTCTTTCTTTGTAAGTCTCTGTGAATAAAAGTGTTTCCCAACAATGAGCAGCAGCTATGGGTGCCTTTAAACTGTTTCCTTCAAAGAAATGGCAAGTAACCATGGAGTTCAAGATGCAGGTCATGTTGAGATCTGTAAGGCTTTCAGAGAGAATTGCTTGTAGGATTAACAGAAATGCAGTCAAAACCCACTTGGCCTTCAAAATGCCTTCTGGAAGTTTTAGCAGACTCTGGAGTGGTGATGCACTTCTACTACAGAAACATGGCCTTCATGGAGAAGTCATTACAAGAATATTTTTTCCTCACCACTAAATTCTACATATGAAGTTTACAAATAAATCTCAACAAGTATGATGCATTTTGGAAACTATTATGGACTGATGAGGCACAACAATTTTTTTTTTGCTGCTATGAGCAAGGTGTGTTTGGAGAAATAGATACCAAATTTAATTAAAAAAGTGTATGAAATCCCAGCAAATTCTAGAAGCAAACATCCTAAACACACCTTAAAATCCACAATTGAATACCTCAAGCTGAGGGTTTTTGTCATGGCCCTTACAGTCCCTTGACCTAAACATCATCTAAAATTTGTGAATGGACCTTAAAGTAATGCATTCAGTACGGGCCAAGAATCTCATAGAACTATTATAGAAACATTTTGGCAAATAGAATCGCCAAACAAAAAAACAAACTAGAATTGAATGACTTTGCTGGCTACAGAAAGTGTGTGATGCTCGCTTTGAAACTTTAAAATATGGAAATAAAGTAATCTTTCTAAAAAATATAAATGTATAATTTTTAACTAGAAGCCTTTTGAAAATCCTGCAATCTTTCAATCACTTGGCTAATCACAATAACAGAAATTTTGTTTGTTAGTTAGTTTGAATGGTTAAGGTGTCCTTTTTACAGTGTAATTATACTTTTAAGTACTGAGTAATATTAATTAAGAACATGAACTTAAAATAGGGTTGGGGTTAGGATTAGGGTTTGGTTTAGAGTTACATGTAATTATGCATAATTTACTGTTATTACTAAAATAAGTACATGCAATGTGTAATAGACACTGTAAAATAAAGTGTTAGCGTTTGAATCTACCTCAGAAAGAACATGCAATCAGTAAGCAAATATATATGACCTTTTCAGCAACTCTGTTAAGACTGCTGGCTGAATGTTATGTCCAAGTCATACTCATGATGCCGGATGATTTATAATGTGGCTTTTAACCACCCCCAAACACACACACACTTTTAAGATTGTCCTATATATGTATGCTGTTGCTTAAATATATTATTGAATAAGTAATTTATATGGCTTACCATCCACCCTTACTTGGAGTTAATTTCATGTGCTCTTCTTCCCTCTGGCTCAAACTGTTTAAGTCACCTCATGAGTGAATTCCTCTGTGTCTGTAAATCTTATGGTGGTGAGAACACCAGCCTTTTAACTGTGGCACAAAAAGGACTAAAAACATTTTGTGCTGTGTAGTGAGCACGGAAATATATTAATTATAATAGCTCAAGGAACCATAGTATTTTTATTTGCCTTTTATAAAAAGGGCACTGTTTTCAAGCATTATAAAGTATCAGGGTAAATAATAATAGGTAAACTAATTTGTAATCAACACTATCACCAGTTTCGGGCTTATGTTTTTATTATGTAACTATCAGTGGTTTATGTTTTTATTATGCTTATGTAATTATTAGTGGCTCTGTCAGTAACTGATTTTCAACTAGTTTTCAATAGCAACAGCACCTGCTGGATTGTCATGCAGCAGGCGCTGACATTACAACAAGCCTATTTTAATCCCGTTTACATGAACAGACCTACTAGCACTTTGTGTTTTCCTGATGTTTTCATTAAAATGATTGTGTTACACAATCATTTCAGTGCATCACTAATCACTACTAATCACACATAGGCTCTCCCAGCATGCTCGCTTGGCTCTCCCGGCGTATGTGCTTGTCTAGGTAATCTTATTTTTTAAACATTCATTTAACTAAAATGTCCACTTAGGTTACAGTGTTAGTTAGGACTTTGGCTTTATGCTAGCATTGTGTTAATTCATGCTAACACATTTTAGCATCATGTTAAAATCATATGTTATGCATTAACATTAAAGCACTAAAAGCTTAACTCATGCTAACATTAATACTAACATCATGTTAATTCATGCTAAAACATGCTAAATCATAAAACTATCATGCTAATACATGCTAGCATCCTTTTAAAGCATCTTAACATAATTGAAATTTTCTGGCTCGAGTTGGGCCATGCCAAGCACTACTCATATTTTCTTTAGTCGGTCAGTTTATTTTCTTAGTTAGTGGTGTTGCGAAGCTTTTGCGTACCTCTTTTTCTGGACAAAAATTTTTGTGTGTAACACATCCTGCACCGTTTTTCATAGACCCATGAATGAGAGGTTAAATCAACTGGCTTCTTTAGAAGAGGTGTGCTTTGACTTTTATAAGCAACCAGGTGTACAGTGTTTTTTGGGCCTACAAGAGAGTGGGCAAAAAGTTCCATAGACTTATCATTTGGTTGAGTTTTGTGACGTTACAGTAATGCATCAATGTCGTAGAGAAATGGGAGAAAAAGAAATAGTGAAAAAGTAGATCATTATGCTAAACAAATATGAACAATTTACAAAACCCAAAGTCAGGCTAAATGTCAGCAGTCTCCCAGTAAGCAAGCCAACAGAGTGACAGTGCTAATGAACCAAACTCTAATTATGTATAGATGAGGAAAAACTGGGTAGAAATTCTGGGTATTATCAACTGACTGGAATTTTGAGATCACAGTGAACGTGAAAGAACCCAATCAGGGCCTTGTAGGTAGTCAGCAGAATTTTGAAGTTTATATGATGCTTGATAGGCAGCCAGTGCAGTGTTGACAGAACTGGACTAATATGATCATACTTGTTAGTTCTTGTGAGAACTCTGCATTTACTGCTTTTTGAACCAGTTGGAGTTTTTGTACTAAACCTGCAGGGCAGCCACCCAGTAAGGCACTGCATTAATCAAGTCTTGATGTTATAAATGCATGAATTAACTTTATAGTGTTTGACAGAGAGCATTTGTCGTAGATTTGATATTTTTAAAACATAAAAAATGCAGTTTTAAAAATGGTTCTCAAATGTGGTTCTCAAAGGACCAATTGCTGTTAAATAGGACACCCAGATTCTTAGCTGATGAAGCACGCTTTATAAGAGCATCCATCAAGAGTAAGGTGGTATTCTACATTGTTTTGTGTGGAAGATTTTGGTCCAATAATTAACTTCTGTTTTGTTAGAATTTAGTCTTACAAACTTGTTAGTCATCCAGGTTTTAATATCGACTATACATTCTATTAGTTTGGTGAATTTATGCATCTCCTTGGGCCTCAATGAAATATACAGCTGAGTATCATCAGCATAGTAGTGAAAACTAACTATGTCTCTTAATAATACCATACACAGAGTGAAAATAGGGCTGCATGATTTGGAGAAAAAATGTATTTGTGATTTTTCTGATCAAAATTGCATTTTGCAATTTTTAAAATGCATATTAGTATTATTTTAAAAAAGAGCTATAGGTTTTGTGTGGTGGTTTTAACAGCATTAAAGAAAGAACAAGCATAATTACAAGCTACACTAAAACTGTGCTACTGTTTATAAAAACAAAGTAAACACTGTGGTATTTTTGTTTTTTAGTTATGATGCAAACATCTGTCATGACAAATTAATGAAATATCTATAGTATCTTGCATAAAGTTAAATTAACAAGTATAAATAAAATCTTAAACTTTATAACTTTGCTCTTCTGCAGACACATTTTGTTGCAAAGTTAAACTGCTGCTCCCACTCCCACTCTTTTTTTCCAAAAGGCATTCTTTGCTCATCTAGTCAGCTTGTACAGTGTTAAAATGCCCCCTACTGGTTAAACTTTGTGCCAGATGTAAAATGCGCAGGAAGCAAACTGTCATGGACGTGGATGCTTGTTACCATATTTGATAGTCCTTAATCAAAATAATCGCAGCTATTGGGATTTGAAAATCACACAATTTCAAATCGTGAATTAGGTTTAAAAACAAATGTACTGAACTTGTGATCAACATGACACCTTTTCACTCACAGCAACAAACTGGAATCAGTCAGATAAATATGATTTAAACCATGCTAGTGCAGTTTCATTTATGCTAACATCATTTTAAGCCTAATCAAAAGAATGCTGTCATGCGACACTTTGGTGAGAGCATTCTCTGTACTATATGGTCTATAACCTGACTGAAAATCCTTGCAGATTCTCTTTATTTCCAGGAAACAATATATCTGGGAGGACATCACCTTTTCAAGTTTTTTTGTAAAAAGTTTAATTGACAAAATTGACAGTTCATCCTTACCTATAGTAGAGAATAATTGGAGATTTTTCTCTGACAGTATCTATTTTGTTACTACATAATTTCGTAAAATCATCACTGCTATAATATTGACAATGACATTGACATATTGTTAATTTAACCACTGTATCAAACAAATATCTAAGGTTGTTTATTCTAAAAGATTTGAGAAATAGGCAGATCTGAAGCTTTTGAAGGCCTTTCTTTAATTTAAAACACTCTCTTTCAGGGCTTTACGGAAAACAAAATAGTTTTGTTTGCTTCCAGTTAAGTTCCATGTTCCAGGTTGGAACTAGTCACATTCAGAGTCTGTTCTAAAGTCCTATCTCTCTGTCCTAAAGTAAAGTTTGATAAATTATGTTAGCAATATGTTAATGTTAATCAAAAGTCTAGCAACCACCCTGCTTAATCGTGTTAAACATGTTAGAATCCTGTTACATCATCTTAGAACATGTTGACATTGTTAAAACATGCTTGTCTCATGCTAAATCATACTAGCTTCATGTTAAAACATGAACATCTATACTTCATGGTGAAAAGCAAAAGACTAGAATTGAGCTCAGCTCATATTTTTTCATTGTTTGCAAAAACGACATGAATATGTATTGCAACCAGTCTACAACATCATTTTAGGGACATCTTCAACATCCTGTACTTCCTAATCCACTTAACACAAAATGATATTGTCGCCATGAATGATAAAAAAATAAGGAAGTATAACCTTTTGCTCAACCTAACATGCATTTAAAAACAGTTTTTAGGGACATTTTTTTGAAGATAAAAATCAACTGAGAAAAAAACCATGACCATGACGGCTCCGTGTTAATGCATATGCTAACATATGCCACACTACTTTTCTATTGGTTTTTGTATTTGGTTGTTGTTTGTTTGGTGTTTTGGGGTTCATAGTCTTCATTATCGCTTAATTGTTTTCCTCACCTTGTAAGTCTCCTAGGATAAAAGAATCCCCTAAATTCCTAAATGTAAATGTAATAGTCAAACTTCATCTTATCTGTCCACAGGCCAGAAGACACTGCAGCACAGCGGGGATGTGCTTGAGACCCAGGTGGTAGTTAACCCATCTCATGATTTGGTTTGCTCAGAGGTGAGTTTGCAACACACTGAAGAACATGATCAGCACACACTTGCACAGTATATCTGATTTTTACCTAGCAGATTTAAATGTTTATTGAAGCAAATAACTTCTCTAAGTTTATCTGACATTATCTGACAAGTTCATCAGACTTTCATTCACTTATGTTTAAACAAGAATATGGTCTTGTACTGTTATACAGACATGCATCCTCTTTTGTAGTATACTTTATTCAGTACCTGTTTGACTGGTGTTTATTCAGTAATCAGTCCATGTAAACAAAGGAGCATAATGCATTTCCAAAAGTACACCTCATTTAGTTATATTTGCTGTTTATCTTTAGACAGTTAAAGGAATAGTTCACCCAAAATTGAAAAATGGTCCATAAATTGCACACCCTCAAGACATCTAAGGTGTATAAGACTTTCTTCTTTAAACAGAACAGAATCAGTTGTATTAAATATCTTGGCTCTTCCCAGCTTTATAATGGGAGTGAATGAGACCAAGATTTTAAACTTCAAAAAAGTACATCCATCATAAAAGTAATCCATATGACTCCAGCTGATTAATACATGTCTTCTGAAGCAAAAGATACATTTGTGAAAATTAATTAATATTTTGAGTTTATTAAGGGATTACATCTCATCCATGTAAACAAACGGATCAGAGCACTTCATTCAAATATTGCAGCACCTTGATAACTTCTACTCATTGATTCTTGTGTCGCGTAACTAGTCGTCATATTTGTTGTGAAGATCTTTTCATGTCCTCATAGGTTCATCGTCTTGTTTCTAACACATCTCTTCACAAACTGCTAATTCTTGCTGGGCAAGCTATTGAAGAAACTGGAGACCTTGTGTTACAAACAGGGTGTTTTACATTTAATGCCTTTCTTCAAATATTTGCAGACGAAGAGGTAAGTCCACTGTTTCTGCCAAGCTAGTCCGCACCACGTGCACAGTGTTATACATTTTGTTCAATTCTGTACTTGTACTATAACAAATGTTTGTTTTAAGTATGCAACCTCTAGTGGCGAAAATTACATTACATACATTTTATCTTTTTTAAATACACAAACATACATTTGTTACCTATGTACAATCCTGTATAATCAAATCATACCAATATTTGCTAAGAAACGCCTCCAAAAGCCCTGAAATGAAAATAATTCAATGTTCTTGCGAAGATTCTGTGGTTGTGATGCCTGCTCTCTGTGGGTGTGTTTGATGGGACATGTTGCCTGCAGTCCACTGACTGTTGACTCACTAAAACATGAAATGCGTCCTTATGCTCTGTTTAAGTTGCTCATGATAGTAAATATTAGAGTTTATGCATGCGTCAGAGGACACAGTTTTTTATTTTTATTAAAATTTTATATATGTTAAATTGTGATTTTATGTTTTCTAATAAAAAATGTTTCCTGACACAGATTGGGGATCTTTTGAGCTCTGCTGCAGGTGCTAGTCAAAAAGTCAGCCTTACTCTGAGCTGCCCTGGATATGGGATGTGGACCAGTACTTGTATAGAAATGCATAATTTGCAAGAATTTATAGAAATTAAAACAAACCCAGCATTACGACTGCCAGAGATGGAGGGCCTTCAAGAATTTACAGAGTATCTGTCAGAGTCTCTTGAACCTCAAACACCATTTGATCTGCTTGTGCCACCCAGTGCAGTTGGATTCTTGAAACTGTCTCGTCCATGCTGTTATGTGTTTCCAGCAGGAAAAGGTGACTGTGCCTTCTTTGCTGTGAATGGTTTTAATGTCTTGGTCAATGGGGGGTCCGATCCACGTTCCTGTTTCTGGAAACTGGTGAGACATCTAGACCGAATTGACTCAGTGTTGCTTACCCACATTGGTGTGGATAATCTGCTCGGTGTAAACAGCCTGCTTCACAGAAAAGTGGCAGAACATAAGGAAGAGGATCTCACTGGGTTACAGAGCAATGAAGATTGGCAGAAGAATCTGATATCTCCAGAAATAGGGGTTGTATTCTTTAATGCTCCTGAAAGACTGAAAACAGTTCAGAGTAACCCCAGGGTGCTTCGAAGTTGTGATCAAGCTGCACTAACATTGCAGCATTTAGAAAAGTTGTTGATTTCTCCAGAACAACTTAGCCGATCAGCTGGCCCTGCGATTGAGCCAGTAATCCTTTTTCAGAAAATGGGAGTAGGTCGACTAGAGCTGTATGTACTCAATCCAGTGAAAGGCAGCAAAGAATTTGAGGCTTTCATGCAAACTTGGCCTAATGTGAAAAGCTCTGAAATCCCATTAACCTGTATGGTCTCCATATGTGCTCTGTTGGTATGGCATCCAGCTAATATTCAAGAAAAAATTATCCGTGTTCTGTTTTCCGGCTGCACCCCTGAATCCAAGATCTTTGAAGGGTTGGAGAGGCTAAAGCATCTAGACTTCCTCAAACACCCAGTGGTTAGTTTAAAGGACCTTGAGTTGCCTAAATTGGACAAACAGCCAAAGCATGCAGAGAGCAAGGAAAGCCTTAAGAGTATTTCTAAAGAATCTAGGCCTAGTAGCATCTCACTCAAAGAGAAACTTGGCAAAACGGATTTAAAAAAGCAAGACGCTAAAAGCAAGACCAAATCTGCTAATGATACTGTTCAGAAAGAGGGTGAGGAAAAAGCAAAGCCAAAAGATGATGTGAAACAAAAACCTCTGAAGCCTGATAAGCAAATGACTAAGAAAGAACCTTCTAAAGATGAGAAGAAGGATGTTAGGAGAAAAGAGGAAAGGCTGTCTACAAGTATTATAAAGAAAGATGAGAATGCTGATAAAAAGCTATTCAAAAAAGATGTAAGTGCAAAGCCCAAAAAAGATGTTAAATTGGAAATTAAAAAGGAGATTAAGAAAGAGATCAAACCAGAAGACAAGAAAACAACCAAAAGTATTGGTAAGGATGTTAAGAAAGCCACTGGAACTTTGCAAGGTAATGGAGAGTCTAGAAAGCCACTGGGGAAGAATGGCTCATTAAGGAAAGACTTAATAGTCCCTAAAAATGATTCATTAACCAAATTGAAGTCAAAGCCAGACAAGAAAGAATCTGACAATCTGAAATCTTCAAGTGAAGGAATTACAGATGGATCAAAGATGTCTACTTCTGAGGACATTACTGCAGAAGTGGAAAACTCAAAGATACAGAATGTGCATGAGCCATTGCAGGATGTTGGCAGCAACCATTTTAATTTAGGAAATGATGCTGCAAGCAATAATTTGCAATTCAATGGCTCTAAAACAAAGGCAGAAAGTCCAGAGACATTTTGTTGTTTGGATGGACTTCCTAGCTCAAACAATGCCATTGGATCTCCCTCGCCACTTGCAAAGACTCCAAAAAGTGTGAAAAGTGTCAATTTTGTTCTTACACCAACATTGCTTGATGGATGCTTAAAAGGGGATGGAAATGCTCTTGAGTTAGTTTCCCCTGACTATGCTGCTCAGACCACTGGTCAGGATTCTAAGGTAGGTATCAGTATGTTAGGTCTCTGTTTTGAAGAAAATCAGATGGGATCGCACACATATTCTATGGCAGATGATTCTTTATCTCTTTCCCTTGAACAAGTACCTGTTTGTAATTCATTAAAAGAGGATATGGGTAATATGGCATATATTAATGGACAATTAGATCGTGACTTAAAAAGAGATATGTCATTGCCTTTAAAAACATCTCATAATAGCCACAACTCGTATGATGAATCAGAGAACCACCTCTTTGGACAGAGTGGTATGCTTCAACATGATGTTGATCTGTGCCTGGTTTCACCTTGTGAGTTTAAACATCACAAATCTCTAGAGAACGAACAGGGACTATCTCCTGAGATTGCTGACCTAAGTCCTGGCTTTTCTCAGGAGCAGGTTACACTGTTGTACCAATGCAGCAATAGTGATCATCCAACATTGGAGGACCAAGAGATCTCAACGTCCTCAGTGATCTCAGTTTCTGACTCTGACGTTCCACCAGCCACTGGAGATTGTCCCACTATTAGTGAGGACTTGGACTCTGAGGAAGACACTGGTGACATGTTTCCACCCCAGGATCTTCAGGACCATCCCGAGGGTCATTTGTTACACATTGATTCCCCACATGTTCCTGAAGACCCTCCACCTCCTCCCATGAAGGATTTACCACCACTACCACCTCAGCCTGGTGCCTGCATGGCTGACCCAGAGGCTGATGGTCAGTCTTCTAAGAATGTAACATCAAAGGCCAAAAGGCTAACTGCAACTGCATTGGTGAAGACAGCATCAGCAAACATTGTAACACAGAGTGGAAAGAAAAAGACTGGTGTTCAAGCATCCTCAAGTGGAACTATTAAGCCAACATCCAGTCTGGACACCAGGCCTGCATCCCGAAATGCCATCGGTGGATCTAGAGCACCCTCTTCAAAGTCCTTATTTAGTGAGTTCTCGTGCAGTACTCTGTTACTAATTAATGTGTATTTATGCTAGAACAGTGTCTTTCAAATGTCTTTCTACTCTGGGGTTGGGGCTCCTAACAAACTTCAAAGGGGGCCTTAAAATGACTTACAATTATTTGAAAAGATCAATCAAGAACAAAATGTCAATGTGTGTTGAATTGTAATATGTGGTTTCTCTTTGCAGACTCTGTCAGTGCTAATTCAAGTTTAGTATCTGTCTATTTGGACCTGGCATATTTGCCCTCTGGCTTGGCAGCTTCTACTGTCGATGTGGAGTTTTTCCGGCACCTGCGCTCGTCCTGCTATATAATTAGTGGAGATGAGCCACACAAAGAAACTGTCATGAGATCCATTCTGGACTCTCTTTTAGAGGGAAAAGTATCCTGGCCTGATTTGCAGGTTAGTTTTGTGAGGTCTTGCAGTTGTTCACAATGCCATGACCGAATCTCTACCATTATATGTCAGTAAAAGGAATAATGTAACAAAAAAATTAACTCACTTCCATGTCATTTACTCACTTCCATGTCATTTTAAACACGTATGATACCTCTGTTTAATCCATGTGACCAAAGCATACAGTTCTTAATAACACCTCTGTGACTGTGTGTCTCTCGTTTTGTCTCTCAGATAATTGATTAATATTTCAGGCAATTGGTTCTCACCAGTAGAACTACTTTTGACTACAAAATTTTCACCAAGGTGATATAGGTAAAGGCTTAACATAAAAGGCTGTTGGTGTTAATGTTTGCTGTTTAGTGGGCAAAAAAATTAAAAAATCCACAACACGTACTACTGGTGTTGAATAACTTTGTAACACATTGGAAATAGAATGAAGAACCCACTTTTTTCTTTGGCTTTTCTGGTGTAGTTATAGAAATCACTTTACCAGCATGAACCAACCATTGCTGGTGTTGTGGGCCACACTCCAGTAAAAATTTTCATTAATCAATTTGCAATCACATTTCCCATGTCTTACGAGTTCTGACCCTGTCACATATAAATTGCAATAGCAATTACCCTATTGCTATTTCATTTCCTTGGCATCGCACACTGAGTTGAAAACACTTAAGTAAGGGTATCCCTAAGGGGAAGATAACTGAGGGAAGGGATTTCTTTAAGTGTGTTGCAACAAGCGGCTTAATCGTCACCGTTTATATTAAGTATTTTGGGATAAATTCTGAAACACGCCAACTAAGAAGCGGTCACTATAGTTGCAAAATTGCCCATAGTAAACGGTACATACTATGATGAGGCGTACTATCACATGTGATTTGAGAAAATACACTGGATAAGCAGGGTTCTCGCGCACATACAGCTACTCAAGCAGTTGTTATAAACACATTGTACTGTATATTTATTTATGTCAAAGACAAATGATCACAAATACTCTGAAATTTGCACCCCAAATAGTGCACTTACTGACACCTATTATTAGCATAGATTATTGACACTGTTACAACAAAAATAAATAAAGCACCATAGAAAGAAATTGTGGAAAACCAGTTAAGCAGTTAAGGGGAAATATTTAGTGACAGCCTGTAGTGGACCCTTAGGTTTTCAACATTCGGCACAATCATCTGTTCCTGATATTTCCCCTCCTGGCTGTTGACTGAGTGACATCACTTTCCAATACAGACATGCCCAATAGTATAGTACCACCCCTGACACTGATTGACAGGTTTGTGCAAGGCATCTTAAATGCAAAGAGAATTGTCGTTTATTTTTGAGTTTTGGACTCTATACATGATGCGGAGGAAATGAAATCGCAAACAAGTAATTGCTATTGCAAATTAAATATGAAGGGTCATAACTCATAAGACATAAGAAATGCAATTGCAAATGGTTTTCATTTTAAATTTGGCAGACATTGTACGTGACATGTCATAAAAACGAAAATACAAAAAATTTGCATTTGAATTGTTACAACTTTTACACCCATGAACACTAATGATTTTTGCAGTGCTGTTTAAAAGTTTGTCAAACAACTGCATACTCTTAGATCTCTGCAGTGGTTGCCAGGCAAGAAAAAGGTTGAGACTACTTCATTTCACAGTAATTTAACAGTGATTTACCCTCCCCCCCCCAAGGTCACTTTGATCCCTACATTTGATTCTCTGGCTATGCACAACTGGTACAAGGAGACCCATGAGAGGCAGAAAGATCTGGCGATCACAGTGCTTGGGAGCAACAGCACTGTGGCAATGCAGGATGAGACCTTCCCAGCATGCAAAGTGGAGTTTTGAAGACATCTAAAAAAATTACACCCATCTTTTCACTAAAGCTGTACTGTTCACATGCAAAACAATTTGCTTGGTGCAATTGCTCTATTTTTCACTGTGATAAACTTATCAAGTTATTAAACTTAGTAGAAGGATGAAAAAATTCAGTTTCAGATAGTGTTTCTTAACAGCAGTTTGAAACAGACTTGAATGCAACTACATTAACTAGAGCATGAGAACGTTTGTAGACAAGAGTTGACTGTTTTTTTAAATGCTTATTTTTTAGCAATTTTGCCTTTGCCCATGTTGTGTACAATTCATTGTCTTATAGATGTCAGACATGCTAATCAAGTTTCATCTAAACAATTTATAGTACTATTTGTTATTTGTTTCTTATTTGTTTCTGCATTATTAACGGCATAAACGTTTGTTGTACATATATCTTCCATATCAATATGGGTGTATCACCAAGCTTCAGTGTATCGTTCCAAAATGAAATGATGCACAGCAAGAAGCATTTTCTTCTCTTTTTACTCTATATACATGATTATACTGAAAATTGGCTATTATCAAATACATGTAAAGAAAACCCACATTTCACTAATATATATATATATATATATATATTATATATTTTATATATATATATTATATATATTATATTTTATATATATATATATATATATATATATATTTTGACAGTGGAAACCCTGGTGATTTTCTAATTTTGTATTTATCAAGAGCATTTGGTTATTCGGCAGGCAGACAGACAGAACAGACATATTTTCTATTTTCGGTAGACGTAAAATGTTTCATTATTCTACCATTAACCAGCAAACACTAAAGCACAAGTCCTTGTAATTGTTACTTTTATTTATAAATACTTCATATCACCTTTGCATGATTTAATTTTACTGTTCTATAGATGAGTTAACCTATGTGATGAATTAACCTGCATCATCCTACGGCTCTTACGTACTTAAATAAAATAATTTTAATGGTGGAGCCACCAAAAACATTTCTTTAGCTGTCAGTTGTTAAGCCCAAAAAGGGTTAATAAAGTTTTTTTCACAAGTACTATATGTACAAGTAATATGTGTTTTAAAAGAATTGTGTATATGTAACACTACTGTCCTTTTTCACATTTTAGAATAATAGTAAATTTATCTAAATTATGAAATAACACAAATGGAACTAGGGGAATTATGTTGTGACTAAGAAATATTTAAATGAAAACCTTGCTTATGTTAACAGGATTAATTGCTTTAGTACTGTAGTCCTAATTTTTCTTGCCATATAAATACAAATTGTATTTACTGTTTTATTACACAATTTTGTTACTGTTGTTACTGGTGCAATGGTGGCATAACAGTACTGAATACTGTTCTTGTATCATGGTATCTACATGGCTCATAGAATGTGAGGAAAGGTTTGTTTATCCGAAGAAAACTTTAAAAAAAATGTTAAATGCCTATTTTATTAGTAGGTTTTAATATGTATGGCCTCCACTGGACCTGATGATAATATATAATATACTTGGAAACTAATTGTTAAGTGCTTCTGACTTTTGTTCACTCAGATTGCTGAAACATGCCAAGTTAAACTTCCTTAAGTATGTTCCTGCTTTGTATGTTGGCTTTGTTCAAGATACATGCATTGACTTCCCTCTGCTGGTCTGAGAAAAATCTTTCAAAAATCCCAGAAACATTTCACTGACATGCTTGCAGTGCTCCCTTGATCATCAAGTATAATGGTATGATTTTATTTTTATGAGCTTTTGTGCTTGTATTAATGAAGCTCTTGTGATGAATGAAGTCATCAAAAAAGTCAAATGAAGCCAAAGTTGTTTTACATGAATGTGTTTTGTGTTCATTCGTCAATATAACAACGCAAATTTTTAAGCTTAACCAGTTTCTAACTGGAGACAAGCAAAGCTGTGGGATTCAGTTAGGGAGGGTGAAACAATAACAGTATTAAACAATTTAAATACTCAAGCTTTAACATTATTTAATATCAGCTGTGTCCATTAGACATTGTGATAAGTGTTTGTCAAAACAGTAATGGTCTCCCCGGGTATGCGGGGGGTGGTGTTATGTATGTAGGCAGGATGGGGGGAATTTTTAAAGGACTTTTCAGACTGGCCATGATTCCAGCACAAGGAGATCTGTTAAAACAGTTTTCTAAATCATGGCCTTACTAGACATGTCAGAAGAATGTATCAAATCCGAACTAGATTTGTTCACAGTCCCATTGACACAAACAGCGATTGAAAAAAAATGCATATACAGAACTTCCGCGATATCAGACACAGCACCTCTGGAGTTTTTTGTCGCTGGTACTGGAGAGGATTATAACGACTTAAATAACACACTGCTGTTTTTACGACTCAAAATCACAAACCCTGATGGGACTGATATAGCAGACGGATCACTGGAAGGCTTAATAAACTACCCAGCCGGCATGATTTTCTCACAAATTGACGTATCGCTTGCCGATAGATTAATATCACAGAGTTCGAGCACATACCCTTATAGAAGCTGGAAAGATCAGGGTTCGTAAAGATCAGCAACATCAACAGGGCAGGTCATTGAGGCCTGTTATTCGAGGTAAACTTACATTGGGCTTTGACCATCAACATGACTCTGCTGGTGGACTCCTTTAACATAATTTTTTCAACAGGTTCATGACATTCTCTAATGCAGAAGTTTCCAAAGACTTGAACTGCTGGACATTGGGCATAGATGGAAGTGCTGTTGTCGACAGTCCCACTTCAGTTCTGTTCAAAGGAATTTTAGTGGGTGCTGCGTTTCTTGCCACAGACACAAGACTGGTATCAGAGTAATATTCATTCAGAATATTGAGGTCTTCCTGCACAGACCATGCATCAATCGTTTCAGATCGAAAAGTGATGGTGAGCTCTTTACAAGGGCAGTGTCTGATGAACACGTGGGTTAACTCTGTTCCTGGACAATCAGCAGTTTGCTGACCAACTTGAGTGATTTTGTTAGACATTGCAGTGATTACATCTGGGGGCTGCGTAATAGGAAATGGGGTAGATGAAAACACACCTTGTTGCTCTACCGAAGCATCTTATTCATGACTAGTAGATGGGCCCTCACAAACCAATGGATCTGAATAGGGAGCATTTGAGCATTCTCAAATGCAGTCACTGAGCAAATAAAGTCTCTTTATTTAGAAGTATCTGTGCAAGAATGTGTCCACCTGGCGAAGACTTTACGGCGAACCCTCAGCTGTTTCAGGAACCACCTTACTTAAAGAACAACAGGTCACAGCACCAATGTGTCTGTGTTGGTGGTTGAATGATTAACACTGTAAGTCAGGTGGGTGGTCACTCAAGGCTTCTTTTATTGTGCTGAACAGCCACCACTGGGACAAACAGAACCATAGGTTGGTTAGATCGCAGATCATTGATGATGCATGACAGTCTGCAGTGAGTCATTGTGAAACCAATTACATTTTCTTAAAGTGGTCATGAACATATAGTGGACAAAAATCTGACAGAAATATAAAACAGTATCTTTTCTTTACAGTGAAACTACAAACTACAAGTAACCAATATTTTCCATATTTTTGTATAAAAGACAGACAGAAGGGAAAAGCGCAACTCTGGAATGACATATATGAATGATATATATATATATATATATATATATATATATATATATATATATATATATATATATATATATATAGCTCAGTAAAAAAGCTATAATTACTGACTTTCAGTGCATCAGGCATCAGACACTATATAGGAAGTATACATTTTTTTAAAGATTCAGGTTTTGACAGTGGAAACCCTCGTGATTTTCTAATTTTGTATTTATCAAGAGCATATGGTTATTCGGCAGACAGACAGAACAGACATATTTTCTATTTTCGGTAGACGTAAAATGTTTCATTATTCTACCATTAACCAGCAAACACTAAAGCACAAGTCCTTGTAATTGTAGTAAATATAGTTTAAATATAATTCATTTTTGTTAAAAGCTGTTCTGCAACTGGGTTCTTCCCTCACCTTTCATGACAGCTTTTCATATTTGGCACCCAAACTGTTGTCCCAGTATTGTCTGGGTAGCAGATACACTATGTCAGTTTAAATCTAGATTAAAGACCCACTTGTTTAATCAAGCTTGCAGATAGTCCTATGAATTTATTACTCAAATCCCCGTAACCCCTTTTTGTTAGGCTGCATTAATTAGGTGAACCAGGTACACTTCCTACTAGAACACATGTACTGGGTCCACACTAAGTGTTCCTGTCTTGCAGTTCCCCAAGGTCCTGTAGTCAGCTGGATCCAGGCTTTATCCAGACCAGATGGCGGGGGGATGGGATGGGATGACCCCAAAGACAGATCAGTGGGAAATATGATGGACTTCTTTATTAAACTTCCTATTATCCACTTCCCTACCTCTAGCCTAGTTAGATTCTATATTTTTGTTTCCTCCCTAGTCACAGCAGTGTGATGTTATAGCTGCAATTATATATATTATAATATTAAGCTTCTGTTACAACATCAAACCTGTCACAAAATCAGACCAGACAGTTTTTAAATCAATATATTCAATCAATTATAAATATCAGTTCTCCGTTTATATCCAAGAATGTTTTAACATTAAAAATTTCACCTTTAACAAACCTGAGACCTAGCCCTCCCAGTTTGAGCCTTGTTTCTCCCAAGGTTTATTTTTCCATCTTGCTTACTTAGAAACTGCTGACATTTAAATAAGCTTAGGATTTTGTAAATTGTTAATATTGCTTCTAACGTAATAATCTAATTACAATCCTAAAGACTATTTCTTTGTCTCATATTCTCTTTCATTGTGTAATGTTTAGGTATTTTATGGTATTATTGCAAATTGCTTATACCCAAAATGGTGTAATGGTGTATCTTGCTTAAAAAAATACCTATCATCTATCATGTTAATTGACTAAATGTCATAGTGTCACGAAGTCACCCATTGTAAGCCCTCCTACCATTTCCCATAATTCTTGCACCTGGAACTAATTACTCCTCACCTGTTTCCCATTTTCATGACTATTTAACTGCACACTTCATTCATTCATTTCAAAATGTTGTTTTGCCCTTGCATACATTACTGAGCATTTTCACTGCCTTTATTTGTTAGTTTGTGTATGACCCTGGACTGTTTATTCTGCCACCTGCCTTTACTGTTTACCTCGTTGTCCGGATACTCTATGTACTGTTTGCTGCCTGCCCTGACCCTGTGCCTGCCTTGTGTTTATGATTCTGTTTTGCCTTGGATATACCTGTTGTTTGTTGCTGACCTTGCTTGTATTACTGTTCTGCTGTTTATACAATGACAGGTATTTCTAGTGCATGTCCATTTATTCAAATGGTCTAACTGTGTGGTAGTTTTCATCAGTTCAGTCATCTCTATTCATAACCAACTACAAACCTCGTATTCCTAATTAGTTTTATTAATATACATCTCATAATAAAAATTTGCAATAATACCATGTTTTTGTTACAGAAGAGGTCCCTGCTCCACCTCCTCCGTGCCACCAGAGGGAGCCATCCCCAGAGTATTAACCTTGTTTTGGACTACACTTCCCATAATGCCCCATACCTGGGATTGATTACTTCCTCCTACACCTGAACCTCATTTGTCACAGTATATAAACCCCAGCTTCACATGCACTCTCTGCAAAGTCTTGTTTTGCCCTGGTGACATTACTGAGCATTTTTCACTACACCCTTTGGATTACATGGTATTTTATTATTATTATTATTATTGGACTGTTTATCCCGTTTCTGATTGTTTGCTGCCTGCCTTGATTATTGGAATGTTTATCAAACAGCGGCAGAATATGCTCTTACCTTCCATACTCTAGATGATACTCTAGTGATCATCTACATTGACTGATTTACTCTAACACACTAGAGGAACACGTCCTAGAACGTCTCATCCAGAATCAACTGTATGCTAAGGAGGAGAAGTGTGAGTTCCAACGTACTAGCACTTCATTCCAACATACTAGCACTTCATTCCTAGGCTATATAATCAGTCAAGAGGGGGTTGCTATGGATGAGAAGAAAGTTCGAGTAGTTACCAAATGGCCATGACCTCATACTGTCAAGGAACTCCAACGTTGTTTGGGCTTCACAAATTTCTACAGAAGATTCATTAGAGGTTTCAGTTCTGTGGCAGCACCACTGACAGAGTTAACCAAGTCCACGAAAACGTGTTTAACCTGGTCCCCTGAAGCACAAGCTTCCTTTGAATATCTCAAAACTCGTTTCACCACGGCACCCATTCTCCAACACCCTGACCCTGATCGGCCCTTCATAGTAGAGGTGGATGCTTCTAACACTGGAATTGGTGCAATACTCTCTCAGCGACACAGCTCACCTCCCAAGATGTTTCCATGTGCTTTCTTTTCCCAGAAGCAGTCAGCTGCTGAACGGAATTACAATGTGGGGAATAGAGAACTTCTGGCCATGAAACTAGCATTGGAGGAATGGCGACATTGGCTGGAGGGGCATTTACTGTTCTAACCGACTACAAGAATCTGGAGTATCTACAGTCAGCGAAGCATCTGAATCCAAGGTAGGCCAGATGGGCTCTATTTTTTACCCGCTTTGATTTTACAGTTACCCACCGCCCGGGTTCCAAAAACACCATGGCTGATGCACTGTCCCATCAGACCGATGAGACTCCCCTTCCTGTCACTCAAGAAAGCATTATCCCTGAGAGGCTTCTTATATCGCTGCAGTACAATGGGATATAGTTACTGAGATTAACCAAATCAATAATCAAGAACTGCCGCCTAATGAAAGTCCTAACAACCTTATTTTTGTTCCGGAAGCTCTATGCAAGCGTCTTCTTACCCAGATTCATAAACCCCCAAGCTCTGGTCAACCTGGAATTACTGCAACAATCCATCTACTGCAAAACCTCTGATTCTGGTGGCCAATCTTATCTTCCAATGCCTAGACTTTTGTTAAAGACTGCCCTGTCTGTCAAGCTTCCAAGACTTCCAGACAACTTCCGGCAGGGTTATTACAACCATTACCCACTCCTCAACGTCCCTGGTCCCATATCGCCATTGATTTTATTACAGATTTACCTAACTCACTGGGAAACACCACAATTTTCACAATCATAATCGATTTTCTAAAGCCTGTCGCCTCATTCCACTGCCTAAGCTTCCATCAGTCTTTGAAACGGCCGAACTTCTAATTAATCATGTTTTTAGACTTTATGGATTATCCGCAGACATTGTTTCAGACCGAGGTTCCCAGTTCACATCCCGAGTATGGTCGTTACTGTTAAAGGGTCTTAATGTCAATGTGTCACATCAGGTTATCACCCACAGTCTGGCCAAACTGAATGTCTTAACCAAGAAATCATCCGATTTTTATGCTCTTACTGCCACCAGAACCAGACAGACTGGAGTTGGTTCCTGATGTGGGTTGAGTATGCCCATAATTCATGCAGTAAGACGCCAAACTCAGCAAGCCAATCAGCATCATCGTCCTGGTCCTGTGTATGCACCTTGTCAGTGGGTTTGGCTAGCCACCTGAGATCTCCACCTCAAACCATTTAAATGGTTTTAAATGACACTGCCTATATGTTTGCAAGACCAGAAGACATCACCCATTTTCAAGGGCCAGACTGCCTCTGTGACTTTGCAAAGACATGTGGTGTAAAACATCTACCAAAACATTTACAAGGGTGCAAAAGCATGCCGCAACCCTTTCAACAGACACAGAAATGGACCAACTGGCAGCTTTTTTTGGACTTGACAATAATCCATTGGGGGTTTTATTGACTCCCTGAGAAGACCCTGCAACTTGTCAAAATCAACTAGCAGTAAACTTCTAATGGCTCTCAGACAAGAAGGATTAGCTGAGTTCCATGGCAAGAACTTGGATGAAATTGGAATAGATCCTGAAGGTATATTATTTTAGTATTTTTGTTCCTTTATGCTGTGTATTCTGTTTCGCTAAATCACATTGTTAAGCTGTATTTTGACCTCCACAGATAAAGTTCTGGAACGTGATGAGGAAGACAGCCATACAGTAGGGATACTGTTCATCTACTGTTGGTTTGTACTACTGTCAAAATACCACAATTCTACAGTCTCTGGTTGTAGTTTGTAGTCACATGGAGACATATTAGATTTTGCTGTTTTTGGCTGTGCAGTCATTTGGGTGGTTTGCCAATGTATTAGATTACTCTAATACATAAGTTCACATTCAAGATCAGAGTTCTTGTGGGGAGAATTTATTAAAGGTAGTAGTGTAGCACAGTTCCTCAGTGGTGATGTAAGCTTGTCAGTCAGAAGGGCTACAAACAATAGGTACTGTTAAGACCACCCTCCACCCACTGGAGATCCATCCATCTACAAAAAAATCCTGAGGAATGCCATTCCATTGTCTGTAAAGGTGTGACCCAAATTTGTCCATTCAGTGACAATAACACAGTTTCAGTTGATTGCATCTGAGGCACAGTCACAATGTAAATGCATCTGACTAAAAATACCTGAAGAACACACATTCCCCTCTTTACCTTTCGGTAATCATGTACACAGCGTGTTGCATACAGGCTTTGTTACTTGATGACAAGATTAAGTTCACTAAAGTTTGTATCTTCTTGATTGCTTGGTTCTTTGTATATTTATGCATTCGCCAGACGCTTTCATCCAAAGCGACAGTACAGTCAAGTTATACACTTTATCAGTATGTGTGACCCCTGGGAATCGAACACACAGCCTTTGTGCTGCTTATGCAATGTTCTACCAGTTGAGCTACAAGAATGCTTTTATTTTGATGTTGTAACATTGTGGAAGTAGCAGATGTAGCTGTGTTCTGTGAATGTTCCGAAGTTTCCATCTAGGTGGCCAGTGCATTGTCGTCTAAGCATTGAATGTCTTAGCTCATCCTCTGGAATGCTCAATCACACAGGATAAAACAACATAGGAAAAGATTTTAAACAAATCATGCCTAATTGCCAATTAAACCGGCCCTGTTTAATGTTGGTAGAACACTATAATGTTTATCAGCTGTGGAATGTTCATGTCTTCATATTCAGCCAACAAGCTAAGAGTCTAAAAAAACAATACTGCTATCCATCCCTCGTCTCTAGGCAAATGCATATAAATTCACAACCTCTGTTGGTGTCAGGAACACAACAGAGGTCCAATAGCGGAATCAACAGTCTTTATTTCAGACAGAGAATTTTCAGTCAAATAAGGAAGGGAGAACAACAGAACAGCAGCTCCGGCGCAAGTGATGGGGAGAGAGGAAGGCAGCGGGAACCGGGAGGGTGACGGGCAGAGCAGGAGAGCGGCTGAGCAGCAGAGGACGGTTGGGGAGAGAGGAGCAGGAGTGGCACTGCAGAATCCGGGGAGGGAAAGAGAGAGAGAGAAAATGGAGGGGAGAGCAGATGGGAAAAACAAACAACAACAAGGCTGGAGTCTGAAAACTCAACTAGACAAGACAAGGTCAGATAAGCAGTAATCACCAAAATGATCTGACAACGGACAGCACACAAGAGGGGTTAATAAAGGGGAAAACATAACCAGTGACAGGTGTGATAGGTAATAGATAACAAGGAAACAAGGGGGCGGGGCGACACGGACACCAGGGCACGTGGAGAGCTGTCAAACAGTGCTGTGTGCTCCGACAGAAAACAACAACACAAGCACGACAGACACAAGGACGAACAGAAAGCTGGGGCGATCACACCGCGGACCTGTCAGCTGGGCCTTTTTCGCAATGAAGTCATTGTGAAAAACTTCAGGTCCTGAGATATGGTGGTGCCTTGTAACCTGAATAACTCCTGCTGCAACAGTGCTGTTCATGATGGTCAGTTGGGGGTGAGCTGGGGTTTTTTCCTGAAGTCTACAATCATCTTCACTGTTTTGAACATGATAAGCTCCAGGATGTGACTGCACTAAACAGACAGCTGTTCAATCTCCAGTCTATAAGCAGTCTCATCACAATCCTGAATGAGATACCAGTCTTTCAAACAACTTCATTACCACAAACTTGAGACTGATGGATCTGTAGTCATTAAGTCCAGTGATTTGGGTTTGTTTGGGGACTGAAATGATAGTGAGGCATTTGAAGCAGCTGGGAACTTCACACTGTTCCAGAGATCTTGTGAAGATTTGTGTGAGAAATGGAACCAGTTGGTCAATGCAGATTTTTAGACAAGCAGGAGACACATCATCTGGGCCTGAAGTTTCCCTAGTCTTCTGTTTTTTTCAGACCATAAACAGGTTGAATGGCACAAAGGGGAGGATGGAGTATGTTGGTGTGTGTTAGTGAAGTTCAGAGTGTGTGTGGGGTGTGAAGCTTTGGCTTTTCAAACCTTCTGTAAAACTCTTCCGGATTGTCTACCAGTTGTTTATTCTTCACAGGTGGTGGGAATGGTGTCTTGTACTTTGTGATGTTCCTCCTTCCTGTCCTGACTGATACCAGGTTATTTGCTGAAAACTGGTTTTGAGGCTTGTCAGAGTAGCTTCTTTTAGTCATTCTGATCTCTCTATTTAGCCTGTATTTAGCTTATCAAACATACATGGAAACAAACATGGAAAACAGAAAACAATGTATTATTACAATTTTTACATTTTTTTATAAAACTAATTAGGAATACTAAGATTGTTATTGGTTTATGAATAAAGAGTTTACTGAACTGATGATAATAAACACATTTTGGTCATTTATATATATTTATCATACATAAATGTGCATTAGCAATCCCTGTCATTGCTTGTGAAGCCTTGTACCTCTCTCAGTGGTCTATGAGAGGGTAAATGTATTCAGACTGCCTACTAAAACAGGCAAGTTGCTGCCGGTCAATGCAAAAGAATGAGGAGCCCTATAAACAACAGGTTACTAAATGTTCTGAGAGTGTAACCCTAAGTCCGAAAACATAGTGTTATGTACAGTGCTCCACCTCCTCTGCACCACCAGCGGGAGCCGTCTCCAGTTGAGAACTACGTTTCCCACAATGCCCCATACCTGTGTTTGATTACTTCCTGCTCACCTGAACTCCATCAACTCTTGTGTATATAAACCCCAGCCTCATGTTAACCCATTGCAAAGTCTTGTTTTGCCCCGGCGACATTACTGAGCGTTTTCTACTGTTTATTGGATTACCTGTTACTGTTTTGGATTGTTATTTGGATTTTGGATTGTTTGCTGCCTGCCCTGATTATTGGACTGTCACCTGGTTTATGGATTACTCGCTGCCTGCACTGATTATCGGACTGCTAATGGTTATGATTGTTTTCTGCCTGCCTTGACCCACGCCTGTGTTACGTTTACTCTTCTGCCTTGTCTCTTTTGTTCCCGTTTTCTGTTGCATAACCCTGTCTGCCTGGTTAACGAATAAAAAACTGCAAATGGGTCCCTCTGTGTGTGACCCTTTGTTACACAGCCCCTATTCACTAAAATGACATTCTTCAAGGCATTTTGTGCTCTCCTGTGTTCAGTATTTGGACACAAATTTATTGCAGCATTTCAGAAGTTCTCCACTTAAACTCTCCACATAACTTAACAAAATTGCAAAAACCTTCAAAATAGTCACTCTGTAGGAAATAGATATCATCAGTTTTGCACACTGCACACAAACGTATTCATGCCGACAAAAACGAAGCTATGGGGCAGTTGTGGCCTTCTGGTAAGTGAGTCGGGCTTGTGATCAGAAGGTTGCTGGTTTGATTCCAGCGCTGGCAGGTAGCAACTGAAGTGCCCTTGAGCAAGGCACCTAACCCCCGATTGCTCCATGGGTGCAGTAGTGTGCTGCCAACTGTGTGTGTGTTCATTCCTCACCAATGATGGGTTAAATGCAGAGGTCACATTTCGGGTATGGGTTACCATATCACTTTCACATATCTGACAAATATGTCACTTTCACTTTGAACATGGCTCTGTGCGGCAAGATTCACAGCAGTGGCTCGTGTGTTTACACAACACGGAACAAGTCAACACGGAATGGTGCAAGAACTTGGTGCTAGTTTCTGGTTAATGCTCATCGCTGGTGGAGTTTGTGACTGTTAGATGCAGACCATTTTATTTACCACGGGAATTTACCACCGTCTTCATAATCAGATTATACATTCCCCCCAGTGCTAATGCTAAAGATGCACTCTGCAACTTTATGGTGCTATTAGCGAGCTGCAGAACTTAAACCCTGACAGACTGTTTATTGTTGCTGGAGATTTCAACAGTGCAAATCTTAAGTCAGTGCTCCCTAAAGTCCATCAGCATGTGGACTTTGCAACGAGAGGGAAGAACGTGCTGGACCTTGTTTATAAAAACATCCCCAGTGCATACTGCGCAGAGGACCCAAGACTCCGCCTTTAGAGTAGGTGACAAGGCGGCCCTAAGAACAGCGAGGGCCAAACTGTCCCAGGCTATCAGAGAGGCAAAGTGCACACATGCTCAGAGAATCCATAACCACTTAGAGGCCAGCAGAGACACACGGCAGATGTGGCAGGGCATCCAGGCCATCACCAACTACAGGACAACATCACCTGCCTGTGACAGGGATGCCTCCCTCCCAGATGCGCTGAACAACTTCTACACTCGGTTTGAGGCACAGAATGACATAACGACAAGGAAGACCACCCCTCCTCCCAATGAGCAGGTTCTGTGTCTAACCACGACCGAGGAAGACTCTACACAAAGTTAACCCGCAGAAGGCTGGTCCAGACAACATTCCTGGCAGGGTGCTCAGAGGATATGCAGACAAGCTGGTAGATGTTTTCATGGACATCTTCAACAACTCCCTGAGCAGCACCATTGTTCCGATGTGCTTCAAGACCACCACCAACATTCCTGTGCCAAAGAAATCACCAGTGTCCTGCTTCAACGACTACCGTCCTGTTGCACTTATACCCATCATCATGAAGTGCTTCGAGAGGCTTGTCATGAGGTACATCAAGATCCTGCTGCCCCCCCCCACTGGACCCCCTGCAATTTGCTTACTGCCCCAACCGCTCAACAGATGACGCCATCACCACCACCCCCCATCTGGCCCTCACCCACCTGGACAATAAAGACACATATGTTCAAATGCTGTTCATAGATTTCAGTTCAGCGTTCAACACAATCATCCCTCAGCACCTGATTGGAAAACTGAACCTGTTGGGCCTGAACACCTCCCTTTGTAACTGGTTCGTGGACTTCCTGACTGGGAGACCTCATTCAGTCCGGATCAGGAACAGTACCTCCAACACCACCACACTGAGCACTAGGGCCCCACAGGGCTGTGCGCTCAGTCCATTGCTGTTCACTCTGCCGACTGTGTAGCAATGCACAGCTCAAATCATATCATCAAGTTCGCCGATGACACAACTGTGGTGGGTCTCATCAGCAAGAACAACAAGTCAGCATATAGAGAAGAGGTGCAGCGGCTAACAAATTGGTGCAGAGCCAACAACCTGTCTCTGAACGTGGACAAAACTAAAGAGATAGTTGTCGACTTCAGAAGAGCACAAAATGACCACTCTCCGCTAAACATCAGCGGCTCCTCCATGGAGATTGTCAAGAGCACCACGTTTCTTGGTACCGAAGCATTCGGGCCCTCACGACCAGGCTATACAATAGTTTCTTCCCCCATGCTATCAGATTCCTCAATACATAGAACTGGAGCTGAAGGAACACACACCCATACACACAACTGTTTTATACTCCACCCTGTAATTTTTTTGCATGTTAAATACTTTTTGCTGCTGTTAAATACTTTTGCCTGCTAAATACTTATACTGCACATAGTCGTTTGTTTACACTTATGTTAATATTTATATCTTTATTTTACCAGGATCACTCTGGAACAGAACTGTGTGCTGGTCGGCGCTGCACTGGGACTAACTATGTCCATTGTCTGCCCCAGAAGTCATTGTACTGTCTTGTGCTGTCTGCGCATGTTTGCACTTGTGCACTTTATGTATAAATTATGTATAAATTATGTAGCCTTGTAGTTCTGTGTTGTTCTGTGTTTATGTAGCACCTAGTTCCTGACTAAATGTTGTTTTGTTTTACTATGTACTTGTATATGGTTGAAATGACAATAAACTCCACTTGAAACTTGAAACTAATAAAACCAGTCATATTTGTAACATTTAGAAAGCATACAGTAATTCTAAAGCAAAAGATATTCCTATAGTCATTGATACAGTCCCAAGTTCCAGTGGTTATATGGGATTTTCTTTTTTAATGTTATTAATTGAAAGGAAGTTTTCTGCTGTTTATGAAAGATTAAATTTACTTTCATAAATTCTTTCTTTGTTATACAAAAGTGGATTTGTGTGTTTGTTTATTTCAACAGAATAAGTGCGGTGATGACCAGACGCAGCTTGCCATTCGATAGTAAAAATTAATTAATATAGGTATTTGAAAAGCATGCTTTCTGCCATCTTTCTCTCCCTGTTGGAGGTTAAAGGAGTTTCTATGAGGACTGCCCATTTAAAGAAAAGCTTATCAACCCTCTCACTGGATATATTTTATATTAAAATGTTTTGGGGATTGCAATTGATTGCCTTGTTTATTTTGCAATATTACACTTATTTGTTGAGTATAATTGTGCAACTCCTTGCATTCATTGATATTTCAATATTAATTTATTATACATGATTATTTAATTGTCAACAATAACAATAAAGATGTGAGTAATTATGACCACAAAAGCACGAGAAACGAATAATAATGTATACACACATTTGAATATATTCTACGTCACGTATTCCTCAATTAAACAGAATAAACTTATTAATGCTGTATCTCCATCACTCTCCAGACAAAATACAACTATAAATGTGCAGTAAACGTGGTAATCAATGCACATTGTGCGTTAATATTTAGCGGAACTGCTGCAAATGGTCGCTGTTGCTGGCCGTCCCATTGAAACTGGTTGACTGCGCGGAATTGTTTGGAACTATTGAGAGCTACACGAACCACGTGATTGCGTGACGGCAAGTGTGTCGCTACTCTATTTATCAGCGGCTCTGGGACATACTAATTATAATATCGAAAGCTAGGTTTGATTTTATGTGAAATGGGTTTGTGTTTGTCAGGTATTTGAGCTAAATTATTGGAACGTCCCCTTCCCACACCAGTTCACCACGAGAAACGCCTGGCTCATAAATATTAATTAGGTTTTATTGACGTTGCTGGGTCATCGAAAGTGGACTTAACGTAATACATATTCATGAACAAAGTCATTCCCACCAGAGAGGTTCATTCGCCAGTTACGTTACGTAAATTAATTTTCATGAGGTAAACCTTCATCACAGCAGTGCAGCTGTCGAGCAGCCGCAGACAGTCTCTACTGATCGCGTTTCATGCTCCACCTCTGGATATATGTGATGTGTTTTGTTTGATTTAATGCAGTACGGGATATCAGGGCGGTGGACGGTGATCGTAGCAGGTATGTTTATAATTATGTTATTGAGGTTTAGATTGTGTGTTTATAATAAATCACGTGTCTATACGTAATCTGTAATACGTTTGTGTGTGCGTGTGCGTGTGCGTGTGCGTGTACAGAAACGAAGAGTCTATGTATTTGATCTTTATGTGGTGAATAGTATATCTGGAGTGTGTGTGCGCGGGTGTGTGTGAAACTTTAAGTGGTGTGTGACCTATGGACTGTCATACACACACCCACACACACCCATACATCTTTGTAAGGTCATTCATTAACAATACAATCTCTAGCCTCTTACCCTGACCTTAACCATCACAACTACAAACCCATTTAAAAAAAAATGGGACGCTGTGTAAAAATTAAATAAAAACAGAATGCAATGATTTGCAAATCTCATATACCCATATTTTATTTACACTACAGCATAGACAACATATTAGTTGTTGAAAGCGAGACGTTTTACTCATATGCAAAATATTCACTAATTATGAATTTGATGGCAGTAACACCTTTCAAAAAATTGGGACAGGTGCAAACAAAAGGCTGAAAAAGTAATTGGTACCAATAAGACACAGTTAGAGGAGCATTTTGCAACTAATTAGGCTAATTGGCAACAGGTCAGTAACATGACAGGGTATAAAAAGAGCATCTTGGAGAGGCTGAGTCTCTCAGAAGTAAAGATGGGCAGAGGTTCACCAATCTGCAAAAAATAAACTGTCTGCAAATTGCAGTACAAATTTCAGAATAATGTTCCTCAAAGGAAAATTGCGAAGACTTTGAATATCCCATCATCTACAGTTCATAATATCATCAAAAGATTCTGGAGAAATCTCTGTCCACAAGGGACCAGGCCAAAAGTCAATTTTGAGGATGCCTGTGATCTTCGGAACCTCAGGTGGCACTGCATTAAAAACAGACATGATTCTGTCTTGAAAATCACTGCATGGGCTCAGGAACATTTCCACAAATCTTGTCTATGAACACAGTTCACCATGCCAACCACAAATTCAGGTTAAAGCTCTATCATGCTAAGAAAAAGCCATATGTGAACACAATCCAGAAACGCTGCCGTCTTCTCTGGGCCATAGCTCATTTAAAACGGACTGAGGCCAAGTGTCCTTTGGACTAGAGAGCAGAGGGACCCTCCGGTTTGTTATAAGCGCACAGTTCAAAAGGCTGCATCTGATGGTATGGAGTTGCATTAGTACCTATGGCATGGGCAGCTTACAACTCACCATTAACGCTGAGAGGTATATGCAAGTTTTAGAACAACATATGATCCTCCAGATGACATCTTTTTCAGGGAAAGCTTTGTATATTGTCTTGCAGGCTTTGCTTTGCAAGACAATGCTAAACTGCATACTGCATCCATTACAACAGCATGGCTTCATAGTAGAAGGGTCTGGGTGCTGAACTGGCCTGCCTGCAGTCCAGATCTTTCACCAGTTGAAAACATTTGGCACATCATAAAATGAAACATCCGGCACCAGGACTGTTGAGGAGCTATAGTCCTACCTCAGACAAGAATGGGACAACATTCCCCTCCCAAAACTAGTCTTCTCAGTTACTGGAGGCCACAAGGGTAAAACATGTTCTAGCCTCCTTACATTTAAAACTTCTGGGCTTACTCCATGCTTCTCTGGGCTCTGGACACCCAGGCAGCCATAGCATACTCTCTCGCTCCTTTAAAATCGGTACTGGTAGCCCCATATGGCCTGCCTATTCCAGAACGTCCAAAGCTGCTCAGTCTGTGCCATCTCCAAGACCTCTTGTCAACTTTCCACGGTAAACTGGTCCCTCTTCCTATACCACACAGGCCATGGTCCAACGTCGGTTTCATCACCCGAACTCAGATTCCCACACCTGCGTACTAGTGGTGGTAGATCGATTCTCCAAGGCTTGCACACTCATACCCCTTAAGGGTCTTCCCAACTTCTCTGAAACAGCAGAATTACTTTTTTTTCAGCATGTATTCCATAACTTTCGCATGGAGGATATTGTTTCCAATTGTGGGCCCCAGTAAATATTCTGAGTTTGGAAATCATTTTTCAAGCTACTAGGAGTCTTTTCAACCTCCCCTGTTCCCCTGTTCCGTGGGAGCAAGAGAGTGTGAGACTTAGCTCATGTCCATCTACGACAGGCAGTCCGGGGACATAAAGCTCATGCAGACGCCAAATATTCCACTGCTCCGGTCTATCGACCAGGTGATAAAGTGTGGCTATCCACCTGGGACCTCAATTTCTGACTGTCAAGTAAAAAGCTGAGTCCCTGCTATATAGGTCCTTTCACCATCCAGAAGCAGATCAACAATGTCACTTTCCAGCTGCAACTCCCTCCACAGTACTGTATTCACCCGAAGTTTCATCTCCTCAAACAATTCATTAATCCTCTCACTCCGTCTGCCACAGATTCCAAGAAACCTGAGGTGCCCCATCCTCTGAAAGTCATAGAAGAACAGTCAATCTACAGAGTCCATGACATCCTGGACTGATGAGGCGGCTGTCTGGAATACCTGGTTGACTGGGAGGGTTATGGTCCAGAGGAAAGGTCCTGGGTCGTTCGAGATGAGATCCTTGATCCATCCTTGCTCACCAATTTTCACCAGAATCACCCTAATCGTCCAGCTCCCTGAGGTAGAGGCCGGGACACACCTGCACCGCCAGCCACTCCCAATCACCTGATTACTAATCACCTGCACCTGCCGCTGCCAATCAACAGGCCTGTGTAGTCACGCTCACTCCCTTTGTCTGGTCTCACAGCTAATCCTTGGGACTTACCCGACTCCTGTTGGATGTATACTTACCTGAAGTCTCCAGCGCTCTCTCCGTCGCTTTCCGGCGCTTCTACAATCCCTATCTCCACGCAAACCTGCAAGACAAAGAGGACTCATTATATACTCTAGCTCTTAGTGATATTTGGTGCCAGTTGTAGTGAACAGCACACAAGACCCCCTTCTAACGGCCAGAGTGCGGAAAGGTTCACTCCACTGTGATTGGACCCTGATGAGCTAACTGCAACAAATGCCCATTGCCATCAGATAAGGATACAAGGACAATTGTCAGACACCTCTCTTTGGGTTCAGAATAGGGACTTTAGTACCCTACTGGGAAGGGGAGGACATTTTCATTGGTCCGCAGGATTTACCCTCTCACCCAAACCCCCATTACTTTAATCCTAAGGCCCAGGTGAACAGGACCACAAATTCCTTAAGACCTCCAGGTACAGCATGCAAATTTGTTGGCCATGTGGCGATAGCTGAAACAAAGAAGGTAAAAACTTTCCACAATCATAGCTGAAACAAAGAAGGTAAAAACTTTCCACAATCATACACAAGAAACATTTAATTGGACAATACAATTGCAATAAACCCACTAAAAATGGCTTTGCATGTGTACAAGTAACTTGGGATTGCATAGCAACTAATGTAAACCCAATAACTAAGAAATGAATGTATACATTAATGATAACCCGTGTGGCCAAAGCTCACCACACATCTAGTTCTCTGTGTGTGGCATATGTAATTGGTGCCCTGTGTTAAGATTACTACACAGTTTATTAGAAAGGTACAATTTTGTTTAGCTTGACCCACTGGATAAAAACAGGGCTTTATTCATAAACATTTTATGCATTTCCAATTGTGCGTTTAAATTAAATAAGCAACTCTGGATAGAAATATAGCTAATGTTAAACAAAATCTAATCTAACTAAATCTAAAAAGTAAAAGAACTTCACTTTGAAGTATGCCACCTATAGATAAATATGTTTACACTGGTCACTGGACCATTTTTCGTTCAGTTCTGCACTGTGCTGTTAAAACTCTTCTTATGAAAGTGACATATCTGTCAGATATGGAAGCCCATACCCAAAGTGACCTCTTCATTTAAGCCATCACTGGGGTGAACAAACACATCCCGGGGCAGTGGACAGCACACTGCTGCGCCCAGGGAGCAATTGGGGGTTAGGTGCCTTGCTTAAGGGCACTTCAATTGCTACCTGCCAACACTGGAATCAAACCAGCAACCTTCTGATTACACGCCCAACTCACAAACAAGTAGGCCACAACTGCTTATGGGTGTGTTTCAGATGTAACAGGATATCCAGTGAGTTGCACTGGATGCACAGGTGCAGGTTTAACACACTTTCACTTCACTTGTATACAGCTTAAAACTAATTGGACAGATTACTGTCTGGCAAATTTATGCAAATATGGAACCTTATTTCTAAAATAAACATCCATTTTCTATATCACCTGTTTTATGTAGGGTCATAAAAAGTGCTGTAGTCTTCTGTAGCATATTCTAAAATAAACAACTAAATTAAGTAACTGTAACAAATTTATTTTTTTGTTAAATTTCTAAATTTTGTTTAAATGCATCCACCATTATCATAATGCTGAAATACCTGCAAGGTTATTGACTAATGTGCCTAATCAAGATGTCTAAAATGTCTAAAAAACACAGAAGAACAGCATACCAAAGCCTAGTCTTAAGCAGAAGTATGTTTAACACAAGTTGATGGACTATAGACTGTCCACATTCTTCCTACAGGCCTTGTGACCTCCAGCAGAGCATGTCCATCATGGTTTATCCCAAAGAGGAGAGACTAGACAGACTGACTCAGGAGGAGATCATCTCCAGCACTAAACTGGTGATCCAGGGTCTGGAAGCTTTGAAGAGCGAGCACAACTCCATCTTGCAGAGTCTTGTGGAGACCATCCAGTGTTTGAAGAAAGATGAAGAGGCCAGCTCAGTTCATGAGAAGTCAAACCTCCTCCGCAAGTCTATGGAGATGATCGAGCTGGGCCTGGGTGAAGCTCAGGTGAGGAGTGACATCATTAGGGATGACTGTTATCTGCGAATACTGTTTTTTCAGTCTGTAATTTCATAATCAGCACGAGGGAATCAGTGCTCTCTCTCTCTCCATAAGCACATGCTTATTTATTAACCTAGATCGCTACACAAAGATGCTGATATAGTTTAAAAGTTGTAAGCACTTTGAGACAGTTGAGACACTTTCAGCAAGTTGAGACAAAACAATAAGTCATGCTGAAGTGATGACTCACTCATAATACGCAACACTTTGTATAAGAAAGACTTAAATCTGACTTTTAATGTCATAATAATAATTCTTGAAAACAGTAACTGTAGTGTACTTTTCCCCAGTACTGTACTGTAATTTTCCCCGTCAAAAACTCATATGGGAGGTTTGATGAATTTTGAGAGCAGGGCTTGCAGGAGTCATTGGAGAAAAACATTAAAAACTATCCCTGCATTTTAGGAGGAGCTACTTTACTCAGTTCAATGTTTTTGTATAGTGTTTTTTGCAATGCATGTTATTTCAAAGCAGTTTAACAAAGAACAGTGCCTTACAAACCCTCCAGTAAACCAGACATAGGCGTATGTCATACTACACTTTATTATGCTGTACTTGTTTCCCAGCAGTTATGTGTTGATTTGCAGTTGTGTGCACAGTGTGCTGCAATCATGTGTTGATTTATATTTTAAAAAATTGTTAGTTTTCTTATTAATATTCTTCTTGGCAGCCCATAGAACCGCAAGTAGAAAAGTTATGAAATTTGGCACACAGATACAGGACAGTCTGAATTGCAACCATAGCCAATTTGGAGTCTCTATCTCAAACTCTCTAGTGCCACCAACAGTTCAAAGTTTCACTTATGTTTATGCTCATAACTTTTGACTCGTAAGTTCTAGAAACAAAATTCTTTTTCCCTTTGAATCTTGAATCCTCATGCCATTTCAAACTCATACTATGACATCATTTTCATTATGAAAATCTTTCCACCATATTGAATTTTTTGAAAAACCTACTTTTTCTAAATGTTCCTAGGCCGTTTGTCCAATTTGCATGAAATTTGGTGTGTAGCATCTAGAGACACTGAGGACAAAAAGTTATCAAACATTTTTTATTATACACCAACCGTTCTCCAGTTTATGTGCAAATGAATTTGACGAAGATTACACAAAAATGGATGTGATCTTTGTAACGCTTAGGCATATTGATGCCAAACCTGGCATGACTTAGGGGTGCATGCACAGTTTCAGCACAGATAAAAAAAAATAGCATTTAAAAGTTATAAGCCAAAATAGCCTTGTCTCAAGATCATGAGGCTGGTCTCAATTGATTCCTTGAGGGATGCCGAGTGGAACAATATCCAATTTTCCTGGATCGGCCATTTTGGGCATCAACCATTTTTAATTTTTTCATAATGCTGTATTTTACAATGACATTTTAGGGTTTTTGGAGACCTCTTTTAGCATCTTGCGGTCTGAGTGAACTTGCTGGGGCAAGCAGACCTGGGCATGTTGGCAGTTGTTTTGAAAGCCCTCCACTTGTAGATGATCTTCCGGACAGTGGAATGGTTGATTACAAAATCTTCTGAGATCTTTTTAAATCCCTTACCAGACTCATAGGATGCTAAAAAAAATTTCCGAAGGCCTCTGACAGCTCCTTTGCTCTCACCATGGTGCTCACTCTCACTTCAACAGTCAGGAGCACACCAAACTGAGGTTTAGATAGGGTAAGCTTCATTCAAAATGCTGAGTAACGATCTACTAATTATGTGCACCTGGTGTGATACACCTGTGTGTAATTTGAGCCATTTTAAGAGGGAATACATGTGAGGGTGTCCTAACTTTTACAGAAAATCCCCTCTTCAGTTTTAATTGCTTAGATATATTACTTTAATCTCTAAAATTGAGATTAAATATCCATATATCCAAAATGTTGCAAAAATGTTACAAAAATACACAGGCTTTCATAGGGTGTCCTAATTTTTAGAGACTTTTAGAGACGGCTCTGACAAAACACCCTTTGTTTCTAAAACAGCCATTTATACAGTCATGTATCATATATACAGTATATTAAAAACAGACAAAATGTGTAAATTGTGACTATACAGCTCTGGAAAAAATTAAGAGACCACTGCAAAATTGTCAGTTTATCTGGTTTGACTCTTTATAGGTATGTGTTTAAATGAAATGTGCTTGTTTTATTCTTTAAACTACTGACAACATTTCTCCCAAATTTCAAATAAACATTGTCATTTAGAGCATTTATTTGCAAAAAATTAACTCGGGTCAAAACACCAAAAAATATGCATTGTTTTCAGACTTTAATGCAAAGAAAACATGTTTGTGCTAATTTTTAAACACAATACTGTTGTTTGAATATGTTTTTAATATGTTCAAAAAGCAATATTTGGTGATCACAGCTTTCATGCATCTTGATATGCTCTCAACTAATTTTTCACATTGCTGTTGGGTGACTATATGCCACTCCTGGTGCAAAAATCCAAACAGCTCGGCTATGTTTGATGGCTTGTGACCATCTATCTTCCTTGCGCACTTTACCGCAGCTGCCATTTGCTATTCTATTTGTACATTTACATTTAGTTATTTAGCAGATGCTTTTATCCAAAGTGACTTACAAAGGACGAGAGCATTGAACATTTTGTCTTGTATGCCAACGAGCCAAGTCTACAAAGCTACATTTACAAGCGGACATTGTATTCTGTTACTAGAGAGAAAGATGGACTAAAGACAGGGAATTATTTTTTTGTAAGAATAGAAGGATAGGATAGAGGGATAGGATAGAAGAGCATTAGGGTTCAGACAGGTGTCTGCAAAACAGGTGTGTTTTGAGTTGTTTTTTGAAGATTGTGATGGTCTCAGCAGATTGGGTGGAGGCTGGCAGTTCATTCCACCACAAAGGAACGGAATAGGTGAAAGTTTTACAGATTGATCTGATGCCTCGTTGTGGGGGAAGCTGGCGGGAGGGGACATATGTCTGGAGGAGTGAGTTGAGGTAGGAGGGAGAGGTTCCAGATATTGTCCTAAAGGCGACTAAAGAGATTTAAATTTGATGCGGGCGGCTACAGGTAGCCAGTGGAGTGAGGTCAGGAGGGGTGTGACATGGATTGTTTTTGGTTAATTGAAGACCAGACGTGCTGCAGCATTCTGGATCATTTGCAGGGGTTTGGTTGCATTGGCTGGAAGGCCAGCAAGAAGGGCATTGCAGTAGTCCAGCCTTGATATTACGAGTGTTTGGACTAGGAGCTGCGTTGCGTGCTCGGACAGGAAGGGTCTGATTTTCCTGATGTTGTAAAGCACATACCTGCATGACTGAGAGATTGTTGCAACATGTGAAGTGAATTTCAGCTGGTCATCAAACATCACCCCAAGGTTTCTAACGGACTGAGTGGGTGTGAGAGTGGATGATCCATGTTCAACTGTGAAGTTGTGTTCTAATGATGGGTTGGCCGGTATTATCAGAAGTTCTGTCTTGCTGAGGTTAAGCTAGAGGTGCCATTTTTTCATCCAGGCTGAGATGTCTAGATAGCAGGCGGAGATCCGGGCAGCAATGGTGGGGTTGTCGGGCTGAAATGAATAATAGAGCTGTGTATCATCAGCATAGCAGTGGTATGAGAAACCATGTGATTTAATAACTGTACCTAGAGAGGCTGTGTATATTGAGAAGGGGAGAGGAGCAAGAACTGATCCCTGTGGGACCCCAGTGGTTCCCATGAAACCTTGAAAGATCTGTCGGTGAGGTATGAGCTGAACCAGTTGAGTGCAGATCCAGAGATGCCCAGGTTGGAGAGTGCGGATAATAGAATCTGGTGGTTCACCGTGTCGAAGGCAGCAGAAAGGTCAAGAAGAATGAGGACAGACAACATGGAGTTGGCCTTCAACCACCGACAGGAGGGCAGACTCCGTGGAATGTCCTTTCTTGAAGCCAGACTGTTGCCTGTCAAGTAGGTTGTACTGTGAGAGATAGGAAGACAGCTGATTAAACACAATCTTTTCAAGAACCTTTGAGAAAAATGGTAGGAGTGAAATTGGTCTATAGTTGCTGACCACAGAGGGGTTGAGTGTAGGTTTTTTAGCAGTGGGGTTACCCGAGCCTGCTTGAACAAAGAGGGAACGTTTCCTGTAGAGATTGACATGTTTACAATGTGTGTGAGTTCAGGTAAGAGTGAAGGTCACTTGATGCCATCCTACAGTTTTTGACTAACATTCAAATGAGCTGTGGGTCATCTCATTTAAAGGTTTTTTTTTTGCACTCTACTGTTCTGTAGTCTGTAGATTTTGCAACTTTTCACAACACCTTAGCAACTTTTTTAACGGCAACCTTTAAAAAAAACCTTAGCTTCTTTCAATAAACTGTAGTGCATGTCATTCTAAACCCAGACGGAGGCATGCTGTGTGGGAACAACAAATAAGGAAGACTTTATCTCTAATGACTATTTTGCATGTAAATATATCTGAAATCACTGCACAGCTGCTGTCTTTAACTTATGTTTATGTTTTTTTTGTCAGATTTGTAAATTGGGTTTTAGCATAACAGCAACATCTATGTCGTGTTCAGTCACTATATTTCATACTAATTCATTGTCTGATGACAGAAATAGAAAATATGTAAACAAAAACAGCTTTTTTCAGCTGTACTAAAATAAAGTATGAAAAACTTCTGAAAAAACGTAACTGTTGACACTAGGCAGAATAAAACTATGATGCGGTGACATCATGAATATGCAAATTATCATGTGCTGTCATCTGGCGACATTTAGCAACTTCTCAAGCAGATTTTATCTACTTTCCATTTAAAATAGTTGGCAACACTAGAGTCTGTTTTAAGTCTTATGTAGTGTTAGTGAGTGTATTAGTGAGTGGTCTTCGCTCCAGTTATTAGCGTGAAACTTATATACTTATAAACTTATAAACACAACACCCACAATCCCCCACTGAATTTTAGGTGCTGTTAATGTTTAGAAAAAATACAGCTCTAATTAGGTATTAAAAGTGTACTAATTAATATTTAATTAAATGTCAAGGAAGAAAACATGATGACAATTTTCAATTTTCTTTCTTAGATTTTGGCTAAAACAAGGTATCTTAAAGGAAGTAATTTTGAAATCTTGTGTGACAGCAGCTCATTTAGCAAACATGTTTTGTTGTTCAGCCCAGCTCAGTGTGGCAGTGTAAAACAGGTTATGTTTTAACACTTGTTTGTTCAGGTGATAATGGCTCTGGCCGGCCACCTCAGCACGGTGGAGTCGGAGAAGCGGAAACTGCGTGCTCAGGTGCGTCGTCTCTGTCAGGAGAACCAGTGGCTAAGGGACGAGCTGGCCAACACCCAGCAGAAACTCCAGAAGAGTGAGCAGAACGTGGCCCAGCTGGAGGAGGAGAAAAAACATCTGGAGTTCATGAACCAGCTGAAGAAATATGATGATGGTATCTCTCCAGTGGTGAGAGACTCATGAGGCTTATGTGCTGATGCATGTACATTGGGGTTTGGTAGAATATATAGAGATTATTAATATAAATGTTAAATAATATTAATATTAAAATGTCATTGTTTGGAGAATCCAACGAGAAACCATACTCTAATACTTTAAGTAGACAAGAGATGAAGAAAGTGTTTAAAGAGAGGACCACAGTCTCTCTGTACAGGCATGATTGATAAATGGTTGGTCTTCGCTGGATGTCTTCTCGTTAGTGTGTGATGATCTGATCTAATTGGAAATATTTCAGACAGTAAAACTGGCTGTTTACTTCATCTTGTCATTTTATGTTTCATGAATGTCTGATTTATATAAATCCATTAACAAGACTTTGAAATATTCATTATTTAATGAAATAATCACACTACTTAAAGAATCAATACAAATGTAATATTTAAATAGTTTTTGTTTTAGTGTTAGTGTTTTCTTTGATTTGTTTGTAGGAGGAGAAAAACAGTGAGACTACTAAAGATGATCTGGATGATCTGTTTCCCAATGATGAAGATGAGGGTAAGCAAGTGTGAAAATTACACATTGTTATACTGAAAGATTTGTACTGTACTGAAAGATTTGCTAAGAATTATGTCATTAAGCAGAGAGCAAAGAAAAACTAAAACATCTGTAATTTTTTACTCATTATTTTCCACACAAGTATGACTTCATGCCGTTTGTAGAACACAGAATGATGATGGAGTTTTTGGCTGAACCACCTCATTTAAAATTATCATGGATTCAAAATTGACCCTGTTGTCCACAATACATCAATGGATAATCCCAATGGTTTGCATAATCTTTTATCAAAATGTATAAATTTGGAATAACTGCAACAATAAATAAAGTTCTGCCTCTAAAGTTATTTTTTCTTTAACAAATGTCACCAATTCTCTTATATATTTTTAGCACCCCCAAACCCCCCCCCCCCCTTCCAACCACCTGTCATATATAGGGACCTTCAATCAAATTCGGGTGTGGTCTCCATTCTTACACATGGACGCACAATCTAATCAATTGCAGATGGATAAAGTTCAATTCTTTTCTATGTTTTTCACTCCTGGAATATTCCAGTTAACTTTCTTCGTTCTCCTTATCCCAAAATTAAAATAGGTTGTGTATAGCACTTTCCATCATTATACCCCTGACTTTTAAATGGTCTCTGTCCCAAACAGTGTCTGTGATATGGATGTGATCTTGTGGTCTTTGTTATATTTAGCAGGGTGCCTCTGAGTCTCTTTTTTTACAGTAATGATCTTTTGAAAGGAACTCACTGGAACAAGTTCAACTACCAATCTAATCCTAGTCCAAGCACTTGTAATATCAAGGCTGGACTACAGCAATGCCCTTCTGGCTGGCCTTCCAGCCAATGCTACCAAACCCCTGCAAATGCTGCGGCATGTCTGGTCTTCAATCAACCAAAAACAGCCCATGTCCAGTCCCTTCTGACCTTACTCCACTGGCTACCTGTAGCCGGCTCTCAAGGCAAATGTTCAATGCTCTTGTCCTTTGTAAGTCGCTTTGGATAAAAGCGTCTGCTAAATGACTAGATGTACCAAGGAATCCATGTGTGAAGTCACCAAAGTGACTGAGACAAGCAGGGTCAGTGCAGTCAGCCCATCCATGTTTTTCTCTCTTTACAGGCCCACTTCAGCACAACAGTGGTGCGGTTGCAGCCGCGCAGCAGGGCGGGTACGAGATCCCGGCCCGCCTCAGAACCCTTCATAACCTGGTGATCCAGTATGCCTCTCAGAGCCGGTATGAGGTGGCCGTGCCACTCTGCAAACAGGCCCTAGAAGACCTGGAGAAAACCTCTGGACATGACCATCCTGATGTAGCCACTATGTTGAACATCTTGGCTCTTGTCTACAGGTGAACATCTGCTTAGGTGTCCGTCTGCAGACGTTAGCCCCAAACCTTCAGACATTCTGAACAGGCACAAAATTCTGCCTGCTGCATTTTCAGTTATTAAATATTTTTCCCAATTTGATCAAACCCAGAGCTAATAGTGTAGTTCTCTCAGTTCCATTTAACTTGATTTACAATATTTAATGACATTCTGCAGTGTAGTAATTGTGTTTACTACAAAACTGTCATCACGTTTTAATTCCAGTGTCAGAACTGTAGCGTAATGGTAACAATAATGAAGAGTTTAGTCGTCATTGGCATCAAGACGGAAATTTGATTTGCTGCTATAGCATCGCTCTTTAGGTTTCTTCTGTTGTGCTGAGACACATCAAATGTGTGAAACAACACATCCGATTAACCAGCAAATGACTTGGCATTAGTGTGAACAATGCTGCCTCCTAATGACTGTCAATGACTGGAAACATTGATGTGAAATATTTGCATGTTTAATGTAACAGACATTTTACAGTCCCGCTAAAAAGCCTCAGTGAAATAAGACTCAGTACTTCTTGCTCAGGGACCAGAACAAATACAAGGAAGCAGCTCATCTGCTTAACGATGCTCTGTCCATCAGAGAGAAGACCCTGGGCAGAGACCACCCGGCCGTAAGTAGCTTCACTGTCTTCTTCAGCAGAGGTTTGTGTACGTCTAAACACACTGACCTCAGGTCAGTCTTTGTGGAGTCAGTGTCTATGTTTCCTGACTCCTCCAGGTTGCTGCCACCCTCAACAACTTGGCCGTCCTGTATGGGAAAAGAGGAAAATACAAGGAGGCAGAACCTCTTTGTAAGAGAGCCCTGGAGATCAGAGAGCAGGTACAAACACCTGTTAGCTATAATGTACTTCAAGAATTTATGACAACTTATTCTGTGTCACAAAAAGATATTTTTGTGATCATATTACACAAGATTTTAGTCAGGTGATTAATATTGGTGTTGACTAGAGCTAGCTGTCACACATGGAAGAACATTGGTGTACACAAACGCTATACGCCGAGTAGTGACAGTACACAAACGCTATATCTGAGTAGTGACAGTATAAGGCAGGGGTCTCCAATGAGGTCCACAGACCTCAGAGAGACCTAGAGTTTAGCCTAGAGAGCTCTAACTCTAATGAAGCATCTGAAACAGCTGATCAAGATCTTTGACTGCAAGAAACATACAGGCAGTTGTGTTGGAGTAGGATGGAGTTAAACTCTGCAGGTCAGTGGACCTCTAGAAACATGGATGGTTTGGAATCAACATTTGAAAATGAAAGCAGGGCATGTTGTTACAAAAGGTCAGGTTTATAAACTATATATATATATATACATATATATATATATGTATATATATATATAGACATAAAAAATAAACCACCTCTAAGGAATGTAGCCACAGTCTCAGTCCTGTGACTGTGCATTCTTTTTTTTTTTCCTATGATGTTCAGGTGTTGGGGCATGACCACCCGGACGTGGCGAAGCAGTTGAATAATCTGGCGCTTCTCTGTCAGAATCAGGGGAAGTATGAGGAGGTGGAGTATTACTACAGCAGAGCTCTGGACATCTACCAAAACAGACTAGGACCTGACGACCCAAACATCAGCAAGACCAAGAACAACCTGGTGAACAGAATCAAAACCAAATCTGAATTCACGGCATTCACACAATGAGAAAACCTGCTGAGCGCAATCAAAACTCAGTCTGAATCCACAGCGTTTACCCAAAGCAAAAAAAATCTGCTGAACAGAATTACAACTCGGTTGAATCCACAGCATTCACATACAATGAATAACCCTGGTGAACAGAATCATAACTCAGTCTTAATCCAGAGTGGTAAACAAACAGGTCAGAGAGTCAGAGAGTGAAGGACAGGTGAAATGTACATTTATTTCCAATTTTGGGAAAAAAACAGACAAAATTAATCTGTGGGCTTTTCAGCATTCCACAAGTGTCCGACAGACAAAACTGCTGTTAGTCCTCGTCCCGTCCATGTTCTGTTCCTCAACCTTCTGCTGCAGCCCCATTTTAACCTGTCTCTTGACTCACTGCAAAATGGGAACAGCAGCCAGGCCCAAGAACTGTCTCGCCTCCTTTTTGGTCTTAGGATGTGGACAGGTTGCAATAGCTTCAGTTTTATCAATTTGGGGCCGCACCTGTCCATGTCCTAAGTGGAAGCCCAGAAACCACACTTTCACCCGTCCAATTGCACATCTCTTCGGGTTAGCCATAAGCCCCACCACACGCAGAGACCTCAGGACCACCCGTAGATGTTGCATATGCCGGCACCAGTCATTACTGTATATGATGATATCATCTAGGTATGCAGCGGCATATGCCTGATGGGGTTGTATAACCCGGTCCATGAGGCATTGAAACGTGGTTGGTGCTCCAAATAACCCGACGGGAAGCGTGACGAATTGGTGTAAACCAAACGGTGTGGTAAAGGCTGTTTACGAGACTGTCTCTCGAGAGATTGTCGTTAGGGGGATTTGCCAATATCCCTTTGTCAAATCCAGTGTTGAATAAAATTGAGCCATGTCTAACCGATTGGATAAGCACCAAATTTCGACACTGCGTTCACCTTCTGATAGTCAACACAGAACCTGACCAAGCCATCCGTCTTAGAAACCAAAACTATCGGGCTGGACCAATCACTGTGCGACTCTTCTATCATGCCCATTTGTAGCATCCCCAGTAATTCATCCCAGACTACTTTTTCTTGTATTCGGGTAAACAGTAGGGCCTGGAACGTACCACAACCCCTGGAGACATCTCAGTGTGGTGTTCTATGAGGTTGGTCTGCCCGGGCAGAGGGGAGAACACATCGGCAAATTCACGCAGTAGATTTCGGACCTCTGTCAGCTGGGACGACCAGAGGTGAGCTCTGCATGTGACCAGGACGGCAACTTGGGGACTTAATTTAGCTCCGGTCCAAGCTCCTCTTCCTCATTTACCGTCGTCGCCAGCTGCACAGACACCTCCTCCCTGCAGCGTGGTACACGCTGGTCCAAATAAATTTTATGCCCAATAATTTGTACAGTGTGCGTAGAGTGCGTGACATAAACGTTGTGCCTTGATCAGTGAGGATCTCTTTCTGGATCCCCATCTGGTAGATATGAAACAGCGTCCGCCACACTCTTTGCCAAGATGTTTGGATTATAATGGTCCGCCTGGAAAAGCATTTCCCGATGGCCTTTTGGAATCAAAAGTTGGGTTAAGATTTAAGTTGGGTTAAATCAGATTCACACGATATAACCGTTCGTGGCGAACGGCAAAATAGGGGTGCGAGAGGGTTCATGTGGGGTTGACGAGGGAGCCATCTAGACTGAACGGTATTAAAGGCAAACCACAGGGTCTTGTTGCGAGACTGTTCAAGGGTAAAGTCCCCGACTGGGAAGAAGGCTATCGCCTCCCCCCCGCGCCAAGTCATTTTCCGACGTACATGAGGCCCTCTCACCAACTCCAGCCAGCATCACGTCCTGGTTTCGGCACCACTATGGCACTGGTCGTGTCTTCCCTGGTCAAGGGAGTGGTAAACAAACAGGTCGGAGAGCGGAGGACGGGTGAAGCGTATGTTTATTTCCAATTTTGGAAAAAAAAAAGGTTTTCAGCATTACTCAAGCATCCAACAGACAAAACCATCGTTAGTCTCCATCCTGTCTGTGCTCCGTTCCTCGACTCCGACCTTCTGCTGAAGCCCCGTTTTAACCTGTCTCTTGACTCACTGCAAAACGGGAACAGCTGAGTTCACTACGAGGGAGGCGTTTCCCTTAACCATTTTGTCTCCAAATCTGACTCTGACGAAACCACGCCCCGCTTTCCACAGTGACATTTTGTGTAGAGTATCTCTATAGTACAATTTCCACTGTAGTCACTTCACAAGCTTTCTCTGTGCATAATCACTTACTGATGCAGCTTTCAAAGCAGTTTCATGCAGAATGTCAAAGAAAATCTGTGTCCTCTCTTCTTCTGCAGGCCTCGTGTTATCTGAAACAGGGCAAATACAAGGAAGCAGAAATTCTGTACAAAGAGATTCTGACCCACGCTCATGAAAAAGAGTTTGGATCTGTGGATGGTACCATAATTTCTAAATCATATCGCTCTACTCTTACTGTTTTTTACAAAGATTTTTCTTCTGTTCTTCATTTCTTTTTCCTTTTTTCATAAAATGTCCTCTTCTGCCCAACTGACCTTTGCTTTACAACCAATTAGCACCAGCCCTGGATTTCACAAATATACAATAGATGCAATAAAACGTATAAAACATTTACTAACATGTATAAATGAAAAACTTTTATAGGATTATTTCCAGACACCACGGTCAGTGAACTAAAGGTTACAATACTTTGTCTTGCCATGTACTGTATACGTGTGTGTGTGTGTGTGTGTGTGTGTGTGTGTGTGTGTGTGTGTGTGTGTGTGTGTGTGTGTGTGTGTGTGTTCACACGTGGTCACAGTATTAGTATAAATTGAACATGACAGTCACTAAAATAAATGTAAAAAGATGTTAAAATAATTTAGATTTAATTTGTGTCCAAACTGAAAATCTGAACAGATGGTTTGTAGTTGTCAATTACTTTATTTTTTGTGCTTGATTTTACTCCTTAGATTTAACTTTTTTAAAATTTATATGGTTTCAGTGTGATATCATGTTCATTTAAATCTCAGTTATTTTCCATATATATTATATATATATATATATATATATATATATGTATGTAATCATTATATATGTAATATATAATGATAATTCTTTTTTAAATATTTTGCTACAGACTTTTTCTGATTTATACTTTAATGCATGTATTTTGTGAATGTCATTTTTATAAACACATTGACGTGGTCTACAGTTAAGAGTGAGATGGAAAATCAAAATTACTATTTATTATATTATTAGTAGTATTACTACTATATTATTATAATAGTGGGGTAATAGTTAATAACAGGCAGAAATTTGACAGAATAAGTAAGTATGTATATAGGTAAATGAACAGTTTTGACTGGTAAATGAGTGCTAATGAAAGTAAATAATCGTGCATTATTTTGTGTTTATTTCGCTGCAGAAGTTTCTTGTTTCTTTCTTTATGCACAGCAATTTTTTTATTATAGATCATTTCCCAGTATGGTTTGAGATTTAACTTGTTCTACACGGATTGCATCTCACATGTGAATTACACCTCAAATCATACAGCAGCTTGCCAGAATCCACGTTTAGAACACCCTAAAGATTTGTGCAATGATCTAGCAACTGCACAGAACACTTTAGCAACCACATAGCAATGTCCTGGTAACCACCTTCAGGTATAGCACAGGCAAACAGCACTCAAATTTTCTGCAGGAAAGGTAAATTGAATTAGTTATTTAATTAGTCCTTAGTTTGCAAGGTAAACTGTAGGAAATGCAGTGTTGTAGTGAAAACTTTTTGTTGACCTGAACAAACATTTCTCTCTGTGTCTATAGCTGAAAATAAACCCATATGGATGCATGCTGAGGAGAGAGAGGAGAGAAAAGTATGTGTGAATACAGCACACCCATATACACTATTGCACATCTGTTTGGATGATTCACAGTGTCTTTCTCTCTCCCTCTGTCTCTTATTCTTTCAGGGAAGGTTGGCAGAGGGAAATCATTATGGTGAATATGGCGGCTGGTACAAAACCTGCAGGGTGAACAGGTAAGGCTGAAGTCAAAGAAATGAATTTAAAATGAATTTAGCTCAAAGCTCTTGAAGGAAAGTCAAAATATGCACAAGGATCACAGAAGTGTTTACACCTAAAGAAATCTCTATTAGATGATGAATAACTAGAAATTAATCTAGAATTCTAGAACAGAATTGTTATGCTACACCTGAAATAGCTTCAACCTTCACTGGAGCTATGTCACATATTAGAGTGAGCCTGCATGTGTGTATGCTTTTACAGCCCCACAGTAAACTCCACGCTGAGGAACCTTGGCGCTCTGTACCGCAAGCAGGGAAAACTAGAGGCAGCCGAGACTCTGGAGGACTGTGCCATGAGATCCCGCAGACAGGTACAACATCTGATAACATCTACAGCATCAGATGTGCTCTTCTGCAGGATAAGAGATAATATGATGTGTGTGTGTGTGTGTCAGGGAGCATCAGTGGATTACCAGAGAAGTGGAGAAAGAAGGAGAAGCACCACTTCCCTGTCCAGCATCAAGTACGACTGCAGCAGTGAGGGTGGAGATGAGGGCAGCGTAGAATGGAACGGGGTGAGTCTCAGTTGCTGTATGCAGTCTACCTGCAAATGCGTTGGCAATACAAATCTACAGTTTGTCAATTTAACACACCCAAATCGAAATAGAGCTTAGAAATGTCACTACTACCCGACAGGTTTAAACACAGTTTAAACACACACTGTCAGCTTGCTTTTAAAGCAAAACATTTCATAAAAATAGCTTTAAGTTTCAAATGATAAACCAAAGATATAGTGTTAAAAATGAAGACAAAATTATTGTGGAATGTATTGTATGTTTTCTGAATTAGTGGTTCATTCATGAGAGCCCAATCATCTCTGATCCGAAAATGTATGGACAATGAAAATTGGTGAGTGGAATTTTTTATGCCAATCTCTGCCAGGGAGCATCTGTTTTAAGATGTCTCCTCTGTTCCCTTGGATGCGGCCAACATGTCGCTCCATCAGACAGCCATAAAGTCTGTCTCTAGTGTTTGGGTCGCCAATATGCTGTGGCAGCCTTTGTGGGGGGGACACCACGGACATGCATTTTGTCTTTCCTCACAGAGATAAAGGCCAATGTGACTACTTCCCAACCAGGTCTGTCTAGTGCTAGCACATAGTCAGCAACATTCAGCTATCAGTTGCAGCATTGGAGGGTGAACTCTTGCCTTTCAATATGAATAAGTCCTTTGAGAGCCCGCTCTCCGGCAGTTGAGCTCAGGATAAAGCTGATGCAGAGTTAGCAGCCATGCTGTCTCAGGCCACTGTGAGAATCGGGTTAGAGTGGAATCCTCCCCCTCTCCTCAGCACTCGTGGCTTGATGATTGGTACCTGGGCTCAAAGCACAACTCCCAGCTGTACCCCTCTCCAGTGCCTTTCTTTTCCGAGGTGCACAAAGAGCTCATAAATTTGTGGAAGGCATCATTTTTGGCGCCAACACACTTAAGAGACTTCCACCCTCACTACCCTCAGTGTTTTGGGATGGCCAAGGGGTACGTTGAGATTGCTCAAGTAAAGCCTGTGGTTGTGTTGCATCTTCGCCCACAAACCGCTGACACTTTCAGGAACTGACCAAAGCTCCCCTTTAAGGCTTGTAAGTTTTCTTCATCACTTAAGAAGCAGACAAAGGTCATTAAACACATCTTGCCTTGATGTAACTCAGAGTTTACAGACAGTCACACTTAGCATCTGTTCCATGCCAGGCCTGTCCTCCTGCAGCATCGGCTCAAGCCCTGATTCCACCAATGGAGCCTTAGAAGATCTGCCTGCAGGAAGGTAAACCCTCCCTGTCAGTTGTCCACTAAGAACCCCCAGCTTCAATGTGGCCCCACCTGGAGTAACCCAGGGAGGAGGCTGCAGGAAACCACAATATCGTCCCTGGCCTTGCATGGGGTGACTTCTATCTCAATCCAGTATTCACCCACACAGATGGCAAATAAGCAATTTTTTTTCTCCTTGGGTCAATCTCTTTTTCCAGATCCTGTGGTGTTGAGAGACATTCATTCCTCCCACCTGCCATGCTTCCTCGTGGATGCCTAGAGCAGCCTACTCCCCTGGGGGCCTTCCCTCGGCAAGATAGGTTTTTCTGCTTTGAAAACAACAATACTCCCCTGGTATGGTGAAACAGATTGACCTGCTGGTGCAGAGTCTGGGAGCCTGGCTAATGCTTTCTAGCCGGTCGTTTTGGCTACTCAGGATGATTTGTCTCAGCTGTGTGTGATGCATGCATAGTTTGTCAACATATCCTCCCCATGTTCTGCAGATGTAGGCAACTTTTTCTATAATTAGCATTTTTGGTAACAAGCCCAGCAGAGGGGCTTCATCATAAGGCCTGGTACTTTTTTATGACCTCAGGTAAGCCCTTGTACCTGTGCTCCATGCTTCATACATGATTTCCCCTTTGTTCAATCCTGAATTGTGTATTTTTCACTGACATATTTCTGTGATCCCGAGAAATCCTGTGTCTTTCCCCTCAGTAGAGCTCTGCTCTCTCTTTGCCAGTGTGGTTATCTATTCAGGTGATGGGGTCCTCCACATTTATTTCATATGAATACTCCTCAACTGGTGAGTCCATATAGGATTTTTTCACATATTTACCTCTCTAGGATGTGGTCTTCATAGTGCTCCTTCCCCAGGAGAGGGTAGAACACTTTCCAGAGCTATTCCAGTAGGTGCTTGATGGGAAGCCTCTGGCTACCTTAGGTGAGAGCTCACTACCACCACCTGCAGGGACAGACAGGTGTCTCACTTCACACACTGGAAGGTTATGATGTCTTAAAGCAATCACTACGAGGCATGCTCAGGCTTGCCCATGTCCACTCTTCTATACCTTGTACAGGTATTGTGGCGTTTAGTAGAGGGACTCCTGATGTCACATCATTAACAGTGTGAGTGAGTGAAAGAAAGGGAATGTCTCAAATACAACTGTAACCTCTGTTCCTTGATGGAGGGACCAAAACATTGTGTCCCTCATGCCACAATACTAAACTGACTGTATGATTAGGATGCTTCCTGGATTCCTCAGCACAAAACATGAATAAGTGGTGCACTCCATCGCGCTCTTAAACCCGTATGTACAGGGTCTAGATTGGCATGCAAACTCCACTCACCAATTTTAATTGGCCTTTTATATTTATATTAGACATGATTGGGTTCTTAAGAATTAACCTGTAGTTTCATGTCATCGACACAATGTGTTTTTGTGTAGGTCATTTCCATGTTATCTAATGCAATGACAGTCAGACATTTTTACATAGATCACGTGATTATTACTCACAGTCATGTGATTCCGAACCTGATTTTATTTCTTTTGTGGAACACAAACGCTGATTAAAAAAAAATATCCTAGCCAGTCTATTTAATAAAAATAAGTCTTCTGAAGGTGTCTGTTTTATGGCCTATTTTACTAAATGTTTCAATTGAGACTACATACCATAACAAATACAATATGGTTTGTGTAAGTTTGTTGATATTTGGGCAGCTTACTGTAACTCTCTTAAAGAAACGAGTTTACCATCTCATCAAAGCTGTCAGTCAGAGTGATGCAAACATTTCCCCATATTTTTAATTGTAAAGATTATTACATTATTAGATATTTAGCATTAGCTGTTTTCACAAATAAGGGATAAAATATTATTGGGTTTATTCAGTTTTAGATTAAAAGTATTTACTTAAAGTTACTTGTTTTATTTAATAAAATAAACTTTAAAAAAAATTACATCTTCAGCCATGTATAACACAACAAAACTATGTAAAGAAGTGAGAGAGAGAGAGAGAGAGCTCAGTCTTCAGTGTGGCCAAATGGCCATAGTTCACCTGCTGATATCATATCTTGTGTGATGTCAGTAATATCTTACTTGTCCCATAAAACCTCCATTAGTGACACATTGTCAACTATTTACCTAACCTGTTATTTGTTCTAAATCAAACACTATAAAATCCTAAGATTTCCAGGATTAACCAATGTATTCGAAATAAATACTGTTTACTTATTTTACTGCCAAAAAAAATAAATGCAGGTTAGGTCGTTCTCTGTCATAGCACAACAAATTGCTGTTTCATGTTATTAGTAGTCTGTTACCAGTGACAGTAGTATTTGGCTGTATTATACTTTAAATTCACACTGTTTTTTTACAATGTAAAGATTGAATCACTCAGATCTTTTGGTTACAGTAACTGATTGTGGTAAAACAACCATTATGGTAAAACGTTAGTGTGCAAAGAAGTTTAAAAGAGAGCTACAGTACTAATGGTTAGCTTAGAGACTGAAAAGGCCAGGATTATAAAGCAGATATTCTAATAAATTGTGTGTGAAACTGTCAATATATAGATACCTGTATAACTGTAAACAGCCTTTAGAAATTGATTCTGAAATTTTGTTTTAGAATGATTTTATTAATATCTTAAAATTTATATTTAAATAAATTGTCCCTGTAGCTTAACTGGTAGGTCATGGCACTAGCAACAAACTGTATGCGTTCAAGTGTTTTGGAGGCATGGTTTTAGAGAACACCCTAAAAAGAGGACAGAATCTTCTGCTTTCAAAGTTAGCTTGTTATTACTAACCTCTCCTAAATTGTCAGTTTTTAACATGCAGTAAGATTACTGTAAGAGAACGCCTGGAGGATTATTGATTAGTAGGTCAGAGCAAAATGTCTTTATTTACTGGAACAGATATGATTTACCGTAGTGTATCATTGGTCTGTTTTCCTCTGACCTGCCTGTGTCTGTGTGTTTGATGTTCTGTGTCTTTCTGCAGTAGGCCTAAACTCTGTTCACCTCCTCCACTGTCTGCTTCTACCAAATCAAATTATGCCTGTCAGATCAGAAGAATCCTCATGTTTCCTCTCTGAGGGGAGACAAGCTTCTGCACAGCACTGTAACGGTTTGCAAAGGCTTCTGGGATATTATCTTCATTCCCTATGTATTTTCTGTCTCTTTCTCTGTTCTGGTTCTTCTACTGACACCTTCTACTTGTTAGCTTGTTTCTTTGTTCTCTGGTTTTGTCTGTTTTAGTATATTCATTATACACTGTGTAACACTGTATATATAAGAAAAGAGTTGTCAGAGCGTCTGCGTTTTTATTCAGTCTATTCATTGCTTTAGTGACACATAAACATTACTTATTATATTTTAAATGTTTTCATCATAAATTTAAAAGTGTTAAACACTACCATCATGTACAAATGCTTTTACAGTTAGTAATTTATTAATATTTCAATGAAATATGCACTGAACATTTCTTCATGAGAGTCCCTTTTCAGAATTTTTTTTACAGTGTGACGTCTCTGGCCTCATCAATAGTGTAAAATGTTTTTGTTAATGAATACACAATACAGTCCCACACCCAGTTTTTTTTTTACTTTCTGTTTACAGTGTTTATATGTATATCTATACATATATAGATACACAGGAAAATGTGTTTGAAAACATACTGTGATATAGTTAATATTTAGTCTCAATATGGTAGAATCTCTTTATACATTCTAAGAATTTGCATGTACAGATTAAATTTTGGATACTGAGACAAAGTCTCACTTCTGTTTTAGACAGTAAGTTTAGAAAGGGTTCAGTAGTGTTAGTGACTTCACAGGTCTCTTTGGGTCAGATTTAGCTTTAGTCAATCTCACATCATTGAGAATGACAGGTGAAGAGATCAACACTTCACTCAGACAATTCCTGTTGATGTTCTGATGCTGATCCAAAGACTTTGTATGATTGTACACTGTCATGCACAGTCATAAAAATGAGAGTCAGTCCATTTCTTAACACCAAGTATTGTTGTGCTATACAGACATTACAAAATGACCAAATGCTTTATTGTATGTTGACTGCTCCAGGGTTTGGATTGATGCATTAGTTTGGCTTAAAGGTCTGACTGTAGATTTGTGTGTGTTTCTGCACAGTGATGTATGTCCTTATATGATCTCAATAATCCCAATAAAGATTCAAAAGTGGAGAGCTGGGCTGGTGTCTGTGTGGAAGAATGTGAATTAGAAGTGTTTCATTGGAGTGGTTTGTCTACACTGTTGCCCTATTTACTTTCTTACTGGGAGACTGCTGACATTAGCCAATGATAGGTTTTGTAAATTTTGTTAATATCATTTTCAATATGTTCAAACTAAAGATTTAACTTTTTTACAGTTTATTTCTTGTAAATACTAATGTACGCTGCATGGTTTTATTGCAAATTCTACACGTATAATTCTTTTTTTATATAATTTTTTTATATAATTTACTTTTGACTGGAAAGACTTGTTTGGTTTAATATTATGTGTCATTTATCATGTTTATGTTATTCATAAGCCTATTACAATTTTTGTATCCCTACTAGTATTACTAACATGCTGGAACGTCTTACGGGAAAACAACATTTTCAATAATACCACGTATTACCCTGTATTGTTGTTACGGAGGAGATTCCCGCTCCGCCTCCTCCGGGTCGCCAGAGGGAGCCCTCTCCAGAGTATTAATGGTTTCTGGACTACATTTCCCATCATGCCTCATACCTTGGTTTGATTACTTTCTGTTTTGTACACCTGAACCTCATTAGCCCTTGTGCATATAAACCCCGCACTTTGTACTGCTGTTTTGCCCTGGCAACATTACTGAGTGGGTTTTCCTGGTTCCCGTTTGGATTGTTTATATTGTCATGATTGTTTGCTGCCTGCCCCTTTATCTGGACTGCCTATTGAATTATTACTGATTGTTTGCTGCTTGCCTATGACCCATTGCCTGTGTAACGTTTATGCTATTGTCTTGCCTCTGATATACCTGTTTGCTGTTGTTTTAACATTTTCATTGGTACAGCTGCTTTGCACCAATGAAACATTGTGAAAAGTACTATGTTTAAGTAAAATTTAATTGACCTGAACATAGTGAAATATAATGACAACCAACCTATGAGGCATTTTAATCTCACTAAAAGGTAAAGGTCTCACTAACCTCACTAAAAAGGTCCATAAATCAGCCAAGTCAAGTTTTTTTTTTAAATCTAATTAAATATTTAAATCTAATGTCATACAATAATATAGCCAAACAAACTTGAGTGTGTGTGTGTGTGTGTTCAGGATGGGACGCTGAGGCGGAGCGGATCTTTTATTAAACTCCGGGATGTCCTTCGGAGGAGCAGCGAGATGCTGGTGAAGAAAATACAAGGAACTCTACCACCTGAACCCCGAAACCCCAGGTGAAACTGATTAATAATGAATGTCACGACATGTGAAGGTACATAAACCTGAAGCGATCCACATGCGTCATCATTCACAAAACTTCAAAATTGATTGGTTAACTTCAAAATTGAGTACACAAATATATTTATAATATTATAATGGCTACTAAGCTGTACATTTGACTGTTGTCAGCGTCAACATACCAGTGTTTAATTTATGCCAGTCAGTCAGATCCCTCCGCGTTGATCTCTCTCCTTATGTTAATGGACATTTAGAACAGCCCATCTTATATAAACTGAAGGACTTCATTGTAATATACAGTAGTGAGCAGAAACCCTTTGACAGATGATTCGTTCAAAAATGCCCAGTTCAAGATATGGACAAAAACCTAACCCAGGTGAACAATGAAGCAGTAAAACATACAAATATGAGACAGTTCTTTATATCTAATAAAATAATGTCACTAGTTGCTAGAATAAATGTACAGTCAGTTGGTCATCAGAAAATAATGGCAGGGGTGAGGTGAAGTTGATCAGTCACACTTGAAGGTATGTTATTGTTATTGTGACTGTATGTTCTTCATTCCTCTCAGCATGAAAAGAGCAGCGTCACTAGGTTACCTGAACCGCACAGAAGAAGAATCTTTTCAGGTGAGTTGATTCAGGGAGGTATGAATTTACTAGGTTTTGTTGAGAACAAAATGATGATTCCGATTAATTCATTAAGATGTGAAGATAAAAGATTGCACACTTATTGTTGGTTGTTTCATCACAGGGTTCAGAGGCAGGAATGACATTGAAAAACAGCAAACCTCTGAGCTCGAGCACTTTCGAGCTTTACAAAAGCACCGACCAATGAATTTACACTAAACACATTTCACTCTGATCAGACTTTGTGTGTTTTTAATGATAAACATTTATAATCTTTGGCTCTTAAAAATGTGCATTCTCATTTTACAGCTGTAGTGTTAGTTCTGTGTCACTGCTGGTATGTTCTGACTGTGTGTTTGCTGAATGCAGCTTATGAGCTTTGGCAAAAAATAGTCATAAACTGTCAGTAGAAGCCTGCAGAGTAGATTTAATCCACAGCAATGTGTAACTGAGTCTGGTCAGTCTGAAGGACAGTGCCAAGTTTAGTAAATGTAGCTAGAAAGTTTTTGGATGAGTTGTAGTCACAAAGCGGCAATAACTCATGTTTAACATTTAACATGCTGGTTTTGTCAAGCCAACATGACTAACACTCCTCATTTGCTATTTGCTGCCTGCTGGTCATGGGATCACAAGGCATGAACTCAGATAAACAGCACAAGTGTCATATGTACCAGATCAAACAGTGCAGCTTTACAATGAACATGAAGTCTAAATGGACCCTGTTTGCTTTCTTTATGCACACTTCAGGTCATGTGCTTTGTTTCAAATACATATTTCAGTCTTTTATCAAAATCAATAGCCTCTTAAATGATTCAGGCCACTTATTTTTCGCTCCTCTTCTCCTGATGACATTTACGGAGATTAAAAAATGTGGAACATGGAAAAATGTGTTTGTGTTTGTTTAGTCTGTAGAATTGTGTCAATGAAGGAAATCCACCTGTCTCAGTCTTTTATGTATTAAATATATTCTTTTGATATATTTAGCCATAAAAGTAAATCCTGCATGACATAAATCCTTAAAGTTCTAGCAGGCGTAGCAGCAAAGGTTTGGAGGGGTGTCAGGTTATTTAAATTGTTTTTTGTTGATTCAGTTTGTTAAATCTACAAATTATGGGTACTGCCCCAAAACAGTGAAACTCTGTGTATATTGTCATTTTTCCTTAAGTTTTAAATGCAACAGTTTTGTCATTTGTAATTATGCTTTAAAATTTTGAATATATATGGAATCTACATGTCATAGGTATACAAACTGTATCACTGGCATGAGTGTTAATGTAAAGCCTGTTTGATTGTTGAATAACTTTTTAATAATAGACTGATTATTCTATTTAGCATTTCCAACACTCATGTTGTATTGTTTATAAATTACTGTTGTATTTGTGCTGCTCAGATCTGTTTGTCTAAACATAGACAGAAGATCCCATCTTGGGGGGGGGGTCCTCTATGAGGTATGTATGTGTGATATGTGTGCAAATTTTTTGATTTTTTTTTGTTTGTTTTTTTTTTTGCTGATTTTTTTTGATGGTTGCTAGGACCCAATGACCAGCTCTGTGCAATGCTTTTTCTGCTGCCTTTCAGTAAACACACTCTTAAGCCTATACAAGGTCATGTGGCCTGGCTCAGGTCATACATTTTAATACTTATACATTTCCTCAGCCCCTTTCAATTCAAATGAAGTCTAAGGATAACAGGAAACGATAGGATAAGAGAGTAGGGAACAAGGCGCTACAGTACATGTCAGTTCACAGACAACTGGACTACTGATGCCAACGTATGTTTGGTTATTTTTATAACAAATACACATCTAGTTGTCAAGCTATACACTATGTATTTTGATATTTTAAGCCCCCATTAAAATTCTGTTCAGTATAATGGGGGCAAAAAATTGAAAATCACTGTTCTAACACATTTTTTAGGTTTTAAAACCTAACTGTTTAATCTTTGCCTTCCTAGGTCTTGCAGCTTATATGTCAATATACAATTTACTAAAACTTCAACACACCTAACACAAAATGGCAACTGCTAGTTTGTTTCACTGCCTGAATTCCAGTTGTTTATTACAGTGATACATTCTTTTCTGTTGCTTTCAGCAGCCTGTCAGTCAGAACTGGTGTTCTCCTCAATTTAATTTCACCAGAAAATTCTGCTTTGAATTATAGCCAAGCGTAAAGGCTTTTGTATGTCTTCAGGCCATGTCAATGTCCATGGTTCTTTTATAAGTTGTAAAGATCACTGCTGAGTGCTTTTCATTTAGGCAGACAAATTTTGCAGTTTCAATACTTTTAAGACTTCTGTATTAATGAGCAAAGTAATTTTGGCAAAATTGGCAGATGTGGTGAAGAATGCTAGCACAGTTTCTGACCAAGGACTAACATGACTTTCACAATTCTAAAGGCACACAAACTGTTATTTGGCTTACATTTTATCAGCAGTTTGGGAAGTGTCTTGTGATAAAGATTGTGATAAACATCATTTAATCATGACATTTTGTGTCCCTAACCCACATATCAGATGGCTCTGGGAAAGCAGTCAACAATTTCTTTTAAAGGGACAGTTTACCCACAAACCCAAAAAAGAGAGGTAATGTTCTGAGGTATTGGCACTCTGAGGTAGATTTCTATGTTATTAACATCCAGTCCATAAAACAGAATTAAGTATCTTAATTCTATGTATGGTTACAGTTATGTGTGGCTCCTGTGACATTGTCTGACACCAACAGAGCTGAGAATACCTTAAAAAATAGTCCTAATGCATCTTTTTAAATATCAATATGGATGTTAAAATCACCAACAATTAAGTCTCTATCTATTGTAACTAATAATTCAGAAAGAAATTCAGCAAGTGGTTTACGGAAGGTGGTTATGTTATTAACAGTATTAACCATGACCAAAGGCAGAGGTTTACTGCCTAAACCTGACAGAGTCATATTAAAAAGGTCATGAACCCCCCCCCCTCTTTCAGATCCAGTCTACCTCGCTATTGTTTTGAACTTAAATGGGCGTGGATGCTATGAGAAAATGAGCACAGAGTGGGCGGGGCACAGGAGAATAAGAGGGTCTATGAAACCTTTGTTATTCTGTGGGCACCACTTAGACATTCAGCCAAGCAGTAGCAATAATCTACTATATATCTCACCACCCCGATAGGCAGGGAGGAGACCAGAGCAAATTTCATTGTCTAACAGCGAGTTCATACATTTTAATATTATCTTTAGTGATCTACAACTGGTGAAGCTGGACATTGTTAGTGCAGACGTGAATAACTATCTTATTAAATTTATGTTCAGCATCAGCCAGCACTTTTAGTTTAAATCTGATATCAGATGCTCTGGCTTCCGGTACACATTTAGCTATGGTGGCTAGTACCTCTATTTCCATGTTTTAAAGAATAAAATCACCAGGATAACCAGGGTGTCTCAGCTAATGGGGAGAACCTGTTTGTAATTATAACAGGAGCGCCAGAGTGATGGCGCTTCTCCTTACGACTATGCCACCTGACAGTCACCCAGCTAGCTTGCCGCTTTGGGTCTGATGTTGGAACTGAAGCAAATTCATTACTTGCTGTTCTAGGCACATCTAAAACAGTCTCTAATTCATCATTCCTCTCACAGTATCTTACATCTTAACACTCAACTGGTGTCAAGATGCATGTTTCTAATTCTGCAACCTTCTCCATCAGCCTGACTACTTGCTTACACTTATCACATGTGAAGCCCTGTTCGCTGTTGAAAGAAGCTAAATTATATATGTGGCATGAGGCGCAGGAAACAATAATCAGAGCAGAAGCAATGACTTACCCTAGTGATTGATGATAATGAGCAAGGTTGCGAGCAGATACACAGCGCTGGACGGGAGAAAAAAAGTGTAAAAAGAGCCAATTGCAGAAAGGACCAAAGAAAAAGTGAAAAATAACAGGTAAATACAACTGCACAGTTGGGGGAAAATGAGTTTAAAAAACCTGAGCTATAAGCACAACACAAGTTACACACCATGAGCAGAAACATTAAGTGATGTCCCATGATGGGTGATTGAAATGGTGGAAAAAGGTTATTTAAATTCTGAAAAAGGTTTGTTCATTATCCAAAATAAAGGTAAAGATATACTATAAATATAATGGTCCTGTCGGCATGTGAACTTAAGTTTTGTGTGTTTTCCCTGTTTATCCCTGCTCTGGTTTGCCCTTGTTTAGCTCATTATCTTGTTTAGTTATCATTAGTTAATTACCTTCTCCTGTTTGCTCCTCGTCATTCGCCCTACTTAAGTTTTCCTTTCTGTTCAGTTCAATTTTCAGTCAGTTATTGTTTATGTCATGTTGGTTTGTGTAACGTTGTTTTGCTTCTGCTCCTGAGTCTTTTTGATTACTATTGAAGAAATTTGTTTGGATTACCTTCATCTTCATTGCCTTCTTTCCTTAGTTCCTTGAGAATGTGAAAAGTCCAATTACAATTCCACAGACAATTATTTATAGAGATGGTACTGCTAATGTAAATCTTATGAAAGATTTTTAATATTACCATATTCTATGTATTTCAAATTTCTTTTTGTCTATTTCTATACATGTTTTTGTTTTTATCTCTCTACTGTTTGTTCTAAAATGTGTTCTATGTAAAGCTTTCCAACACTGAAAAACTGTTAAAAGTGCTATAGAAATCAATTGAATTTTTGGTTTTGAAATTAGTCCTGCAACTGTGATTTTTTTTTTTGTTACCTTTGGGGATATTTGACAAGTCATTTTTTCATTTAAAGCTTTTGTTTGACTAGCCATAATTATATTTTGGATTGTACAAAATAATTTAAAAAATATCTTTTAATACTTTTTGACTAGTCAAAATTTCATTTCAGATAATGACATCTGTTCCCTCATCACATATGTAGAAAGTTAATTATTGATATCTATAATTCAGTTTTAAGTGAAAACGTCTCACATATGTAACCCTTGTTCCGTGACAGATGGAATGAGACATTGTGTCGATGACGACACTAGGGGTTCGTTCTTGAGAGCCTAATCACCTCTGATCTTTGTTAAAAGTCAATGAAATTGGCGAGTGGAATTTGCATGCCAGTCTCTGCCCTGAATATCCAGGTATGTAAGCTGGCTGGCGTGCAACACTCATATTGTGCTGAGGAGTCGGAGATGCATCATGACTCACTGAGCAGAAGCTGGGACAGCATCCCCTCTGGTGATGAGGGGAACACTACGGTGACCACATCCTATTGGTAATAGGTGTTATGTGGTAGATACAACATATGGACATACCCGCTGGGTAATATGCGTATGGAAAAACTCCTAGACCGAAAGGGAAGACCTTGTACTGGTATGCTTGCCCTCGAAAGCAAACTGGTAAAAATGGTCTGTGTTGAGGGAGGATTGAAACATGGAAGTATGCGTCCTTCAGGTCTACTGATGCGAACCAATCCTGCTGGCAAATCGCCGATATAATATACTCCTGCATGAGCATCCTGAAGGGCAGTCTGTGGAGTGCCCGATTCAGGGTACGCAGGCCTAGGATTGGCAGACCTCCCCCTCTCTTGGGCACATTAAAGTAGGGGCTGTAGAAGCCCCAGTTCATCTCGGCTGATGGAACGATTTCTTTCAACTCCTTCCAGAGAAGGGTGAATAAAGATTACATACCAGGCTGAGAGACCACCTGCTTGTCTCTGATGTTCTGATGCCTCTTACCTTTATCAACAGATGTCAATAGGGTGGTTGCTAGGGTACTGTAACTGATTGCTAAGGCGTGGCGATGAAGTCGAAATGTCACAATTTGTTGCTGCTTGCTAAGCTAAGTAATATGAGCCCAGCTTCATTCTGATGCAGAGCTGTGACGTCACAAAGATCTGCCGGATGTTAAAGTCTATGGAATTTTTATCCCACTCGAAAACTTCAAAGGCATAGCATACCTCTTCTCAATAAGCCAGTTGATCTGACCCCTCATTCATAGGCCTACGACAAATGGTGCGGGACCGGTTACTTATCAAAATTTTGTTAAAAGTATGCAAGAGAGTAATAGTGATACTTTGCTTCGCCAGCACCACTAATAATAAGCTTCAATACAACAACATGTTGCCTTGGTCAAGCCAACATAACTACATATATCTAAAATTGCATTTTACTAGTAAAATTTTAAACTGCTAAAATTGATGTTTGCAGCCTCGTTTAGGGGCACCCTCCAAAGACAGCAAAACTGAACCCGTTTAAAATTAAACGTAAATTAAATGTAACCATTTGCTATTTATAGTGCTGTAAGACAGATATGTGGGATTCGTTTGAGTGGCACCTTTTAGGCAGTAGGGACGAACGTGTGTGGTTTTACAAACATCACTGTTTGTAAACTTGAAACAGCGAACGAGCGCGTCCCTCCTCTGCGCATGCGCACTGTGGTTTTCAATCCCTTACCCTGTAAAATCGCGCGCTGTTGTGTCTGCTGCGTAAGTAGGTCATCGTTTAATATTATCACCATCAAATTTTGCAGTGATAATTCCAATAAGGAATAATTCCTATTTACTGTACGACCTATCGAATTTGTGTTTTATAAAACACAAATTCGTTTGTAGTCTGTGATATTACATGCATCGAACGTCACATTGAAAACAATGTTTTCCATTTACCGTTTTTACAGTAACTGTACAATTACTGCGCTATATGTATTCAGTACAAATTTAATGATTGTACATGTGGTTATTTTTAAACGATCGCGTGTTGCAGTTTTGCGTCTCGAGACCTCGTTTGACCTGATTCTGCTCTACTAACATAATTACAGCCTCTCATTCTCTGTCACTTATTTTGTTGTTCATGCTTCACATGTGAAGGGCTGACTGTTGCTTTAGCCCTGGCGTTTATCCCGATTAGAAAGTGATCTGTTTCCAGTTTGTTTTGAATGTTTCCTTATTCTAGAATGCTCGATAGTGCAGTAATAATAATCCTGCGTATCCAGTGAACTGTATCGCTAAATCTACAGGCACTAAAGATGGACACAGCCATTCACAGTCAAAAGCTACGGGAATATAGTTGCTCATCATGTACATGATTTTAAAATGAACCTAGCCCAGAACATTGCATGTTGCTCAACAACAATGCTGTTTTTAAATAATAATACAATAAATATTGGTGGATACTTTACACACGTTGACATATGAACAACCTCATTCACCGGTCCTCGTGTGTTGTTTAAACGTTTTTTTCTGTGGGAAAACTAAATGAGATGTTAGATAGAATATTCCTTATTAACTTTCACTGTGTATACAAGGTGTTAAAAATACGAGTTTTAACGCAGCTTTAAAAATGTACGTATAAAGAGTTTTTGGCCCCCTTCGAATCGGACATAAGGTGTAGTTCAGTATCCCATTCAGATTCCTGTGTACGTTTCGGTCAGTGATTCTGAGTCAGTCAGCGATTCGGACGGATGACTGATGTGGTCGATTCGGTCAGTATTTTAGATTCGGTCAGCGATTCAGATGGATGATTCAATTCAGTCAAACTCGCCATTCAGCTCCACTGATTAATTAAAAAAGTAAAATTCCATTTTGAAACCCATTTACTTATCTAATCTAACTTGTAAATAAAATATTAAAGAAATAACATGTATATTGTGAATATATTGTCAAATGTGGACAGAATGCATCCAGGTATTTCAAGGAGAGGAGATTCCCACATTTTAAAAAGTGGGATTTCAGTGCACTAACGAATCATTTACAGATGAGGAAAATATATGCTGAAAGTAAATTGGGTCAGCTGTGGTTTTGTGTTTACTTAAAGGTTTTGTTTTTCTGTCTTCTGGATTGACCTGCTGCTGTTCACTGTCTCAACTGGCACAATGGCTCTCATCTCGCTTGAGGATCTGGAGGGATTGGACAACGAGCAGCTGGATGATGACATCACCAACAGCTCTGAACCAATGGATGATGAGGAGCAGGACAGGATGTATGCCCATTGGCAGGCTGTTGGAAGGACACATCAAGTGTCTGTGCCAAGAGGTACTTCACCAATGAAAACCCTGATCACGCCAGTGATTACTTGGCAGTTAGTAAAAGGAATAACTAGCTAGTCTGAGAAAACTTTCCTCTATTCAAACCCTAACCTATCATAACTCATAGAGACGAAGCTGGTTTCAGATTAGTGGTAAATAAACATTGTTTTTTGTATATAGAGATGCGAGGACCCATTCAGGAGATGACAAGGAGAAACCAGAACTCAGAGCAAGAGCAGGTGCCTTTTGTCACTGTCGCCAGACACGAGAAGGTAAAATCACTCTAGTGATCACTACTAGTACAGCAGAGGCCTCTATCATCTCTCTAGTTATTATGATGTCCATCAGTATTTTCTGAATAACATGCATTTGGCCACTAGCAGGGTTCCTGCTCCATTGAACATTAACATGATGTAGTTGAGCCCTTATTAAGCTCTGGACCCTTCATTTTTAAAACATTTAAAAAACAAAGACTTTCTTCATTATAGACTTATAGCAGCTAATGTTTAGTGCATTCTGAGAATTTGTAGGGTAGTGAGGGTTTATTGCACTAGAGTAATTTTGGCAATTCACCAGGCAGTGCACTTACTACAGAAGAAGAAATGGAGTTTTATCAAAATGTGAGATGAGCTTGTGTGTGTGTGTGTGTCTGTACGCAGCTGGATGAGGTTTTGTATGAGGAGAGGGTGTATCCTTCAGGAAAGTGGGCATGTGTCAGCAGAGGAGATGCTCTGTATGAGCAAAGCATCTCCAATGGCTTCATGAAACTCATGCGCTTCATCTGCAAGGACAATTCAACAGGTCACACACGCTCTCATAATCACACACTCTTTTTCTCACACACAGACACACCTCCAGCTCACCTTAACTTTTTTCTCAACAGTTTTCACAGTAAATTTTCATTGTTTACTATTTACTTTTCAGTGTAATGTCTTTGTTCTTTTAGTCATGGTATCTAAGCATCATTAACACAAGTGTTAATGCTGTTAATCAGTTCAGATTTCAACATTTGTAATTGAAATATGAAACATTTAGTTCAGATGGCGCAGCCCTACAGTAGCTGACATTAAAGACAGCATGCAGGTGCTTAGTGTGTTTTGGCTGTTTCTCCAGGACGTTATTTGGGCATGTCGGTGCCAATTGTGAATGAGATTACCATATCAGAGAATGGCACTAACTTCCTGAAGGACGTGTTGACGACATATTATCTTCCTGCTGAGTTCCAGGCCAACCCACCTGAACCAACGGATCCAGATATCTCCATCATCCACAGAGACACAATCAGAATCATAGCCAGGTAGACTGCCAGCCTCCTCTCATCCTCATGGTGAACAGTCAGTTCTCATACTGTACTGCTAGGAACATCATGACCAGTAGATATGTAAATTTAAGCATTTCACTCACATATGTGAAAGAATTTGTCTTTTGTTGGTCTATGTACACATGCACTTTAAAAAGCAGATCTTGAGGCCATTTGCATTCTATTCCATTATGTTGCACCCCATCCAGCTGTTTTAAATGCAGAAAAGTGTTCTACATGTGCAGGATCAAATGAACTTGAAATGAAGGTATATTCATTGGTTCATGTTGTTGCTTGGTGACCTTTTGGGAATGTCTGTTCAAGTAACTTTAAGGGATAGTTCACCCCCAAAAAAATGTAGTGATTCTCACTGTCACTGTGTAAACCCCTGATGGCTTTCTATGATCTTCAGAACCAAAAATTAAAAAAATGTTGTCATGGTTTTAGTATTACAGTGGCAGTGTATTTTGCAAAATAATTCCACATAACTTTAAGTCATCCTGTACAAGTGAGTTTAGTGTAAAACAAAAAAGTAATTTCTTACAGTTACAATGAAACGAGCAATAAGTTCCCCTGATGTGATGCTAAAAGAAAAGACAGTCAGAATAAATAAAGTTCCTTCTGGTGCGCCTGTAGTTACTCTGAAGCTGACCTGAAATTGGCAAACTCAGTCAGGACAGGAGGAGCTAATCCATACATCATCTTAAAAAACATTTTTAAACTTATTAACATTTACTTGTTAAGCAGATTATACTTATTTAAATAGTTTCTTATCTAGAATTGGTTTAAATAATGATTCTAAAGGTTTTGGAACCATAGATTGTTTATCAGACCAGCCTGCCAAACAGAAAGGAATGTTAGAAAGAATCATAGAATGGAACCTTTGCAGACTCTTCATAAAAAGTTCCTAACAAACCTCAATGTGCCAAATTTAGTTTTAAAGTTTACCTTTTTGCAGACTCATAAAATGAAATCTTTAATTTGTCAAATATTAAATTTATGGATTGTAAAAAAAACATGTACTTTACCTCATGTCTATATGATATATGAAATATTTGGGGGTTAAATGTAGTGGAAAACTAACTATATTGTAAAACCATTACTTTGATGTGAAATTAGTGATATATGTTCTCTGGATGTTCACACAGTGTAGATGATGAAGGTCACAGTCTATCTTCTCTCTGCCTGTAGGGTTTTTTATGGGACCACCACAGAGGAGACGATCTCTCGTCAGATCCATTTTCTCTGGGAGCTGCTGGGCAGTTCTGAAGATGTTCACCAGGATCACTACATGGTAGCTGTTTACGAGAATCCCGGGGTCCCGCAGCGTCGAAACGAGATCTGGTTTATTCGCCGTGGCCTGTAAGAATATTCCCCAGAACGGCTGCACACAACGCAGTAGAGAGGAGCCAAACGTCTGGTCAAAACATGTTTTCCCCTCTTTATTGTTGTGTGTGTGATGATGAATGAGAAACTGCAGTTCATTACACAGCAGGATAAATACAGACAGGTTATACACATTATTGATGAGATCATCTTGGATCAGAAGGTTTCTTCACTCCGCCATTATTCTTTAAGATTTGTGCTATCTGAGATGGTGATTATGGTTATAAAGTAATCAGACTTCCTGATTGTATGCTACTTGAATTGGCACTATTTTCAGTTTTTGATTTATGACAAAACATTTTTTGTCAGATTTCAACACAATATGCATTTAAAATATGAAGGGCCATCCCTCATGTCAGCTATAGCGCATTACATCATAGAAATCATTCAAATGTATCTGGTATTCATACAGTTGAAAATATCTTTAATTTACCATGAGGTAATATTGAAAGTAGTGAGGTAATATGAGAAAATCTCTTTCACATATAATCATATAGTAAAGTCATTTAAAGATGGCGATTTAATGTGGTTTTGGAATAATATATTTTTATACTGTGTAGTAATATGTATCAAATTATCAGACAATCATTGAGCAGCTTTTGTAACTGGAGCTGCACAGATTTACACATTTTCACTTAAAACTCAAAATGACTGAGTTTATCTAAAGGGCCAATGAAATGATTATTTGTCAGATATTGTTAATGTGTTGTAATTAGGTGGATAATGCGTCAGCATGTTATTTTTACGGGTATGCTAGTTAATCTCTTAGTTTAAAAAGCTGTTTTAACGTCATTAATCTCTATGTATTGTAGCTTTCCCTGCTTTAAATGAATAGGACCAGTTCATTTCTAAAACGACACTGGATTGACCACACAGCCCTCTTCAGCAGTATTCTGATTTATCACCTGTTTGCTCTTGTGGGTGTCACAGCATTCATCTGTATCAGTGTATTTTGTTAATGTGCTTTATCCAGTATTGTTGGAAGTATATGTAAAATATCTGAGTTTAAGATCTTTAAACTGTTAATGCTCTTTCACATGATTCCTTTAGTGACATTATTGATGTATGTTGTACTTGGGGATGTGTTTACACTTGCTTTTAAACTTGAGTTTGTAATAATAATAGTAATGCTACTGAAAAACTATTAGTGGAGCACAATGCTAGAAATAAAACTTTTAAATGTTTACAAAAAATAACCAATAAATTGTGTTTAATTGTTGTGGTGTGTTATGATAGCTTGATATATCAGCCACACTGATTATTAGCCAATTAATTTACTTCCAAAATTACTTTGATAGCCTTGTCAAAGAATAGTATTCCATAACCATTTTCTTCTTGCGTAATTGTGTCACTCTGCTGTCTAGGTACTATCAACCATTAACAACTTGTGACTTCACTAAAATGAGTATTAGCAGTTCATCATTTATAGCCTCAGTTTAGTTGGTTGTTTGGTATGAACACCAAGAATATGAAGATGGGAACTCAAACTTTTTAGTCCGTATGTCCTTAGAATGAGCTGACCACTCCTCAAAAAATGATCTGTCTTGCTTTGTCTACAGTAAGACTTTAAGAGTTTGCGGATTTGTAATGTCCCCTTGGCCTCAGCTGCTATATGGTACAATAAGGCCTATTAGATATGGGGGAGAGACAGAATCATGTGATCACAAACAGAATGAGCACATGAGTGCATGTCATGGATGTGACATGCAGTTGCAAGGAAAGGTTTGAGAACTATTTGGTTTAGGTCTGGGCCACACTAAAAGCTTTTAAGAATGTTAGAGATCACAAACATTGTGGTCTCTAACTTGCACTAATCGCACATGCTCGCCAAGTCTGCGAGTCTGTAGGGTGTCACCCTCGTTAAGCGCTCTGAAGTGTGCTCATGAGCACCCTCTTTGTGCCCTTGATGCTGTCTTTTGGAAGGCCGCACTGCTTCAGGCTCACACAGGTTACCTACCTAAGAATCTTTGCAAAAGACCAATTAGGTAACAGATGGAGGTTTTGTGCCTGTCGAACATACGTCACGTCGTATAGACTTGGGCTTATATCGCTCAGCTTGCAGCAAGATATGGTGACATTACAACCTTATAGCCACACCCTAGCAACCAGTTACAGTACCCTAACAACCACCCCATAGATTTCCATGGAGAAAAATCCAGTAGACTTAACATTGGGCAGATCTTTGTAATTTCACAGCTCTGCATCAGAATACCGTAAAGGCTTGGGTGTGGGCTCATATCACTTGGCTTAGCAAGCAGCCACAACTGGTCCTAGCAACCAGCCCATTGACATTCATTAAAAAACATAAGAGACATCAGAACACCATAGAGACAAAGGGGGTGGCCTCTTTTCATTCAGACTGGGAAGTAGTCTTTAATTAATACCAGGGAAACTGTCCAGAGATGCCCTAGCAACCATTTAGAGCACCCTAGCAACCAACATGAATTAGCTATATGTCAGCAACAGAACATCATAGAAACATGGGAGACGACTCTTTTGATTCAGACACACATCCATCTATTAGTTTTACCCTGTTAACTGTCTAACTACACCTTAGCTACCATTTATGGTACCATATCTCAGCATTAGAACATTGTAGAGACATGTGGGTGGGTTTATTTGACTCAGGACTGTCAGTGGGCTTTAGTTATTGATGTGGCAACTTCTTAGCCACACCTTAGCAACCATTTAAAGCACCCTATCAACTGCATATCATCATAAATGAGCCATATTTTAATATATCTGTCATGCTAAATCATGCTAGCATCCTGCTGAATCATGTTAGCATTATGTTAACTTCATGCTAACATCACGTTAAACATGCTAGCACGTTAAAATTGTTCAAATATTCTGGCCTGAGCTTGCCATGGAAAGCACCACCCACACTTCAGAACATTTACCTAGTTATATCTAGTTATATAAGTTATATAAGGGGCAGTCGAGACCTAATGGTTAGAGAGTCTGACTTGTAAACAAGAGGTCGCAGGTTCGATTTCCACAGTTGGCAGGAAATGACTGAGGTGACCTTGAGTAAGACACCTTTGCTCCCTGGGCACTGCAATAATAGTTGCCCACTGCTCTGGGTGTGTGTGTTCACTACTCACTGGATGGGTTAAAAGCAGAGGTCACATTTCAAGTATGGGTTACCATACATTTGAAATACACCAGTTTCACTTTAAACAAATATATATAAATATACGTAAGTACCTATTGCCTAATGCTCAGATGGTATGAACATCATAAGAATAGGCTACATAACTATAAAAACAGGCAGACAGTAGTGGGTATGGCAGCACCAAACAACAACAACCAGCAACAACAACTGGTCAACATCTTCCTCTTCCAGCGTGACAACATCACTTCTGGAAACAGTTACAGACAGGCTTCATAGGCAGCGTAACAAAATGATATTTTAAAAATACACAGAGAGTGCTTTGCCTTTAATGCTGCCTTCAAAAATGTAGCAGATGAAGGTATCTTCACAGGAAGTGAAGCAAAAATTGGATTTGGACGTGCCTTCCTACCTTGAAATGGCCCTTGGAGGCAGCATTTTACAGCTTTTGGACGCAGCCCAAGAAATGCACTGAAATCCTGAAATGCACTCCCATGTGCCCTAGTGGACTTGCACCTAGCACCCTTAGGACGAAGTGTACCATTTGGGAGAAAGTTGTGACACTAGAGGTTAAAAATGCTCAGTTGTCATGTGATTCATGTAGACTTTAGGAAGTTCTCTGAGACCCATTGAAATGCATTGAGTTGCTATTTTTAGTAATAAAAATAGTCAATAAATGCATTGATTTACAATATTTACAAAACACACCGATATGTGTATGTAAGGTTTATATGTAGTTAGATTTTTTTTAAATAAAGTCTGCTGTTTTTTTGACAATTAGTGTGATCAGCTAGCCTGATGTATGGGTGAATTCTTTATCCATAAATTTAAGTGCATGAAGACAAAACATTATTTTTCTGATTTTCTTTGTAGATATGTTCCATAATTACATTGTATGATAAGTAAATAGAACCGCAAATTTGCTAAAATGATATAAACAGCAATGGACATATAAATGAATTTCAAATTAATTGAATAGCATGTCAAACATTTTGTCATCATATCAACAAGTAATAATACAGTAGAATATAGACAGGCAATAGTCCAAAATGCCTAAAACACTCCACCTTCACATTTTTGCTTAAATCTTGATATGTAACAAATGTGTGACATTGTGGCTTGTTTTTTTAATTAATCTTCATTTTTCATGACCAAAATAATCTATAGTTATTCACAATGAGGAGCCTACAGGTTCCAAAACCAAGCTCATGTAGTTGTCAGACAAATGTTAAATATTCAACACTTTTTTTTTAGATATCTCGTACAGCAATGTGGACAGGGACACCTTACCCATGATTCGATCACAGATTTAAACACACCACACCACAGGAAAACTGGATAATTGGTACAACCAATTATTACCAGTTATCCAAGATGATCAGGACTTGTTGTAAGGGGGAAAATCAGACCAAATTTGGCCCCATTATCTTGTAGTGTGCAGCAGCCTCAAATCAAAATAAAAACTAAAAACACATAAACAGTTGTCTATTTTTTGATTTTTATTAGAGACATTAGGCAATCATTTACAGAGCAGGACAGAAAATGTCGCTATTTAGTAAAAAGACTCTTTCGTAGCAGCAACAACCTTCATTAAATGTTTCCTGGTTCATTTTGGATTAATCAGGAAACATTTAAGGATTACTTAATGGATTATTTAAGGATTACCCTGTTGTAGGGAAGGATTACTTTCTCAATAGATTTCCAATTTCATGAGTTACCATGGAAACCAGTGTAAAGCACTTCTAGGTAGTTGTACAGTATCCTTAATGACCAAGGTACAGTTAGTCCAAAATGCAGCAGCTAGAGTCACAATTCAAATCTAGATTAAAGACATCTCTCATATCTCTTTAGCCAATCATTCAAATAATGCATCTCATAACCTTTACAGTTACAACATAAAAACACTAACGATTTTCTTGTGCTAGTATTGTTACAAATGTCCAATAAGTCTGGTAATATATCCCTTTTGATTTAATATATACAATTATATTTTTTTGTGACATTGTTCACTAAAATGTCATGGCTTTCCAGCTGTTAAAGGAGCAGTTAAAGGTTCATTTTAAAATGGCAATAAAAATATGTTTTGGAGAAAGAACATGCAGCTCTAAATGAAGGAGACTGAGAAGACATTTTTGATAAATAAAAAGACACTATGCATATACTATAAAACCTATTTAAAAAACTATTAGAAAAACTACAGAAACATACTAAAAAACATAAAAGTCTAAACCGTATGATGCATTTCATTATGTGAAAAATGAAATTTCTGTGGAAAATGAAATTTCTGACTACTCTGCCTTCATTCACCTGTGTTATTATGTGGGTCTTTTTAAATCATGCCTATGCTTCAGTGTCAGGGTTATCAGAGCAGACAAGGGTAGCTTCTATCCCTCTTTAAATAATCAAAGAAAGATTTTTTTATTCCATCATTAGCTGTACTGTATTTCTAAATCTGTAACACCCATTTACTGTAGGATTTGTACACAGCCATGTGTCAGGTAACATAATATGTTCAAACTTTTTGCATAATAATGACTCCACAGGTATTATAAACTGAGATGCACCACACCTTAATAGTGGTGAAGAATAATGAGTTGCAATTTATTACTTAAGCTTTTCATTTTTTTTTCTTATTTGGAGATATTGTAATAATAAACAATATCTAAAGTACATATGGCATTCAATCTAAACACCTAAAGTCTCATACAAGTTTAAGAACAGATCATTTCATTTAATTTTAAAATTGCTTCATTTCCAGTTTCCGGTTTCCAGTTGCTTTATTTATTTTCCAAAGTTAGCAATCATCAATATTTGAAGACAGAAACAGATAGAAATCAACATTCATCCGGTTTAGAATACTAATTCATGATAGGTCAAACTGGAAAATGTAATCACAAACATGCTTTTAAATTATAATATTATGCATAATCTGTGCTTTCATGCCCACTGGATACTCATCAAAAGTGCACACATACACCAACAACCATAACCTGGAAATTTAGTGGCATTTACTTGAAATAATCTAACCCTGGAACATAAGATTTTCGGGGCAGGTTATGTTCATAGAGTAAATTGTTATGGCTATTCACATAGCCTAATTTACATCTGTTTTTGCAACTAATAGGTGAGGTTGTCTGCTCACTTCTTAACGTATTCCCCTTTCAAAAATCAGTTTGATTTTAGATTAACTAACACACAGGTCTTGATACTATGATATTGGATACTTTTCCAGATATAGGGTTCTGGTGAAGTTGCTGGGATGAGTGCATGGTTCACACTTTCGTGAGAAAATAGATTTGCACACAAAAATTGTCACTATTGAGTTTATACGCAAAGGACTGAAAACAAACTCATCCGAAAATATTTCACAAATTGTGCTCAACTGTACAAATTAAAAGTAAAAAATATATAAAAAATATTTTCACTAGGGGTCTCAGACTTAGGTTGTCTCCGATGTACATATAGTTTTATATACATCTAAATTTCAATCATTATTTTTGCAGTCTCTTGTTTTTCGACCTCGCTGTGTTTGTTTATATTGAATCTAATGTGGAGATCTAGACACACCGCTGAAATGATTCTAGCCTACAGGTGGCATTCGTGATGAGTAAAGTTTGTATAGTGCAGGTATTTTAAAGCTACAACAGCAGTAAGTGAGGGTAAATAGAAATAGAGAGCGAGAACTATTGAAATCTCTAAGTTTAACTCGTAGGTGTCTGTGGTCTCCATTCACCTTCCCTAGTAGAGCCCACCCCTCCATTCACTCCCACTGGAGAAGGAAACTCGACTCCAGCCCATCACACACCCCAGCGGTGTGGCCACAGCAGCTCTTTGTCTCCATTTCGAGGAGATTTCGGCATGGACGCATCTAGCCGAACCCACAACAGAGCCGAACTCACCAGCGACTCCTGAAGACTCGATTACAGACTGAAACGACGACCTGGGATCACACATACACGAACACTCGAGCCTTTTACTACCCATCGTCGCGTATTTTACGCAGACATGGCTTTATGGACGAGGAAACACGAGTGCACACTTCAGAGCGGTGTTCTGCTGGTGTTTACTTTACTGATCAGTGAAGGTAAGGATCTCCAGAGGCGTTTCTCCATCAGCTACATGATCACCGATAAAGAGTGTTTGTAGTTTCTCGCGATTCACAAAGTCGCGAATCATCTTTTTCTTTCTTGTTTTGCAAATGCACGAAGCAATAAGATCTGCATAAACTGTCGGCAGTTTTCCATTCTATACAAGACGCGAATCTGTATTTAATCGAGATTGCTTTGACACTTTTGAATTGACTTGATCCAGACTTTCCGTTTCTTGTGTTTAATGTTAAGTTTGTGAGTCGGCAACAATCCGTTGGCAGGGAACTCAGGAGTCTCGCATTGTGCGTGAATGAATGATTAATCCTCAGACTCGAGTACAGGCCTAGAAAATAACATATACACACTATAAATTATACGTGCTTTTGTTAGTTATAAATGTAAAGCACGTCTATCATTAAGGTAAAACATGACTTGAACAATAATTGCATCAGGCCAAACACCCTGGATATTAATTAGCTTTAGTTAAGTTGAAGTTCTTTGTATTGGACGAGAAGAACGAGAAGTTGTATGTGTATATAATATACAATAAGGCTGAAATCTGAAATGTTGACTCTTAGTTTAAGTTCCTCTACAGTCTCTTTGAGTGGTCTGTGTGGCCTCTAATGAAATCTACATGTCTGCACTGTGTAGTTTCAGCTTCAGGGAGAATTGAGGGCTGTTAGTGATCAGTCTCTGCACATTACTTTCTGTGGAGGGATTTGAAGCTCAAGAGTTTGAGTCTCTGGAAGAACTGAACCCACAGGAGATAAAAGGAAATCTTGTTACTGTGTGAAGAAAGAAGAGGATAGTCTCGAATTCTGACGGAATGTGTACAGCATTTCTGTTAGAGTTTTGATCATAATTTGGAAGCAATTAAACACATCTGTCATGAGTCAATAATAATTTCACTGGTTAAACCGAAAGTCATACAGGTTTTTTAAATCTTATTTGTTCTCTTAAATATTGTACTTTTTTTAGAACTGTAATTGGGTTGAACTGGAATAAAGTCTTTCTACTGGACAGTTCAGGAAATCATTCAGGGTTTTTTGATATCTGGAAGTTTTTCTTTGCTAATAACATTTATTTGGGAAACTCCTTTTTGGTTTGCATTGAAACTGTGTAAGAATTTAAGTCCCTCAGCATTGGTTTAAGTGGGACAGAGACACTATAACTGTGCTTATCGAATGAGTGAGGGGCCTTAGGGGCCCATTCAATAACCTGAAACATTTGCATGAAGACCTGAAAGATAAAAGGGTGGAGGACAGAAACGTTTCACAGGTACTTGAGGACCCTGCTTGATCTCCTGGATAAAGGGGAGCCATCCTTTCTTTCTTATGCTAATCACAGACAGTCTGGGGAAGAAATATCCCCCACAATACAACACTGAGGTGTTACTGTGCTTTACATGTCTGTTTGTAGGTTTGGTTATGTTTGGTTAGATTTTAGGTCAGTAGTTGTTGTGTTGTGTTTGATTTAGGTTATTTCTGTTTAATAGAGTTTTCTCTTTCCTGCAATGTAGTTTGTCATAATAATTTGATTCATGTTCCTGTAGCACATTGTGTTGACAGCCCAAAGGTTATAGGTCCAAATCTCAGGGAACACAAGATAAAATATATACCTTTAATACACTGTAAGTTGCTTAGGGTTAGGTTTAGGGTAACCCTAACCCTAAGCACCTGCCAAATGAATAAATGTAAAAAATGTTCTTTTGAATGAAGGAATGGCAAAACAATGCCTTATGAGTTAAAATTAAGAAAACTGGATGCTTTACACCATTATGCAATTATGTCTCTGCAGCTTTAGTTTTTTCTAGTTGCAGCAGTAAATTATCACTTTGATAGTCTTATTAATGTAATTAATGTAATTAATAATGTACATCTTACAAAGTATTTGCAATAATACCACGTATTCTCTGTTGAACATGTCTGACATTTGTTTTATTATTAGTCTTTTTCATTATATGGTTTTGGTGCTTTGTTATTAGCTGCTTTGAAGCAATGTAACGTTGTAAAAAGCGCTATATAAATAAAATTGAATTGAATTTAATAGTCACAATAATGTGATTTAATAACTCTTAATTTTCTTAAAATCAGCTTTATTTTTATACAAAATATCATTTCTTGTTTTTAATTCTTTAATTTTAGTGTGAAATACGACCCCAGACATTTTACAAACATTTTGACAAGAGTCATTCATTAGTATTTTCAGGCTCTAATATTTGCTCTACTGTGACCCAGGAGTTTGGTGCAGGAGGCATTTTACCCTTGTGGTTCTTGTTATTGTATTAAAACTTGTCTTCCGCGGAGAGGACCTGAATAATATTTCAGAGGATAGGTCTTGATGAGGGCCCTCAGTCTGGTGTTGCCACCTGTTGTTGCAGGTCGTTTTTTGAAGACGTTGGCTTGTTGGATGGAGAGAAAGAGAGCGTAGGCATGTTGATGGACAGAACAGCTGTGTACCCCACCACACCAATCTCAATACTGTAGTGTTTCCAAATTTTGTGGGTTTGGTCATTTTCTTTTTTCTCAATGGCAGAGTCTGGTTATTGTTTTACAGCTCTTTTTATTGTATTACAGTACATACAAACGAATACTGATACAGTTACTCCTAATTTATAAATCAGCATTATTTAAACGTCATTTGTTGTAAATATGTGTTTTAAATATGTCATGTATACTGGTGAGCTACATTGTCAAAACAATGTAAACAGTAAGAGCAGATAGAAGCACATGTAGACACAGGAGAAATTCCCTCTGATGATAATGTTTTATGTATGTGTTTGAATTAGATTTGAAATGTTGTAAATGTGCAGCCGAATCATTTTGAATGTTACTGTTATCACCCATTTGATGTCCTTAAACCTGGAATGATTTCGTTGCTGATACTTGGCCTACAGAAAGTAAGGGTCGCTATGTTGAGGTTTCAGGCTTTGTTGTGTTTTAAATGGCCAGGCTACAAACCCATGCACATCTACCTTTTCTTTCAAGAGAGAAAGAGAGAGAGAATGCTACATCTGTCACCTTGAATAAACTCAATGCAGGCTGTGTCAGAGCATGTCTCAGCTGGTTTTGAGTCTCATTAAACCTCTCAGTGTTCTGATGTTTGGCATCTGGCCACATGAAATGAGAGTGCTACAGTGACAGCAGCCCTGTTTGATCTCTTTCTTAATTAACTTTGGTAACGACAGGCACTGATGAAATGCAGAGGACCTAGAGTAAACGTGGATCTGCATTTATCTTGAATTCAGTTCTAGAAATGTTAGCTCGGCTGGCTGTAGTCATGGTAATGCTCATCTCATATCTGTGCGAGTAGTTTGGTCAGTTTTAAAGTGTCAAGACTTTATCAAAGACTTGTGTATCAGTGGTGCTCCGAGGTTAGCCATGTTAGACTTGAAGGAATGTTCCAGGTTAAATACAATTTAAACTCAGAATTCCACTTTGTAAGATCAAATAAAAAGTAGGGGTGGTATAGTGGCTAGCAGTGTTTCCTCACAGCAAAAAGGAGCCCTTGTGTCGAGTTTGCATGTTTTCGCCGTGCCAGTGTGGCTTTCCCCCACAAAGACATGCAGGTAAGGTAAACTGGATATAATAAAAAATTGCCCTTAGCTGTGTGAATGTGTGTGTGTGTTTGCCCTGCAATAGACTGGCCATCTATTCAGGGTGTACCCCACCTATGGTCCGAGATGCTGGGATTGGCTCCAGCCCCCCATGACCCTGAAGAGGACAAGTGGGTTTGGAGAATAGATGAATGTTTACAGTAAAGTCTGGAGGCTTTAAAAATAGAAATTAAGCTTTTTTGCTGAAGCACTTTATTATAGTATATATTAATTGTTTAGTAAATGGGTTATTTAAGCTGTGTAAAAGTTATTTAAATTATCTTATGAAAGTGAGACTTCAGTTCTAGGCAGATAATCCTCTGGTAATGTGTTTGTGATGTCATTGCTCTATATAGAAAGCTTGATATAGAAGGAGCTTTAGTTTACCAGTGTTCAATCGCACTTCGGTTTCACCTCACACAGCTCCTTTTAGATGTTTCTTTTTCAAAAACTTTAATGATGCAATATTAATAATTTCACATCAAAGTTTCATTAAAATTAAGTTTATTAATTTAACATTAATTAACAGTTTTTTCCAGGGACTCATTTTTCAGACCTGTAGTACTCCAAATGGAAAATGCCTACCCTTAATTCGAAATGCACTTGGTCAGCTGTTATCCTAATCTAATTTCATGGAAGAATACCAAATTCTTATCAATACTAAACTCATATCAATAATATTTCAAGTTGGGAATAAAATAAGAGGTGCATCATAAATTATGTTTCTTATATGTTTAAAACATATTTAGGTTGCTCAGTTCAGTGTGCATTTTTAGGTGTAGATCACATGCAGAGCAAGTTTCTGAAAGACGCTTGTAACGATGATATTGAAGAGTACCTGAATGAATGACATTTTGTGGATGATTTAAATCAACATTTTTTCAATTAGACAGCCTCACCTGTTAGATTCAGTTTCACTGCTACCAGAAGATGTAGTGATGTCGTCATAGTGATGATAGCAGATCTGAGGGAAGACTTTGTTGCAATGACCTCTTTGCCATGTTCATGAAACCAGCACATTATCCTGCTGGAAGTACACTACCGGAAAAGAGTTTAGGCTGACTTGGCTTTTTTGGAAAGATCCAGCATTTTAGATGCTGGTATTATTAACAATGTTCTTATGAAGTAATTTTTTACTACAGAAAGCCTGTTTTATCTGGGCGTCTGCTCTTTTGACAGAACTTTAAGCTGGTGTGTAGTCGAGGGTGTCTTCAAAGAGTCAGCGATTGTCGTTATTTTTGAGAATTTGTCTGATTACATTGAGCTGCATATGCTTTACTTTACACTTGCCCTTCCCCCCATTCTGCATTTAGTATCCCCCTCCTTCACCACGACGCCATCCAGATGATATTTAATGAAAGAAATGTGTGTGCATTTCTCGGATGGATTGCGTGCTGGAAATCTTTGAACAATTATTGAGGGATTTCAGCTTAGTTTATTTCATGTTTAGTTTGACATTCCAAAGGGAGAAACTTTAGTTTAATCCTAACAATGGTTCTGGGTTTTTAGTTTTATTACATTGTTGTGAGATGTTTGTATTGGTGTCCAAGTCATCTCCAAAACTCTCAACGCTGCATGTGTGTGATGATTACATTCCTGCATAAATGTTTCTGTAGTGTTCTTTGGATAAATGCGTTACAGTCCATATGTCCCACTGTAAACATATGGGGGGTTACATGGAGTGTTAAAGGAGACTCTTGGACTTCTTGTGGGTTCTTCACGCCCCTAAGGACGGTACGGCATTAGGAGGGTGAGTTCGTAGTCATGTGCTTGAAAATTAAATTGAAAACTAAGCTGTTTCTGCTTGTTCTTCATCCGCATTTGAACATACAGTTTTTTGGCACAGTATGAAGAAAACTCAACAGAAATCTCCCCCTAATTTAGTTTAGCACCCTGTATATGAATTAAACATGTTTATGCTTTGGGACCTTATAACACTTTGATTTATAAATGACCTCGGTTTAGATCAGTTTGGGATTATTCAGTGAGAGGATGAGTTATTGTGTGGTTAGTTTGGCTGAAATTTTCCTTAAACGTTTCTCTTGTGTCAATAGCAATGTCAGTTATTTGTGAGACGTTTGAAGAACAGCACAGCTTTTTATAAACTTCTCCCAGATCCTACTCTCACACTTAATACTTTAGTCAATTAACATGACATGACAGGTATATTAGGAAAGATATGCCATTCCAGCTTACATGGATGTGGCGCATAGAAAGATTCAATTTTATAGAACAAGGGTATAAGGGATTAGCAATAATCCCAAAATATCTGAACATTGCATAATGAAAATGAATAGGAGACAAGGAAATAGTAAAATAGTAAAGTCTTTAGGACTGTGGTTACATCATTATGCTAAAAGTAATATTAACAATTTATAAAACCCTGAGCCAAGCTGAATGTCAGCAGTCTCTCAGTAAGCAAGCCAACAGGGCAACAGTGGCAAGAAACCAAAACTCCAATAATGTATAGATGGGGAAAACCTTAAGAGAAACCAAGCTCAATTGGGAGGACCAGTTCCACTTTGGCACGTTAAAGCTTTAGTGGTTCTATTAGAAAACCTCTCTTTTGTTATTTTTACGGCTCTGGTGGACTGACCCCAATGATCCCTCCTCTACCCCACACCATCATCACTTATCTAAACACAGAGCCAAGCAGGAACTTTTCTCCCGCAGGCCCCTCTAATGCTGCAACGTGTTGCGTTTCCACAAGTCTGGAGATGCAGTTCAACCTTTCAGACCTACTCATGAATAACAGTGAAGGGAGCACAATACTGAACTTTGGCCTGTTTCTCACCTCTGTGATTGTCAGCTTTGCCAAAGGTTATGTTTGTAAATACAGTTCATTTTCATGATTTTAATCAAGTGCGAATGGATCCGTCTTCAGATGTTTAAGTAGGTGTTTCAAACATGTATTAAAAACAATTATAAAATTTTGTTTTGGGACCATCAACACGTTTCTTTAACCAAAGACCTGATTCAATGCATGGGCTCATTTGAGACTCCCAGACCTGAAATGGGTGTGTCAGATGAGGGAGACCTACTCCTAAGTGGTTCTTCAGGATCAGGGAAAGCAATTGCCGGTTTAAATTTATAGATAACACAAAAAATCCATTCATTTCAAACATGGATATGGACATGGAGTGCTGTGAGGGCTTTCCCTTCCATGTTACAATTGCATGTGCAAAAGCTAGAGTTTCCTATAAAGTTAAGAACACGAAAAACAAGATAAAAAAAAACAAAAAAGCTGAATAACTGCCTTGCTTATTTTTTTTTTATTTAAAAACAAATCAGTTCTAATGTATTTAAAATTCTTGTCTGTTATTAACGGTTGAAAAATTGTTATAAAATAATTTAGCATAAAATATGTCCCCTTGTGACACACCCTGAATACCAAATCAGCACGATTGGTGCTATTGTTCTGTGAATATATCCTCCCTGTCACCAGCTGCCCCACCTTCGTCAGACTGGATACAGTTTCAGTGACTGTACAGTGACTGCTTAATTAACTCCTCATCCTTCAGAGCCCACTGCTCCAGCACTGGACTTTTTATGTTTTGCATGGCGCGACACCTGTTCGGACGTGTGTGGGCACACTATGACAACTGTTAAGAGGAACAGCTGCAAAGACAGTGAAAGTGATATATTTGTCAATTTATTGTAGCCTATACTTGAAATGTGACCTTTGCATTTCATCCATACCAGTAAGGAATGAACACACACTGCAAGTCGTAAGCACACACACCCGAAGCAGTGGGCAGCACTGCTGCACCCGAGGAGCAACTGGGAGAAGGGTGCCTTGTTCAAGGGCACCTCAGTCCTTTCCTGCCAGCATTGGGAATAAAACTTGCAACCTTAGTCCTACTCTAAAGTTCAACTTTCTAACTAACAAACTGCCCAAAACAGCTCCATCCTGAATGAAATGAGTCCCCTACCTATTCAATAGGACTGCATCCTAATAGTCAACTTGTTGTTAGTTGAAAAGAAAAGGCTTATTCAAACAAACGTTGTTCATTTCAAGAAGGTAATAGATAACCCAAAAAGGTCTCTCAAGCATCACTTATTATTTGAAATGTGAGTCGTAGTTTAACGTTATAGCCACTTTATATAGCCGCTCACGCTAGATAAATGTGCGCTATTATTAGGAGCATATCCAGGTTTGTCAAAATGTGGAAGTGTGGACATGGTGGCCAAAAAAGTCACTATGCTAGGCTTGCCAGGTCTGCACCTGCACTGTCATCCCTTCCACATCCATGGCATCAGCATGCATCTTCTCAAAGGCTGGTGCACCAGCTTCACTGAGAGCAGGACACAGAGCTTCTCCCGCAGGCGAACTTGTGTCCTAAAACACTTAATGTGACTTAATCCATTAAGAACAAATGACACGATTCATGATTTGACTTTATTAATAAGTGTACTATCTACAGAAATGCAGAAGAGCCCAGAATATGACTGGAATGCGCTAAATGACATGTTCAGCGCTATAGGAAAACCGGACATTCTTTCTCATATAAGATTGAGCACAGAGGAAATATAGTAATGTGAGATTATTGTCTTTATTGATGTAGTGATTGCTGCTTTATCTTTTATTTATTATATAAACAACAATAAGCTATTTAAACCTGTAGTTTGGAGGGAAAATGTGTTTTCAGGTATTTGTTTTGTTTTGTAATTGCCTATATGATGACTGTTTAGAACAGTAGATGTCATCAGTGTGCTTTTTTGTTAAAATTGCTACTTTTTCACGTCAATCCTTGTGATAGACTCGTTAAAAAATAGACTTGTTGCCGAAACGATCACACAGCACTGCTGTACCGCACCTGGAATGGACTGTATGTGCTGTATCCATATGCAGTATGAAAGCAAATTTTTATATTTTTGGAATTAAGAGATATTGACAGTGGCTTCCAGTTGCTTTGGTCCATCCAATATGTTGAAGACAGCGTGTTAAAGAGACCATAAAACATTTTGAACACTACCCATGCAGTCTGGTGAGGTTTTGGGACCAAGCCTAGTATGTACATAAATGTCTTTCAGATATTTTAGCCAATCAGGTTTCTTTCCTGTGTCTCTCTGAGCTTGTTTGTTGTAGAGAGAGCATGAATGGTATCTTTGTTCCAAAAACTTCAAATTCCTCCACAGGAATCCAGTTTAGAGAGCAACTTTAGGAAGGTTAGTGCGTCTCACCATCCAGAGCCAATGAACATCTACTATACACCAATCAGCATTTATAATCATACAGATACATTTAAAACCTTAAACAACCTAGATGCTCCTTTTCAACTTCTGTGGCATCTTGTACAACGCCAAAGAAACCATCACATATATTGAAGCCCTATATGTGGGCTATATTGAATTATAATAGATTATAGGATATGGTGATTGGGAAAAAGGGAAATATTATAAAGTTCCAGTCTACGTGGTCAGTTTTTGTACTTGAAGCTGTTGAGGAGGCAGACAGCCTCAGGGAAGAAGCTTTCATGAAAGAAAGTCCTTGATTCAGGCTTTTTATATTTCATAGAAGCTGAATGTAACCCCAAAATTTTTAATGATGATGGATCAATCAGCCATAAGCTTGAGGAAAATGCAACAGTACAATGGAAATTAATTTTGTTAAAGGAATAGTTCATGCAGAAATTAAATTTCTCCCATAATTTACTAATGCCCATGCCATTGAAGGTATATGACTTTCTTTCTTCAGTGGAAAAAATCAGAGTTATATTAAATAATATCCTGTCTCTTCCCAACTTTGTAATGGCAGTGAATTGTGTGCAAGATTTTGAAGCTCCTAAAAGCACATTTATCCAATTAATATGAACAGTGGGTTAATAAATGCCTTATGAAGCAAAACATGTTTGTAAATGAAAATGCTTAAAATTTGAGCTCATTAAGTGATTGCATCATGTATCCATGTATACAAGTGTTGGGGTTGCTGTGTAGTGGCAGTGTGTCAGAAATTAGAAGTATACATTTTTTCTATCTTAATGAAGTATCAATCTTCTTCAAGGATTTTTTAAGGATTGTGTTTTCACATGATCTATATATGGTGTGGACAGTTTAGTTACTGGAATGTTTTGGGTTCTGTGTAAGTTTCATATCACCAAAGAAAATAATTTCATTTAATCTCTTAATTTGTAAAAACACAGGAAAATATGTCTATAGTAATGCACATACAACGGTGTCTAAAAATCAACAAAATAATTGATAAGGTTCGTTCCACTGTTTTGACAGTATAGCTATAACATTGTGACCCATAGGGACATCTTGGGTTTTCCACATTCTTTGAAACACTTGTTGTGACCTGGGGTCAGGCACACACATTAAATTCTGCAGGGTTGCACTGCATTAGATTTCGTGCTGGCTGCCTAAATGGTAATTTTGTTGCTGGCATGAAAGCTGGCATGTGTGATGTAAAATGTAAATGTAAAATGTTTATTCTTCCATGATCTGATCATGATCTGGTCTTTTATCTAAAATGAGGCCATTGGTTTCACTCAGATCAATAATGATCAGGGTTATTGGGCAGGCCATTTAAAGGGCCGGTTTTGAGCCTGGCCTTGAAGTCACAGATGGTTGAACACAAAGGGCGCTCTAAGTCTGAGGGAGGGTGAGGGCAATTGTTTCTCAAAGCTACATTGTTTTACAGCCTCTCTGTAATCAACATCATGAGGTATTTGTCTAGACAAGTTAGTTTAGATGGGGTGTTGTGCTTGTTTTGGTACAGGTATGGTTCTCTTCATTCATATCTGTGCCTTGTTTTCTTCTCCTGACAGTGATCCAAGTGCACTCCGCCTCTTTCTATTTCACCAAGGAGCCCAAATCCCAGGATGCCCTGCATGGACGCAGTGCGATGCTGCGATGCGAGGTGAGCGATCCTCAGGGTGTGCTCTACACCTGGATGCACAACAGTGAGACCGTCACAAACACAGAGCGACGCTTTATGGAGGGGGGGAGCCTGAAATTTACAGCCATTGACCGATTATTGGACTCTGGAAACTTTCAATGCGTGGCCTCGAAAAACTCAACAGGTGAAGAGGAACGGACCAACGAGGCCTCCTTCAACATCAAATGTAAGTTTATGCATTTTGACAGACACTTAATCATTCAGACATTTGTATTACATTATTGTATTTCCAGGGAATACACATAAGTATTGGCCAATGACCATGCTGAACTACTCCTCCTTTCCCAGGTCTTGCCATTTTAGTGACAATATGTAAAATGCTTTCTCTGGCATGTAAAAACACAACCATTGGCCCTTCCTGAATGGACCACTTCAACCCCTTTGCAAATGCAAAAAGCTGAACAACACCCATATGAGAGAAAGTTATTTTAAAGCAGCACGTGACAACCAGACAAAGCTCCCCTTTATGTTCAATGCCAAGATTATTAGCTTGAAATGCAGCGTCCGGCCGCTTGTCTCAGATAACAACTGAATGCAGAGGCTGTTTCTGCGGCAGGCGACCAGCATGAGCAGATGGTGTGAATGGGGAAGTGTGTTTTTGATGAGTACAGAGTGTTTCCACCATCTCCTGATCATCTGGAGACTGTTTTCTTTCTTGCAGGGTTGGAAAGTGGTGCAGTGACCCTAAAGAGTCCAGACTCTGAGGCCGAGATCCACAGCTCCTCACAGGTGATACTACGCTGCAACATTGATGGACACCCACGGTAAGACATTTCCCAGAATTCCTCTCCCTAAATAAAAACACTTGAGCCCAGAGTTGATCAAATTAATATTAATAAATACAGCCTCGTGGCACAACTATTTGAAGGCATCTTTAACACACCCTAAAGTCACACTTACATAGCATTGACCAAATATTCCTGTCACAATGAAAGAGTTCTTTCTGAAAGAGTAAAAACGAGTATTCTGAAAAAGTAGAATAATATTTCTGACCTCAAACTCCTTGAACAGCTGATTTCAGTCATTAATTATCTATATTTTTTCCTTAGTATGTTAGTTTATTGTAAGTAACTAACCACATCTGTCTTTAAATAAAGACATCAAACTAATACTGATTAGTAAGTAGAAATTGTCATAATATAAAAATAAAATTGAATCTATTATGCAAAAATTGCAAAAATTTAATTGTCATTGAAATGACATTTAAAAGATTCAAAAGTTCAAAAGAGAAAAACTAGTCAAATAAATAGTTAAATAACTTGCTTTTAAAACTGTTCTAACACTGTGACTGACCGGACAGGCCGACCAGTCGTTGGTTTAGAGATGGACATTCACTGACAGAGAAGAGCTACAAAATCAACAGTAAAGAGCGAACGCTCACGCTACCCAATGCCAGTCCAGATGACAACGGACTCTACTACTGCTGTGCCAAAAATGCTGCCGGCCTAGTGTGCAGCAATGACAACTTCACGCTCAACATCATAGGTGTGTGTGCTGCAGGTCAAACCTGGTGCATGGATACTTTTCACCCAAATCAAAAACAAGGGAAACAGTTCACCCAAAACATAATCACCTCCCATCATTTACTCACCGTCACAACATCCCAGATGTAAGACTTCCTGTCCTCAGCTGAACACAAATGAATTTATTATTATTTTTATTTTTTTACAAAAGTATCTCTCTGTAGGTTCATACAATGCAAAGGAAGGGGACCCAAAAAGCACATACAGCTATCAGGGAAAGTAATGCATATGACTCCAGTGTTTTCATTACAAAACATCTTTGTAGAGTTTGCTTTAAAGGGTTGCAAGAAAAATAGTAATAGAGAACTTCATCAAAACAAAGTGCATATTAAAGCTTTTTAATATGCACATTTGTGTTCAGCCGAATAAAGAAAGTCATATACGTTCAGGATGGTGTGAGGGGGAAGAACAGTTTTCTTCAGAATGTCTTTCTCTTTAGATAAGAGTTTCCCTCAGCCGCTGGTAAAGCCAGAGAGTTTGGTGGTCATGAGGAATGAGGAAGCTCTCTTTCACTGTCAGTTTACCGCCGATCCTCATCCCACTGTTGAGTGGTACCACGACAATGAGCTGGTCTCCAACAAGAGCCGGTAAGACACGCTCATTCACAAACCTGTGACTTACATTAAAGATCTTGTGACACTGGGCTTTGTGACACAAATTGAATTCATTGTGGATGACGCATTTGTCACACAACGTGTGCTTTGACAGTAATTGTGTTGTGGTGTGGTGGATATATCTAAATATATTTTAATAAACATTATATTTTACCAATGATTACAGTAAATAGTTTGTATTGTTTGATTGCATTATTCTCAGGAATGAATAGTTTATTGACTAATAAATGCAGTCCTGTATTTTTTAATGCATTTGTATTTGCCCAGAGCTGTTTGTTGGGTGAACATCTGTAGAAAAGATCCAATATTTTCAGTTTTAAAATATATTTTAATATAAATTAAATCATTTTGCAAACCTTAAGCATTATCGTGTCGCATATCGCACATGACATTATTTAGCAAGCTATTGCATATCACATTTTTCTTTAATATTATGCTGCCCTAGATCTCCTGGTGTCTGTGGATGTGTTTGATTAAGGTCCACTTTCTTTCCTGTACAGAGTTTTCATTCTGAGCAATGGCTCCCTCTTCATCTCACAGGTGAAGCAACGAAACACAGGCCTGTATAAATGTGTGGCTCAGGGGCCCCGTGGCCCCCCAGTCTCTTTCGAAGCCTCACTGTTATTGGCAGGTAACACTCACAGTTATTTCTGCACTGTTATCCACAAACTCAAACATAAACATAAACATATATATATATATATAAAATATAGTTCTGGATACAGCAGCACTTTTATATTATATATTAAAGGGATAGTTCACCCTAAAATGAAAATGTGCTGTTAATTTAGTCCAAGATGTAGGTGACATTTTTTCCTCAGTAGAACAGTAAGAAAATGTTTTAATTGCTGTCTTTTTATACTTCTCAGAAATCCAGGATATGATACCCAAGCAGTCTCGGGTGTTCACGGCGGACTCTCTGGAGCGGGTGACATGCCAGCCCCCCCGTGGACACCCAGAGCCGGAAGTTTGGTGGGAGCATTCAGGGCAGAGAGTTCCCGCTGAGGGCCGAGTGTATCAGGACGGGCTGGACCTGATTTTCAGCCCCACTCGAGGAGAAGACTCAGGAACATATACCTGTTTGGCGCAGAACAAGGCGGGCCAGAGGAAACAAGAGCTGAGTGTCACTGTGGCCAGTGAGTGTTACACTGAGCATTATTGGCCACGTGTGATGTTCATGTGTGATGTGAACCCTATGGCATCAACTTTCTCTTCAAACTGTTGGTCCATTGTGGTAGTAGTTGAGCTGAAAAACTGACTGTAGAAGACTGTATACTCAAATGTTTGCTGTAGCTCCCCTTTATGCCATTGTTTAACTTGTACTTGCACTGGAATTTTGAAGTGCGCTGTGTCATTTCTGAACACAATAATACATAAAATGAAGCTAGAAGTGTAGCTAAAAGTGGGTTGTGTTTCAGCTTGTTGATGTTTCATCATATCCAAGTTATTTTCAACTGTACATCTATAGACATGCTGTCAGTTACCACAGATAACACTGTAAACTTTATGATTTAATTCCCTTAGGAGCTTTGCAATTGTTTGCAAAGTTAAAATTGGCCAGTTTTCTGTCTCTCAGCAACATTCTTAGCAATGAAAGCCTGCGACACAAGACATGAAACATGGGATCCTTATCACTTGAATTTCTGTAACACAGATCCAGAGAATTCGGCTCCAGTCGTATAGTTGAGTCCATCTGAAATGGAGTTGTAGACTGCTGGCTTTTATTGTGATACCCTTCTAAAACATCTACTGTGTGTATGCAGCTAAACCAGAGTGGATTCAGAAGCTTGTGGACAGTCAGCTGGAGGAGGGGCGTGCTGGGTATCTACACTGCCACGCCCGCGCCACGCCCGAACCTGAGGTCACATGGTATCGTAACATGCAGCCGGTCAGTGCAGAGGTGAGTGGGACAGTGATGTTGTGCTGGTGTTATGTTTGTAAAACAATCTATGTTCTAAGGGGGATGAAGCCTTTGATGTCTCATTAAATAAAGATGCAGGAAATGTCTGATATAGATAGATATAAAGATATAGTTCTGCTAGGAAAATATGATCCTCTGACATGCAGGAGATAATGCAGCACGGAACAAAGATTAATGATTTAGCTGTAACCTATGGCCAAAAAAATCCTCAAAAAACCTAAAGTCACATAAATCAGATATAGTTCTTAGAAACTGCCACCTCAAAGTTGAGGAGCTGTTTGAATCATGAGCATAATTGCTCAATTCTCTGTGTGTTCTGAAGGATGTTCGCTTCAAGCTCTTCTCGAATGGGACGCTGCGCATTAATAACGTGGAGGTGTATGATGGTCACCTGTACGGCTGTGAGACCAGGACGCAGGCGGGGAAGCTGCAGGCTCAGGCGCGGGTCTATGTGCTAGGTGAGGAGTCATGCTGCTTGTATGGGTGATGCAGGTTTAAATCCTGACACGTCCTCATCGCATAAAGTTACTTTAAAAGTTATTTAAATTTATGCTACAATATATAAATTGTAATATTTTAGAGGCCCATAATTAAAAATGTTCATAGTATAAAAGTGTATTTGTTGTTTTTTGAAAATATTGAAAGTGACATTTGTTAGATATGGTAACCCATACCCAAAATGTGACCTGCATTTAACCCATCACTGGTTAAACCCATCACTAACCCATACAATAATAGTAGATTGTTACAGATTAAACTACAAGTAAACATGTGACCCAATCAAGCACACAGGTTTTAAAAAATAACAAAATGTCTTTACGTAATTAGGATGCAAAAAACAACTTGTTATACATGACATTAAAAATATGCAATCAGTTAATCTAACACACTGGGAATTTCTGTCAGAATTACAATTTGTAACATATCAGACTGTCAGAACATTTGGTCTTGCCTGTAAATAATTCAGGTGTTAATCAATTGAATCAGTTGAAATACATCTACCAGATAAAACTGTAGAAGAAACTGTAACGAAGAGTCTTAGTCTTAGACACATTAATGCTTCACAAAAAAATGAAGTTTATTTATATCTTTCATTATAGTGTATCAGTAAGAGATCAGTATAGATTTCCTGCAGCATTCTTTGCTTTTGAATAATTATCAAGAGAGCATAATGTTGTAAAACTTCTTGTTAATACAATAATGCAGTGACCTTTATTTATCAACTGTTTCAGAGCGTCTGAAGTTCACACCGACTCCTCAGCCCTTTCAGTGTTTGGAGCTGAATAAAGAAGGTCATCTTCAGTGCTCAGCAAAGGGCCGACAGATGCCCACCATCCGCTGGATCAGAACAGGTCTGCAGAGAAAACAAGACTATATTTTCTTAATGTGCAGAATCAAAGCAGTTGTTAAACCTCATCCCAAATACCTGCCATCTAAAAACTTCTGTCTGTTAGAGAGTCTTTATAGAGCTGAGATGCAGTCAGGGGGCTCCCATTATGCATTTCCACTGTTGCTGTTTGAGCATAAAAAAAGAGCTGCAAAGTAACAACACTCAAAGTTCATTGTAAAGAGAGATACTCTCTTTAACCGAAATCACTACAACAAATGGCTCATTGGACTACAAATGGGATTTGTGATGTCACAGCGCCCATAAACCCCACCTCCTTTAACATACAGATATTGGGTGTGTGTGAACCTTATTTTGAATACTTTATAAGATCGCATCTGAAACGTGTAAGACAAAATAAAAACAAATCTCTGTGAAATTTTCCAGTTAAAGTCATGCTTACAAATGTGCTTCTGGTCACTCTGTTTGTTTTATTATCTAAACTGGGCTCAAAAGCAATACTAACGCTGTTGTTAGCAATAATGTAACCGTACCTATATGTTATCTGAGTGGGATACAAACTTAAATAACATAAGGAGTTCAGCATGGACTGGAAACAGAGGCATTGTAATAATGTTAAAGGGCATAATAGGGCCCCCTTTAAGAATGTCTCCTTAAAGGGGGCCCTATTATGACCACCACCCTGCAGTCATTGGTTAGATAACTTCAGGTTGTCTGTCTGTCTGCCTCTCTGTCTTACTCACTCTGTCTCTCTCTCTGTCCCTCTCTCTGTCTGTGCCTGCCATTCATCTGTCTGTCTCTTGTCTGTCTGTAGATGGCAGTGATATCCCAGCATGGGTGGAGCAGCAGGGTGGGGCGCTGCACTTCACAACAGTGACACGGGCAGATGCTGGAAACTACACCTGCCTCGCAGCCAACAGTCAGCAGGGAGAAATCCGAGCTGTGGTCCAGCTTACTGTTGCAGGTATAGAAAACCTTTCAGATGGCAACACAGAACAAAACACATAAATGATAAAATCCAAGCAAGCAGCACAGCTCTGACACCACTGCATTTGTTCTGATTCCCTTCCTGCTGTGTAGTGTATGTGGTGTTTAAACTAAAGCCAGAGAATGCCACAGTATATCAGGGCCATACCGCAGTGCTTCACTGTCAGGCCACCGGAGACCCTCCTCCTTTCATCCAGTGGAAGAAGAAAGACAAGTTTCTGGAGGCTGACAAAAGCAGGTAAATGACCACAAACAGTTTGATCTTTGGTTTAGACTTGAGGGTGTGTTTCTGAACCTAAACGTTTTTTGAGAAGTTTCTGCCGATTCTGTACATTTATGCATTTTGGCAGAAGCCATTAACACTTACAGTGTTACATTTAATAATTTTCCTGTTTTTTTTCTTTTGTTCTTTTGGGTCAGGTTTCAGAAGATGTCCAATGGCTCTTTGGTCATTCATGATGTCAGCATGGAGGACACAGGAAGTTACACATGCATTGCAGGAAACAGCTGTAACATCGCACACACTTCAGCAGAGCTCTATGTCGTGGGTGAGTCACACACCATCAATATTCCCTTTCATCTGTATATCATTTGGTTTTGTAGGCTGTTGGTTATGAGTTTATGACAGCCTGCAGAGCTGAATGTCTATTTGTGCATAATTCATCTAAACTTGCAATACAAATCTTTTGTCCTCATAATCTTGTAAAATTATTTGCCTTTTGACTGTTATCCAGCCCTCTTTAGCCTCTCTCCTTCAATCATCTATCTATTACAGCTATTATCACATTATAGCATGTGACAACCACATTTTACAGTCCAGTCAGTTATGAATAAAACAAATGAAGTCCCATCCCTTATTTGTTTTGTTTGTGCTTAGACACATCAGATATTGAAGCTGTGATGTGTTTTTGAAGGCTGTAGTGTGTTGTAGTGTAAGTGCTGCTTTCTCCTCTGGAGGTTTTTCTGCATTTACTTTTGGTGTTTATGATGTGTTGATACACACTTGTCTGTGTAAGTGGCAATACACATGTCGTTAGACACAAATGGTTGTGTCTTATAACTGAAGTGATTTCTTTAAAGGTACAGAGATTCTTATTTCATTGGTGTTAGGAGATTTCAAAGATTTGTAATTCAGGCACTTTTAAAATGGCTGCATTCATTTACACCCTAAACTTCACCCTAAAAAAATCTTTCCCTTCATTTCTTATCCCTCTTTCCTTTAAATCTCTCCCTTGTTGTAGCATATGATACTCTGAGCAATGTCTGAAACTTGTATTGTGAGCACTTACTGTGTCTAGTTGCCTCTTCAGGTTGACTCGCTTGTTGTATTCCGCACTTGTAAGTCACTTTGGATTAAAGCGTCTGCTAAATGAATAAATGTAAATGTAAACTTCTGTCATCTCCGGCTTCAGTGCTGGACTTGCACTCCACGTGAAGTTGAGTGATAGATGCTTTGAGTTCATTGAGTTGAGAGCAACCGTTAGATCTTAATCGAATGGTCATGTTAGTGTCACTTGATTCCTGTGAAGACACTCAACAGTTTACTACTGCTCCTTAGTTCTGCCGCTGTACTTCTTAACATTCCCTCTCATTCTCTCTCTCTCGCGCTCTCTCTCTCTCTCTCTCTCTCTCTCTCTCTCTTTAATTGAACTGAGAGTGCCTTTAAAAGGCAGGGTAGGTGATTTTTCCAGAAACAGGCTGGTTAAAAGTCCTTTCACATCCTGAGAGTAATCACCAAGTAAAGTGGTCTGAATATATTTATATAAATTTATATCTTCTGTGGAAGGCGCAGTACCATAAAATGTTCATCCAAACATTGCATTTAGTGTTATGAACTATTTCAATGAACGTGAAATGATATTGATAATTTCTCACCTATAGACATTTGAATTTAATAAAAAAAAAAATTACTTAAAAAAATATGGAAAACATTTCTATGAGTGCAGTTATATCCTTTTAGTCACAGTTTTTATTGATACAAACAATATGTAGCAGAAATGGAAGCTGGAAACCTTAAAACAGTTAAGAAGTTTAAAGAAATATTATTTAAAATATGATGGAATAAATAAACACAGTCAAACATTGTCATCTGTTTTATGAGTTTCAGTCAGTAAATTCCTCATTCTGTGGAGTGTGGCCAGTTTACATACAGACTCAAACTGAAACGGAGCCAATTCTTCAGAATTATTCTGACCCTGCTGTGTAACGTGTTTGTTTGTACACAGAAAAGCCAGTGCAGCACTCTTTAGCAGATGAGAAGACTCCGTATAAAATGATCCAGACAATTGGGCTGTCAGTGGGGGCAGCTGTCGCTTACATCATCATTGTGCTGGGGCTGATGTTTTACTGCAAACAGAGACGCAAGGCCAAGAGACTCCAAAAGGGGCAGGATGGAGACGAGCATGAGGTGGAACGTCTCAATGGTGTGTTGAGTGTTTATTAGCACGTGCCAGACAGAGAGTTCAATGGAGAGATATGTTGCTGTAATGTAGTTTTGTGACTCCACAGGAGATGTTCAACAGAATGGACACACAACAGCTGAGATCCAGGAGGAGGTGGCGCTGACCAACATGGCTGCCATCGGAAACAAAAGACACAGCAGTCAGGACAAGCTACTTTTCCCCCGAAACAACCTGCATGCCATCACCACATTGGGTACAAAACTAAACCCATTGCAAACAAACACTTAGCTTTACTCACAACAAATAAATTCCTATCTGTAATTGTCAGTTACAAACAGTTACAGACTTCATGCTGAATAAAGTCCACTTAACTGAAGACTGTAGCAAATAGAAATCTTTATAAATCTTCTGTTTTGTTTGCTGCAGATCTCACACATATTTATTGAAATCTTGTGTCCAGTAAGTAGTCATGAGCTGGAATGATCTCACACTGTTTAGGTAAAGGCGAGTTTGGTGAGGTTCTGCTTGCGAAGACGAGGGCCACTGAAGAAGATGAGGAGATGGTGGTGCTGGTAAAGAGCATGCAGACACGGGATGAACAGATGCAGGCTGACTTCCGGCGTGAGTGCGACATGTTTGCTAAGCTCAGCCATGCTAATATGGCTCGAATGCTGGGCGTGTGCAAAGAGGCAGAGCCACACTACATGATCCTGGAGTACACTGACATGGTAATATGAGCTTATCGCATCACTTCATGTTGGCAGGTATTAACTGTGTTAAATTTAACAGTGGAATTTTAAATCTGTATTTGTGACTGGATAACTAAACTATTTTTTGTTATACAAATAAGCTGTATTGGCAGAATTTGTTTATTGTAATTATTAATACATTGAACTGAACATAAGTATGATATTTTGTTGCTTCTGTTCTGTAAAGCAGTAAGTCATGTAAGCTTGTGTTTTTTTGGGGGGGTTTTTTGCTGCTCATTTTTAACACAACACAAATATTGAGCTGTCTGGAGTAATTCTGTGTGTTTGTGTCTCATTTGATTACTGAATCTCATTATTAGGGGGATTTGAAACAGTATCTAAAAGTGTCCAAGAGCAAAGAAGACAAAGTCAAAGTTCATCCTCTCAGCACCAAACAGAAGGTAATAAACAACTGCCTGAAGCCCCCCACCAACAATCACTCAAACACACATGCACACACACACACACTTCCACTGATTTTATGTCAGGCTAATGATATTTTCTAATGATATTATTCGTTTAATACCGTTGACACCTAATTGAAGAATCAAGCAATTTTGTGATATGCAGAATCCTTTTATTGCTAGTACTATCGCTTTCGTTTAGGTCGACACTACCCAATTGTTGACGGGGCTTACTCATCCGGCACCGTGGGCTTTCTAAGCTTTTTCTTCATGTGGCTGTCTGGTAATTATTTGGCTTTTTAGGGGAGTACTCTTGGCTAGGAGCCTCCCCCTGGGCAGCACGTCAAATATGCATTTATATATGCATCTGATAATTTGCGATTACATGTTAGTGCAAACTCGTGAATTTCATTTATATAGCGCTTTTTAACAACGTTGCAATGCAGCTTTACATACAATGGAAAAAATATGAAATGTACAACACAGAATACATGGTATTATTGCAAATTTTATTGTTTATTATAAGTTGTATATTAGTAAAACTAATTAGGGATACTAAGGCCAGTTTCACACCGTATGCGGTGTGTATCCAGCACATGCGTAGCAGAGGGAGGGGGCATCCATTGTGCTTTTATTGTGCTTGTGCTGTGTTTGTAATGCGTAGCTGATCTGCGATTTGTGTAGAGAAAACTGTATAATGGGAAAGTTCATATTACTTTATTTTGATTTCAGAATACATTAAGGAAAAAACACTTGTCAAGAAGCTGATTTTATTACCTGTAGTTTATATAACTTTGTTTGTTTCATCAGCATTGCTTTTGTTCTATTGTTTTCCGTGTAGTGCGAGTTGTAGATGAAAGTAAGGTTATTTCGCTGTATTTGTTACTGCAAAGGTTACGAAAAAGCATAAGATGAACCTTTGTATTCACCCCCTAGACCAGTGCAGGAGAGTGCATATTACTATCTTGCCACTGAAACTGCCTCCCATGCCTTTTCCTTAGTTTGCAAGTCTTTATAGATGACATCATGTGGATCATAATGAGCTTTTGTTGTTCTGACTCAACAACTAGACGTTGTGTTTGTCTTATTATGTCTACTATTCAGATGTAGTCTGAGAATAAATATATATATAAACCATGTTTTGTAGTTCTTTCAGTTAAGCTAAACAAATTAATCTTTCAGTTAAATTTTAAACAAAAGTAAAATGAGCTATTGAAACCTGTAGTTTGGAAAGAAAGTGTTTTCAGGTATTTGTTTTGTTTTAAAATTTCCTATATGATGACTGTTTAAAACAGTAGATGTCATGAGTGTGCTTTTTTTTGTTGAAATTGCTACGTTTTCACATCAATCCATGTGTATTTTGACCATAATCAATCCACTGTCACTTTAATTGAGCATTGACAGTACAGCAAAAATAGACTTGCTGCCGAAACAATCGTAAATGGACATTCAGTAGAAATACCTGTCATTGCATGTGAAGGCTCATACCTATCTCAGTGGTTTAGGGCAATGTATCCAGACAGCCTACTTACAGTATGTATTTTTGAGACTATGTACTTTTGAGATTATGTGTGTACTTTTGAGACATTTAGTCAGTTATCAATGGTAGATGACAGATATCATATTAATAAAGAGTATAAGATATTTGCAACATTGTCATGAAATATCTGAACACAAAGAGAAAGGAAGAAAAATAATGAAATAGTGTCCTTAGGACTGTAGTTACATTTTGTGACAAATGTCAGGCATGGATGAATGTTACAAACAGAGATGGTGACAGAAGCATAATGTTACTAATTGCAGCTATTACGTCACACTGCTGTGACTAGGTAGGGAACATAAATGTAGAATCTAACTGAGCTGAAGGTGGTTAAATAGATAAGGGTATAATATAGAGTATAATAGTATAATAAAAAAGTCAATCACATTCCCACTGCTTTTGAGTGATCCAGGTTATGGCTGCAATCTTCATAAATTGGCATGAGAATGAACATCTAGCAGAACTGGAAATGGGCCAAGTGTCAGGTTGAACTAGAGTTGGGTTGGTCTGTCTAAGGAGTCATCCCATCCCGTCTTCCCACCATGTGGTCTAGATAAGGTCCGGATCCTGCTCACTACGGGACGTTGGACAAAAGAAAGACAGACAGACTTTACCTAATTACCTAATTAATGCAGCCTAACAATCCCTTAAGGGATTTGAGTAATAAATCTATAGGGCTCTGTGTAGGCTAGATTAAAGAAATGGGTCTTTAATGTAGATTTATACTGACACAGTGTATCTGCCTCTTAGACAACAATAGGAAAACTGTTACAGAGTTTGGGGATCAAGTATGAAATAGATGTACCACCCACGCTTGATTTTGTTGCTTGATTATTATGAATTATAAATTGGCCTTGTAGGTAATTAGTAGAATTTTGAAGTTTATTCGATGCTTGATAGGCAGCCAGTGCAGTGTTGACAACTGAGCTAATATGGTCATACTCATTCTCGTAAGAACTCTGGCTGCTGCAAATGTTCATTTACATTTAGGCATTTGGCTTTTATCCAAAGGTGATAACAAAGGTGAGGAAAACAAAGAAGTGATAAATCATAGGAAGGCAATAACATCAGCCGTACACAGTTACAATTTTTACCAAGAGTACAACATTTCAGTGCTTGATAGAGGCGACACCTGTTGGGAGAGAGGAATAAAGGTTAGTAGTGTTTTTCATACTTGTGTCAGGTATTTGTGGAAGAGACAGGTTTTTAGCCGTTTCTTGAATATAGTGAGGGATGCAGCAGACCGAACAGTTTGGAAGATCATTCCACCAGCGAGAGATAGTGAAGATGAACCTGCAAGTAATTTTGTGCCCTTTGAAAAGGGTATTACAAGGCGACATTCTTTTGCTGACCATAGGGATCTGAAAGGGGTGTAGATATGTATGAGTTTGTGAAGGCAAGTTGGTGCAGAGCCAGTAGTGGTTTTGTATGCAAGGAGTAGAACTTTTGAACTTGAATGCGTGCAGCAACTGGTAGCCAGTGAAGTTAAATAAGGAAAGGTGTGAAATGAGCTCTTTTAGACTCTTTGAAGACCAGTCGAGCTGCTGCATTCTGAATCAGTTGTAGTGGTTTGAGTGCCCGTGCTGGAAGTCTGGCCAACAGAGCATTGCAGTAGTCCAGCCTAGAAATGACAAGGGCCTGGACAAGGAGCTGTGTCGCATTCTCAGTAAAATCTGCAAGATCTGCAAGGCAAATCTGCATGAGAGTGTTGTTTTGGCAATGTGGTCAGAAAATGTTAGCTGGTCATCAAAGACTACACCAAGGTTTTGGGCATTTCTGGCATTTGTTGGGGTTGTGGAGCCAAGTTGGACTGTGAAATTGTGTAAAGAAGAAGGGGTTACCTGGAAGGACGAGATGTTCAGTCTTGGCTAGGACTGATACTATTGATACTAAACCGGCAGAGCAGCTACCCAGTACAATATTATACAAGTCTTGATGTCATGAATGCATGAAATATTTTCATCATAATAGGGCAATGAACATAAATTAGTAAAGGTATAAATGGATGTAAACAATTTCAGCATAAGACTGCAACATAAAAGTGGGCAAAATGGGTTTGACTACTTTATGAATGCACTGAATTTACAGGTAATTAGTTGCCACACTTTTCCTGGTTCACTTATAATTTTCAAATGGTTACAGGCAGGATTTCTCAACATGAGAAGTCAACATTACCCCCAGAAAAGCTGTTGTTGTTGAGTTTTATTGTCATGGTTGATAACTGATTACTTAATATTAATTTTGATGCACTGTCATCATAGCATTGTCACAAGTCACCCAGTTAACAGTCTAGATAAAGGTCTACTCAGACAACACATTATTTTATAGAGATGGTAGAGAATACTCAAATAGACAAGTGTATCTGCCACCCACTAACTATAAAATATGTTTAATTACTGACAATTGTCTGGGATTTGCCGGCTGAGCTAACAGTTTTCCATCTTCCTGTGTATGAGTGAGCACCAGCAACCATCTCTCAAATTCTGCTTATTTGTGCTCATACGTTTTTATCCATGGCTGCAACTTTAGGCGGGAAAGTTATCCCATAATATATGTACAAGTGCGCGCACAAACACTTAGTCACACAGATCTCACTGTCTGCTGTCTCTCTCTGCAGGTGTCGGTGTGTCTGCAGGTCGCTCGGGGGATGGAGCATCTGTCTAACCTGCGTTTCGTTCACAAAGATCTGGCCGCACGTAATTGTCTCATCTCTTCCAAGCGTCATGTTAAAGTATCTGCTCTGGGTCTCAGCAAAGATGTCTACAACAGGTATCGTGTCAATTGTGTAATTTCCTCTGAAGCCAGTCGTACTGTGCAATGTCCATAAGGGGTTTATTTTATTAAATACCATCTATTACTGTATGACTGCTACAGCTGTGCCATAACCTCATAAAGGGCGACCAAAATTTTTGACATGACTCGAGTCGATTTGGAAATCGGATTAAATTCGGGTGAAAATCTCTGTGTATGTCCGGCTTAAGTGTTAATTTAGTGTTAGTTACGTGTTAGATTCCTCTGCGCAGTCAAAGCTTTACAACTATCAGCTATTTTTTAAATTTGTCATAAATTGTCTCAGTGTTTCCACCTTGTGGTAAGACAGTGATGATTGTTTTTGTTTCCATGCACAGTGAATACTATCATTACCGCCAGTCCTGGATTCCCCTGCGCTGGCTACCATCTGAGGCTGTGTTTGATGATGATTTCTCCACTAAGACTGACGTGTGGTCATTTGGAGTCCTTATGTGGGAGGTCTTTAGCTTTGGGGAAATGCCATATGCTGAACTCACTGATGACAAAGTGCTAGAAGGTATGACGCAACCTCTCAAAAATTGAAGTTTATACTTTAGAATTAATTCTCATTTTGTCTGAAGGTTGGCCCTCCTCACTTCACTCTGTTAAACGGATAGTTCTCCCCAAAATGAAAAATTTTACGTTTACCATATTTCATTCCAAACCTTTATGACTTTTTCTTATAAAATGGAAGTCAATGGATACCATTGTTGTTTGGTTACCAAAATTCATAATATCTTGTTTTGTGTTTCTTAAAAGCAAATAGGTCATACAGGTTTGGAATTACTTTTTAGGAAGGACAGATAAGTAAATTTAAAAATTTTACGCATTTGGCAGATGCTTTTATCCAAAGTAACCCACAGTGTATTTAAGTTATAATTTTATCAGTATATGTGTTCCCAGAGCATCAAACCCACAAACTCTGCGCTGCTAATGCAATGCTCCACTAATTGAGCTACAGGAACGATTATGGAAGTATTGATGGAAAAATTTTCATTTTTGGGTGAACTGTCTGTTCAATGTCTAATTTTATCCTTTATAAGAGCATTAAATTACTAATTTTCATCAGTTTTTTTATTTTTATAATAATAATGAATCATTCTAAAGAAAACATTAGTCTTTCTTAGGTACTCAGGCCCTACTAAGCACAGAATTTTAAAACGGAAGCATTACATTGTGACCTGTGGAGATGCTATATCAGTTATGTTCCTGATGATACTTTTTGAAATACTTTGTTTGTTTTTGAATTTTAATAAAGTTTTGATAAATATCTTTACTGTTTCACTGCACAGGACAGTAAATGTGGTTTTATTGTGAGTTTTGGTTTGTTCTCTATAGCTCTTCAGGATGGGAAGCTGAAACCATCTCCTCCTCAGGCATGTCCGTCTCGCATGTTCAAGCTTATGGTGCGCTGCTGGGCCTCCAGCCCCAAAGACAGACTGTCCTTCAGCGACATCGTCACGGCCCTCAGCGAGCTGCCCTCAGAGAGTAAAGTGTGATAGAGACCAGCCATGAAAACAGCCACAACAGTTCAGATTCAAGTATCTTACCTCCAACAAAAACAAATCCTTTTTTGACCTCCTGTCCTTTAATATACAAAAAACACAATTTATCTCACAGAAAGGTGAAAGAGATTTGTTTCTTAATAAGTTTTGTTTGCCCTGTTACATCTGTTCAATCCGAGTTAGTAAGAAATAGTGTTTTGCAATATCATGCACTGACCCGTTTTATATTTTAGAAGGATTATCCGGGAACCTCTTAATCTATTTAAAAGGTCCTTTTTCAGTTTTCAGTGTACAGAAAGGTACTGTTTATATTACTTTTTATAATGTTTATGAGCCTTTAGGCCTTTTATATATAATTCATAAGTAGACTGTTGAGGAGAACACTTATAAAATGCCTTTAATTTTCAAGTGCCTGTAAAATGAAGGATATCTTGATTTTAGTATGCTGTATATTACAACTTGGAAATGCCTTGATGAATGCCTTGATGCCTTGAAATGTTTTTACGCTTTTATAGTGTTTTATTGCTTAGTAAGAGTTGTTTTATCTTGCAATTGCTACCCACAAAATACAAATTGGTTAATTTACAAATTCAGAGATATTTTGGACTCTGAAAAAAATTGTGAACGCTTCTGTTAAATACTCTGCCGTTGCAATAAAAATGTTACTTTTGACAACGCTTATATGATTCACTTTATAAAGTTGTATTTGAGACAGACACACTCAAAAAAAGACACTGTTTAATTTAGTTTTTTTGTCAGTTCTTTGCAATGTATTTATGCTAGATTGTTAGTATATACTAAATACACTAGTAAATCATAAACATAAGTATTTTGATTTCCCCAGATTTAACCCATTTTAATGGAAAGGCGTTAAAAACTGTTGTATTTGAGGTCTTTACACCACCTCCCTTACAAAGAAATCTCATAAAACAAAATCACAAAGAAAGCAAGAGTCTTTAAGGACTTTGTTTATGTGAATTTACTTTTTTTTTTACTTATGTGGAATAATTTTCTTTGGTGTTATCCTGACGTTGACTGTTAATCATCTTTGGCTAAATGCTTTGGAGGAATGTCCATATCCCATTAAACAGTGCATGGAAGTCATTCAACCTTTTTAAAAGGCATTGGTGTCGCAGGTCTGAGGTGCTGTCTTGTAATGGCCATGTATATCTTACGACAGGAATAGGTAAGCACACTGATCCTGTTCTTGGTCACACTATGAGAGCGAGAAGCAAATTCACATGATCTCAAGTGTAAAACCTCCTGTATTTGTCAATTTATTCAGACGTAAGCTTTTATGCATCATATCTCCAATTAAAATAAATTAAGCAATTCCCTCCTTGCCAACCAAAAACAGTCCCACACTGCCACCATAAAGCAAAGAGAGGAGTTCCAGGGTCATAACACCTCCTTTGCCAAAAAGGAAACCCAAGGCTCATCGATGCTTGAGTGCAACAAAGACTATCCTGTGTAGTTTAAGCGAACAGAAAGGTCTACTGTGCCATGTCAGACTTTGTTGCATATGGGGTTGTGTGCTGGTATATGTGGTTTACAAGGACACAAATGTGTATAATGATATGTGTAACAATGTAAACATGGTTTATGAAGACACTTCCTGTGTCTTTATAAACTAAATTACTTAGAAAACGGTTTTATTTTAATTTTTTTTTTTTTATTTTAATGCCATGGGTTTCCTGTGAGAATTAGGTTTAGGGCTGGGGTTAGGGGAAGTGAATAGAAAGTTTTATTAGCTCAATCGTAAATCGCAAAAAATCATTACGCTTACAAAGAGTTGCTGTAGACCACATATGCAAGTATGTGTGTAACTGCAGGCCAATTACAATGCCTATGATGACCCCTGTCCACCATCAGAAGCAGCTACAATAGGCATGTGAGTGTCAAAACTGAAGCTTGGAGTGGAAGAGAGTTACCTGAGACCCGTTTTCTTTTACATGATATAAACAGCCATGTATGTGTGTGCCATTCACCTAAAGAAGTGATAATACCAGGATGAATAATGGGATTGACAACAAGCAGATGTTGATGCTGTGGACAGGGTTCTTCTGGGAAACCCTGGGTGGACTTGATTTAAAAAGAAAATGTTACCTACATCAACGTTGTTGAAGCAACCACATACATATCTTAATGGTGTTCAGTGGTATTCCCTGATAGCAGTGGCCTTTTTCAGCATCCTGCCACAATGCACATATTTAGTTTTTAGTATATGGAGTATACAATATTTTTTTATGTAATAAAATGTTGCTTTTCATCTAATTTTTAATATCAACTATGCATTCCAATCAGTTGAATTGATCTGTTTTTTATGGACCTCAAAAGAAATACAGAGTTGAGTATTCCATATTTCCTAACCAGAGTATAGCTTTAAATAAACAAGCCTAAACAAGAGACCTAACATCTGGTGTAAACTTTCAAGAGATCCCTGACTTTTGGTTACTAGGAGCTCAGCAGCAAGGTTTGGCTAACAGTGCCATTCCTTCATCCAGGTTAATGTGTAAGGCCTGTTTCACATCGCACGCGTATCCACTGCGTATTCTTTTCGGCACCCGTTAACAGATCTAGCTTTCACTGCGCACGCGTGCGGTGCGGTACAGCAGTGCTGCGATCGTTTCGACAGCGAGTATATTTTTGCTCTCCTGATAACGCTTAATTAAAGTGACAGTGCATTGATCACGGTAAAAATACACATGGATTGATGCGAAAAAGTATCAAAAAAAAAGATCTGACACACTGATCTACTGCTTTAAACAGTAACCATATGGGCTATTTTAAAACAAATACCTGAAAACACACTTCAAAATAAAGGATTAAACAGCTTATTTTATTTTTGTTTAAAACGTAACTGAAAGATCAATTTGTTTAGCATAACTGAAATATTAATTGAATTAAGAACATGGTGTGTGTGTGTGTGTGTATATATATATATATATATATATATATATATATATATATATGGGGGGCAGTTTCATATTGTGTTCCATTGGGTCGTCTGTATATGTCGTCCTCCCTGTGGTAAACTTGTTTACTGTTTATGTCGCCCTGTCTTGGTATAATATTCAAGGAATAAAGGGTGTTTCTATACGAGGTAAGATAATTTCTGTTTAAATCCAGCTGATTTAAATCCAGTTTATTTGAAAAATCATGTAACATATTTTCTTATAAATAAAAGACTTAACTGATCACTATGTGGCTTGATTCAGCGCACTCATTCTACACGTTTTGTGATTTGTTTACAGATTTTCTCGACTTCCTCTTTACTCACCTTATCTAGCGTTTCCAACTGTTTACAAACAATGTGTAACTTTTCACATCATCATTTAAAGAATACAAAACAGAAATAAACATTAAACAAGTTTATGACAAGTAGGATGTCATAAGCAGACGACAGGGAGGACGACGAGTAGGACGACATATACAGACGACACATTTTTGGCACTAATGGAACCCCATACATCAGACAAGAATCGGGGGAACAACATTCCCCTCCCAAAACTCCAGCAACAGGTTTCCTGTTCCCAGACGTTTACAGACTGTTGTGGTGAGGGGTGTTGCTGCCATCAACTTCATAATGAGCTAATATTTTGCATGAAATAGTAAAATGTCTCGCTTTCAACATATGGGTATATGAGATTTACAAATCATTGCGTTTTTATTTACATTTTACACAGCGTCCCAACTTTTAATTGGGGTTGTATTTCCTATATAGTATTGTTATGCCGATGCAGCTTTGTGTGCCTCTTTTTCAGAAAATTATAATACTGTACCTGAATGTGTCGTCTGTATATATCGTCCTACTCGTCGTCCTCCCTGTCGTCTGTATATGTCCTACTGTTCCTGAAAGTCACTAATGTTATGACAATATAATAAAAGTTTTCTTGATATGCACTGTAGGAGTTTACTTAAAACAAAGGGAAACTGGTTGCCTTAAAAATTATGTGTAGCAAAAACTCGAGTTAATTCAACTTAAAAAATTTCAAATGTTATAAGAAGTTCAATATACTAAATACAAAGTTAACTAGCGTGGGGGAGTTGTGGTCGCGACAAAAACTTAATTATTTTAATTTAACTTAAAAATATTCACACAACCAAAAATTTCTACAAAGTAGCAGAATTTACTTTGTCATTTAAGTTTGATTGCATTACTATAAAATTACATTTAATTAGATCCCGGCTAACAGTGTGTGGTGGAGATTTAAATATACAACTGAGGCCAAAATTATACTTATCTAGTGGAAAAACCTTCTGTACACAAGAAATGTAATACACTTTTTGAAGATGTTAGTGTAATTAATATATGGATATATTTCTTTCCTAACAGAAGAGATTACACTCATTCTGCCCCCATTCTCTATCTACTAGAAATACACCATTTCATAACAGCTGAAAAAGATAAAGATAAGATACATTCTTGTGGACCATGCACAAATAGATTTATCCACTGATTTTGACCTATAACCAAAGAACACTACATGGAAATTAAACTCAAGTCTATTAGGTCAATTAAATAGCAATTTAATCAATGTTAAACTATAAAAAAGATATATAATACAGACAAACAATTAAAAAGGATTGGTTTGCAGAATATTAGATCCCTCTAAAGCACTTTTTGCTAATGATATGATGACAGATCATAACCTAGATGTGCTGCACTTTACAGGAATATTTTTTCCGTTCCCAATTTTAGATGGTACTATATGACTGCTCAGCTGACTTCAGCATTAAATTATTTCCATACAACACCACCTCCAGCTTGGGAAGACATTGAACAAGTGCACACCATAGATTTACCATTAAAATGTATCTATGCTCTTCAAATATTAAGTCATTGAAACAGAACATAAAAATCATTTTCTTAAAAATACAATTTCAATTTGGCATGCTGCACATAAACACATATGTGATATTCCAAAACTGTTCCAATTTACTCCTATTTGGGGTAATACATAATGTATACCAGGTAATAAAGACAGAGGCTTTAGGTTATGGAAAAATTAACCATTTATGCCATAAATATTCAATCCCCAAAAAATATTTTGTTTAAATATTTAGTTAAAACGTTACCTGTAATCAAAAAAGGAACGGATAAGTTGTATACCATCTTTATCAAAATTAGAGGAAATAACTAAGAAAGAAGAAAGGGACATTGGTCGAATACAATACTGAGTCAACATTGGATAAATTAAATGCCTGGAAACTGGATATGCATGAAGATATAGATGATGCAAATTAGAATGATGCATGTCTTAAAGCACAAACAAAGACCAATTTATCTGTTTTATTATTTATTTATTTTCATTTATGTAGAGTATAATTTAGTCTGTTATTGTTTTTATTTTATTTATGTAAGTGTAAATTGAATATGTATGTATGTACGGAAGGTTGAGTGCCTGTGTACCTGTTCAGGTGTTCTGTTACTGTATGGCTAGTTGTTGTGGGGTCATAAATAAGAAAAATCAATAAAAAGAAAGAAAAAAGTACTGGCCATAGATCAAGTCTTAATTGTTGATGATTATCCATATGGATGTTAAAATGAAAAGGATGCATTGGGGTTGGCTTTTCAAGACGTTTTAAACTCTATCTGTGTCTTACAACATGTGCCAAGACCCAATAATTGTAATCATAACTTAGATTTAATTCTGTCCTATGGTGTATATGGTGATGGCATTAATATTCGTCAGCAGAGCAAAAACAGTTCAGATCATTATCTGGTGTCCTGTATAATACATTTACCTATGGTTGCAAAATCAGCTCCTTGCTACAAATACTGTAGAACAATAACTTCTACCAGACTTCTACCACTAAAGATTGTATTATCAATAATCTACCTGAACTGTCGCAATTCCTTAGCGTAAAAATTACTTTGAAAACCCTGATAGTGCAACAGAAAATGTTAACTCCCTCTCCTTTAACACCTTAAACAGTTGCTCCTCTACGATTAAAGAAGATTAAGAACAGCAACCCAATGCTGTGGTATAACAAGCATATTTCAATTCCAGTTTGATGCTGTGAGTAAAAAGGTGTCATTTCGATCGCAAGTTTAGTATGGAGTACCACAGGGCTTAGTGCTTGGGCCTCTGCTTTTCACCCAGTATATTCTACTTCTGGGAGCAATTATTAAGAGACATGTAGTTAGTTTTCATTGTTATGCTGATGATACTCAGCTGTACATTTCTTCTAGGCCCAACTAACAGGATGTATAGTCGATATAAAAACTTGGATGACTAGCAACTTTCTACTACATACTAAATTCAGACAAAACAGAAGTTTTACTTATTGGACCAAAATCTTCCACATGGAACAACCTGCAACACTGTCTTACTCTTGATGGATGCTCTATAAAGCCTGCGTCAATAGCTAAGAATCTGAATGTCCTTTTTGATGGCAAACTATGACACATGCTCTCTATGTCAGACAACGACAAATGTCAGTCAAAATTAATTCATGCATTTATGATATCAGGATTTGATTATTACAATGCCCTACTTGGTGGCTGGCCTGCAGGATCAATATGAATCGATTGAATAAAGATGAACCAATTTAACAAAGTGCGCATGTGCCCCGTCACTATTTAAACCACTGGCGCCAAAATGGCAGATCAGCAGCCAAGCGCTCACATATCGTTTCAGGTAAGTTTTTTTTCAATTTCGGACATATCATTAATAACAGAGAGGAGTAATATTACAGAGATAGTTTAAATATAGTAGGTAAGATTAGCTCTCAGAGTACATGTAGGTGCTTAAAGAATACAACTGTTCAGGAGGTCATCATTGCAGCCCGTAGCGCAATGAGATAGGCCTATATAAAATAATAAGCAATTGTAAGTGTTGACTTTTGTGTTGACATTTATTACTTAGACAAAATACTCTCTGTTATTAGTGATAACTAACTCTTATACATGTACGAATTTGAAAAAAAACTTGCCTAAGATGATGAGTGAGCGCTTGGCTGCTGATCTGCCATTTTGGCACCAGTGGTTTAAAACGGCGGTGGGGCGTGCGCACTTTGCGCACTTTGTTGAATCGATTCATCTTCCCTTGAAGATGAATGTAATGCCTGTGACCTTGATGATGTATTTTTGACAGTCGTTTCACACACCACACGTTATGGTCGTAATTCACATGTTGTTTGTGTAACAAATGTGTTGTGTCTGTAAACTGTCATAGGGTACATTTTGGAGTTGTACTCAAACAAACACACAAAATCTCGTATCTGTAAACTGTCGTGGCCATAGATTTTGGAATCCAACTCTGACAAAAAAACAGAATTACATACAATAGTTTTAAATTATGCATAAGTAAATTAAAATTACACACAAATGTTTAGAATTACGTGTGATTATTTTTGACAGTGATTTTATTCCATAGCAGTCTGCATACATTACCCTCTCATAGACCACTGAGAGAGGTACAAGCCTTTGCACAGAATGATAGGTATTTCTAATGCATGTCCATTTATTTGAATCATTTGAATGTGTTGCAGTTCTAATCTGTTTTTATAAACCAACTACAAACCTAGTTTAATTAATATACATCTCAAACATATTATTTGCAAAAATACCATGTATTCTGCATTGAACTTGCTTGAAATGTTTTCTGCGTTTTATTTTTTCATTATATGTAAAGCTGCTTTGAAGCAATATAACTTTTTAGGCGCTATATAAATAAAATTGAATATTTAATGATCTTTGTTTTTTTACAAATGATCCTTGCTTGATCCTTGTTATTTAAAGTTGAATGACAATGGTGAGGTCTCACCTCCTATCCTATGGGATACTCTGAAGGCTGTTTTAAGAGGTATAATCATAGCAATACCTTCATACAAGACAAAATGAGAAATAAAACATTAGATAAATTACAGAACAAGTTAAGGGAACTAGATAAAAGGCACAAATTGAGTTTACTACAGAATATACTATATGACATGATACTAGAGACAAGATGAAAAATCTGACTATACAAGAAGTAAAAAAGAATTTATTGTTCCTACAACAAAGATATGAAGACCCACATTATGAAGATGGTGTCACAGAGTCACTAGGCTCTCTCACCACCATGCAACGATCCCAATCACCTGAATTCTAAACACCTGCACTTAATCAGCACACCCTCATCAGCTCCAGCATAAAAGCACACACCTCACTTCAGTTATTGTTTGGCCTCAACTTGGATATAGACTATCTCTTCGATGATATACAGTATTCCAGTGTATGCTATCCTATTTCCCTGTGAATGATCTCCACTTAATTTTCTAGTTGTCTCCTATTGTAATTCCTGAGTTCCATTACCCATCTGATGCTGAGGTGTGTGCCTTCCTGCCATCTATTCATCTTCTTCAGTAAGACCATTACAGTTTCATTCATCCATCTGCCATCTGCACCAGTCCTTCCATTGCTCCCTGCATCATTTTGTGTAAAGTGTTGGACCTGAATTCACCTTCTTGTCAGTGTGTATAAATCCAGACAGAAGGCCAGACCGGCAAAGGTAAATCTAACTGATCCTGATCCATTTAAGGAATCAGCTGAGGCAATGAGAAGGGAACTTGCTGGTCACACAGCAACTCTACTCACCACCATTACCTCTGTGCAAAATTCTCCTTCACCCATCATTGTTGCCAGGAAAACAACGAAGCAATATGCAGTACATGCAGTACGATTATGCAGTACGTGCAGTTATGCAGCAAACAACTTTGTGGCTCACTAGGTATTCATATTTTATCTATCTGTGACCAGCTTTATCATATCCGTCAAGGGAAAATCTCAATTTCAGACTATGCCCTGAAATTTCACACCCTCACTACCTATAGTGGATGGAACGAGTGAGCCCTCTTGACTACCTACCATCAGGGACTAAATCCCTGAATTATGACTGCAACTGGCCATATACGCTGATTCCATGGGTATAGAAAAATTCATCCAATAGTCCATCAGTGTCACAACGCATGCAAAGCTGCCTTGAAGAAATATCTACCTTGTAATCTACCTTGAGTAATCCTCTGCCACTCTCCACTGCATGCCAGAGCTACCCAACTTCTCTGAACCTATGAGTCAGAGTCAGAACCTATGCAAGTAGACAACACCCGCTTATCACCTGCTAAAGATGCCGCTGGCTGACCCAGAATCTCTGTCTACATTGTGGAGCTGCAGGGCATGTAATCTCCTCATGCCCAATTAGACCACCACGGCCCTTGGTGAGTGCAGTTACAAGTCCTTCTATTAAACCCATTGACTACTGCTGTTTCAGTGAGTGTGCCATCGACCTGGTACCGGGTGAGCAGACTTGGGCATTATACGGCATGAAGTAGTTGGTAAATTTATAGTTAGTGTAAATATATTTCAGCAATACATGCATGCAATACAACTGCACTCCTTTTATTTTGAAGGGACTGCTAAATTAACATATTTTTTCGTGTGACCTTACGCCCCCCTTATTTTGAATGTGTTGCCGAACATGTTGGACTGCTTGCTTTAGCCCTTAAAGATGTCAGCTTGTGTGAAAAAAGGAAGACTGATTCAGAATAGTTTTAAAAAGGTATGGACTTCTGAGTATTTATTTACTGAAATCAAAAGTAAAGCTGTGTGCCTACTTTGTGGAGAACATATAGCGGTTTAAACTATTATAATTTGAATCGACATCACCAGACGAAACATGCAGAGAAGTACAAAAACTTGCGTGATGCGAAACGGACACGGATGTTTGAATCTTTGCTAACTAAACTGCAGAAGCTGCAAGGATTTTTTACCAAAGCACACACATCGAGGGATGCAGCAGTCAAGACAAGCTTTGTGAAATCCCACAAAATCGGCAAAAACAACAAGCCATTCCCTGATGGGGAATTTATCAAAGAATGTTTGGTGGACTCTCCCGCACTAATATGCCAGGAGAACAAAAAAACGTTTGTGAATGTGCCCCCTTTCCAGGTGAACTGTAACGAGAAGGGTCGAGGGTATCGTGGGAAATCTGCAGCTTCAGCTGCAAAACAAAGCAGACAAATTTGACTTTTCCTCCATGGCTTTGGACGAGAGCTGTGATGTCTGCGACACAGCCCAATTACTCATTTTTGTATGTGGATTAACAAAAAACTTTGGGATGACAGAGGAGCTGGCAGCTATGTGGTCAATGAAAGTGACTATGACGGGAAGTGATTTGTTCACAGAGGTAAATGCATGCATGGATAAACTGGGACTAAAATGAGACAAATTGGTAGGTGTTACAAGTGATGGCTGTCCAAATTTGACAGGAAAAAATGCTGGACTTCTAAAGCAGATGCAAGACAAAGTGACTGAAATAAACCCAGAACAGAAACTGATATTTTTTGCATTGTATTATGAGGAGGTGTTATGTATGTCAGTGCTAAAAATCAACTACATGATTGATGTTGTGACTAAAACAGTGATCAGGACAAGGGCATTGAATTGCATACAGTTTGTTGCACTTTTGGAGGAGCATGACAGAAAATATAGTGACATAACCAAACTGCTGTCAGATGGCTCAGCCTGGGCAAGGTGCTTAAATAAGTATGGGATCTAAGTGGCAGAGATGAATTTTGTGAGAAGAAAGGCAGGGGATGACTGGATGGCAGACCTGGCTTTTGCTATTGATGTCTGTACTAATGTCTGAACTAAATACCAAGCTGTAAGGCTTGGTATTCATGTACATTTTTACATGAAATGTACAGCCTGGTGAAGGCTTTCAAACAATATTAAAGTTTCTCTCAAGCCAGTAGAAGGACAACATTCTTGCCCACACTGAAGGAAGTTACACCATCGGCTGATCACCTCTGCATGTACTCATCCATGTTAATTCAATTCAACTTTATTTGTATAGTGCTTTTACAATGTGGCATTGTCTCAAAGCTGCTTTACAGGGAGGAAAAAAGAAAAAAAACAAGGAAATATATACAATGACACAAGTAACAACAGTATGTCAATATCTAATTATCAATGTCAAAATCAGATATCTATTATGGAGTATCAATATCTACTATCTGCAGTCTCCCAGTGAGCAGTCCAACACGGCAACAGTGGCAAGGAACCCAAACTCCAATGAGAGAGAGGGAGGGAGAGAGAGAGAGACAGAAAGAGAAAGAGAGAGGAAGGAAGAGAGAGAAACAAAATAGGCTTATATTAGCGTGGGGGCCGTTCACATAGAATGTGAAAGGCATGTAGAGATGTCTGAAGAGATGGGTCTTTAGTTTAGACTTGAACTCCTCGAGTGTGTCTGAGTCCTGAACATTGCTGGGAAGGTAATTCCAGAGTTTTGGTGCTAGGTAGGAGAAAGAGCTGCCGCCTTTAGACGTTTATGATATTCATGGAATTATTAACAGACCACTATTTTGCGAGCGCAGTGTCCGCAATGGATTGTATTCTGAAAGTAATTCACGAATATACAAAGGCGCTAGACCATGTAGGCTTTATAGGTAATTAATAGTATTTTAAAATGTATGCAATACTTAACAGGTAGCCAGTGCAGTGTTGCTAGAATTGGGCTTATGTGGTCGTATTTCTTTGATCTAATGAGCATTCTTGCAGCTGCATTTTGAACCAGCTGAAGCTTATTTATTTGTTTTGCGTGACACCCCCCCAGTAATTACTTACAATAGTCAATTCTTGAGGTCATAAATGAGTGAATAAGCTTCTCAGCACCTGAGATAGACAGCATGTGACATATCTTGGAAATGTTTCTAAGGTGTAGGAATGCAGTACGACACATATTGGAAATGTGACTACTGAAAGACAGGTTCTTATCTAGCGAGTTTTGGATATCCTGGACCAAGTGAGTCCAGGATATCCACAAAAGCTGTACATAGCACATCATTTGGATTATCGACGTGGATGTTAAAGTCACCAACGATTTAGGCCCTATCTATGGTGACTACCAGTTCTGACAGGAAATCTGCAAATTCTTTAAGAAAGCCTATATGATGGCCTGGTGGTCTGTAAATGATAGCCATGACAAATGGCAATTGTTTGTTGTGACTGTTTATAAGTGACATATTTAACACCATTATTTCGAATGATTTAAATTTTTGCTTGGATTTATGACTGACATCAAATATTTTGCTGTAGATTGTAGCAACACCGCCACCTCTACCCTTCAAACGAGGCACATGCTTATAGTAATGATTTTGTGGTGAAGATTCATTCAGACTTATGAAATCGTCTGTTTTAAGCCAGGTTTACAGACACAGTCTCGATATGTTGATATTTAGGGGGTACAAACTCTATGTGCTGGGAATTATGTGACCTATGTGACATGTCGAGGCGGCTTGCAGGCGGATGGATAAGTCGATCATTCTGCTTCCTGACCTGGGCCCTGGACAGTCAGATACTAGTACTTTTAAGACTATTGGTCAAATTTCTAGAGAGGGCAGCAGCTCCTCCTTGGGAGGGATGGAGGCCATCTCTCTTTAACAGGTCAGGTCTCCTCCAGAAATAATTCCAATTGTCTATAAAGCCTATATTATTCTGCGGGCATCACTTAGACATCCAGCCATGCAGGGACAGAAATCTGCTGTAAATCTCACTACCCCAGTAAGCGGGTAAGGGGCCAGAGCATGTTACATTGTCTGACAAGGTATTTGCAAGTTCACACACCTCCTTAATGTTATCTTTGGTGATCTCCGATTGGCGGAGTATCATGTTGTTTGTGCCGACGTGAATAATAATCTTAGAGAATTTACGTATAGCATTAGCCAGCATTTTCAATTTTGATCTAATGTCAGACGCTCTAGCTCCTGGTATACATTCAACAATGGTGGCTGGTGCCTCTATTTCCATATTCCGTAAATTAGTATTGCCAATAACCAGGGCACTTGATACCGGCGTCTGATCAGGTGCGTTGCTGAGTGGGGAGAACCGGTTAGACAGTATAACAGGAGTGGGAAAGTGGCGCCGCTTTTCATTACGACTATGCTGCCTGACTGTCACCCAGCTGCCCTGCCGCATTGGTCCCGTTGTTGGAACGATCATAGCATGTTATGCTAGGTGCATCCGAAATGTGTCTGTTAAATTTACATCCTTACTAGTCTCAAGAGGGGTTTGGATGCGTGATTCTAATTCTGCAACCTTCTTCGTCAGTCTTTCTACAGCCTTACATTTATCACATGTGTAGCCTTCCTCGCTGACGGAAGAAGCTAAGCTATGCATGTGGCATGAGGTGCAGGTTATGATAAAAACAGAGGGAAATGTTTTATTACTGTTTACAGGCTGAGAGACTGAGATCTCGGAGTCCGGTTGCGGAAATGCTAACGGGCTAGTGGGCTAAATGCTATAGTGAACAAGAGGTTATGTATAGTTTATAAGTTTATATAGTTTATATCAGTTAAGTATTTAAGATATAACTAGAGTAAGATATATTTGAGACATAACTAGAATAAAAGATAAAACAAGAAAAGTTTGGAGGAGCTCTGAAATCAACCACACGCTGTCCTCAGAACCGGAAGAGAGGGACACTGTTAGGGACACTGCAAGGTAAATTTTCAAGACAATTTGAAAACTTTAAAACAGTTGAGAGTGAAATGCACATAACTTCCTCTCCCTTCACTAGCAATGTGGATAATGCAGTCAATGATGTCCAGTTTAAACTCTCGATGCAGTCTGACAAACTACTGTCAGAACTGTAGGTGTATTAGTCCGGCCCTCGATTAATGAGTGGGTGCAGTGTTGTCACAGCGGCAGGAGAGAACATCCAAGCTCCTTCTCCAAGAACCTCAGCCCGGCGGAGCAGAATTATGACATTGGGAACAGAGAGTTACTTGCTATCAGGCTCACACTAGAGGAGTGGAGTCACTGATTGGAACTTTTCCAAGGCCTGCAAGTTGATACCATTACGAGGTCTTCCAGCTGGTATGGTAACTACAGAGGCTATGTTTAACCAGGTATTCAGAAATTTTGGTATGCCTGAAGATGTTGTGTCTGATCACGGGCCACAGTTTATATCTCATGTATGGAAGGCCGCCTTCTCCTTCCTAGGTGTGACAGTGAGTTTGAAATCCGGATACCACCCTCAGTCTAATGGGCAGATGGAGAGGAAAATCCAGAAGATCAGCTGCTTCCTGAGGACCTTCTGCCAAAGACACCAGAACACCTGGAGCCGGTTTCTCTCCTGGGCTGAGTATGCACAGAATTTTCTTCACCATTAGATAACCAGGCTTACACCTTTTCAGTGCATACCCAGCTATCAGTCTCCACTTTTCCCATGGTCAGGTGAACCATCTGAAGTTCTGTCTGTCCTGCAAAGGGCAGTGTATAAGATAATACAAAGTATAAAATTATTAAATGATTAATAAAGTAATTAAAAAAATTATACAGTCCCTATATGATAATCCCACTGCCAGGATTAAAATCAACTGATACTTAATAGTTTCAGTAGTTACAAATAGTTTCAATAGTTACAAATAGTTTCACCCTAGAATGGGGTTCAAGGCAGGGTTTTGCATTAATAAATACTACTGATAACCCATGGGTAAAATGCACTCTTAATGTCTGAAAAACTACTATAACAGAATATAAATTAAAGGGAGTTATTGTGCCTCTTAAATTATTTGTTTATGACTCTGACAATCTGTATGAGTTTACATCATACAGATTGGCTACTAGATGTAAGGACTGGGCAGACTGATATCTATACATATACAACAGTTTGTTAATATGAAAATGAAGAATGTGGCTGAGGCAGGGAAAGGCAGGGAAAGGTATAATAGAATTGTTCAGAAAAGCATACAACTCAGATTTCTTTAGTAGAATAATCTCATGCATATACAAATGTCTGTTAAATCTTAAAACACACTCGACTTCCTTTATTAAAAGGAAATGGGATAAGGAAGGAGGAAGAATTATATCTGAGGAAGAATGGACAATAATATGGCAGTATGGAATGGAAATGCTCCAGATCACAGACATGGAGGGAGTTTGGTTGGAAAAACCTGATATTTTACTAAACCCTCTCAAAAGTCACATCATGGTAATAATGCTTCTATATGTTGGAGAAATTGTGGAAACCAAAATACAAACCATTACCGTGTTTTCTGGGATTGTTCTGTTCTAAGGACTAAAGAAAGAAATAAATGTTGCCTTACAAGATATTTTTGTAAGATACAAGATATAACAGCATTTGTAAATCATATACTGGAACAATTTGCTTTATGCTGTGAAAAATGGACTAACTAGAGTATATGTGCGGCAGACAGCTGTATTGAGTGCATGTATGTGAACAGTTGGTATTCTGTTCAGTTCAAAACAGATATCCTACCACTCTGTATTGAGAACACTGACAATCCACTGTTCAACAGATCCCCACTCAGATGAGACTAAGTCCAAATAAAGATGAGTCACAGTCTAGGTTGCCTTGTCATCTTAACTCCCAGTGTCATGCAAGTGCAAGTGGAGTTCAAAACCTGATGCTTTAATGTGTTTCCTTTATGTCCCTGACCAGGTAAGTGTATTCTTTTTCTTAAGGGTCTCTAAAAGGGTCTCTCTGCTTCGGCTGTTACACTCGGCCGTTTCAGTCTTGTCTGCGCATAAATGATTCTCTTAAAGAACAAGTGTCAATACAACTTTTAATAAAATGTATACTTTTATTTATTTATGAATGTATGAATATTTATGAACTTTTAAATATATTATCTTTTATATTATAATATTATGAATGATTGCACTAATGTATACTCCTTCAGACCATATTTTAATGTGGGGGACATGTTACACTCATTGTGTGGTAATGTTTGGTGATGAGGCAGAGTTTCTGGTCAGACTAGAGCAGGGTCTTGTCAGACTCCTGTCTTTTGGCAAATATAGTTATTTCCAAAAACAAGCCAAACGGCTTACATCATTTACATTTGATGAAATATTATGCAGTATAAATACAATGTGCAGTATACTGTAATATATTCTATATATAAATGCAGCTGTGTTTGGGTTGAAATACTAGTATTCTGCGTATGGCTTACAATACAGGTTATACTGTGTACTGTTAACTACCTTTACAAAACTGATATATGAAAAAGCAGTAATTTTTTGGTGGGGGCACAACAAACTCAAAGTATTATGTGGCCCACTGACTGATTTAAATGAAATAGCTGTACTCTTTGCAAAATTTAGTGGTATACCATTAGCAAACTGTAGTTCTTATTTGCATTAGTGCAAGCACTTTTTCTGACCATATTTCAGCTTCCTTGTCCTGCCCTTTCACTCCGTGGGGTCTGCCTTGGTCAGCTGTGCCACAGCCTACCTGGTTATCCTGCCGATGTCCCCTGGTTTTCTTTTTTGTTGCAGGAACTGCTCTGCAGTACCTTGATTTCCCTTTGAAGTTACACACTTAAACAGACAAGCTCATATTTAGATTTAAAGTGAATTGTTTTGAATTTGTGAGATCTTTCAAATAAATTAGGCATTTTGGTTTCAATAAAAAACTGTTTTTGCAGGATGTTTTAAGTTTAATTTTGTGTAAAACAATTTTAAGTTTGATCAAATAATGAACTCGGATTCAAAAATTGTTAACTATTGGTGAAATTATCTCTAGTAAATCCTAAAAGATTAAAAAAAATCCTAAACTGTTAAGTATTATCCCAAGTAATAATTTAGAAACATCGGAACTTTCGCATTTTCCTCCATGAGGCGATGTCAGATGCAGTACAGTTTTAAAGCCGTTAGATGGTGATTAAGATCAGATGTGGGCAGGCTTATTTTTACAGATAGTTCAGAACAGTGTCAGTTTAACTATATGCGCCACACACTTGGGGTACGTACACATCAAACGATGATCGGGCTAGTTATAATCAAACGCCAGTGTATGCATATGTGTCTCCTTGTTAGTGACGGGTAATTAATTAATTAATTTTAAAGTCTAATGTCTAATTATCTGCTTAAGAGCAATCGGGGTGTGTTTAACTATAGAATCATATACCAAAAGAATTGATCCAGACATAAACTGTGTGTGTGTGTGTGTGTGTGTGTGTGTGTGTGTGTGTGTGTGTGTGTGTGTGTGTTGAGAGAGAGAGAGAGAGAGAGAGAGAGAGAGAGAGAGAGAGAGAGAGAGAGAGGGTGGATCAATGCAGGAGCTCCACACATAGTCCTGTCCGCGCATCCGCAGCCTCTCTCTCCCTCCTCCCTCCTCCCTCCCTCGTCTCACCCGCAGCTGACGCGGGCTGCTCCTGGTTTTGTGCCCGTGATAGTCTGGAAAGCCTCCGCTGTGTCGTCGTTGAAAGGCCGGGAGAAATGCCGGTGTGAGGCCGGATCGTTTACACGTGTCTCGCGCGTTCCCTCTGAGCTCGGGTGTTTGCCGTACTGTAGCGTGAGCCGGTGCTGGAGCAGCGGCCTGTAAACACAAGATGTCGACCCGAACGCCATTGCCCACCGTAAACGAGCGCGACGCCGAGAATGTAAGTAAACGATATAGTGTATAGGCGCGCGTGAACGTCGCGTCGAGAAACCTCTCCGCTTTCACTGACACGCACGTTTACCGCGTTCATCAGGCTGCGCTTGTGTAAATGCTTGTTTTTTCTTTCGGAGGCTTGGTCATTTTGTCCAGTGTCCGTTTAAAGCCATAAACAGATTGTGTGTTGTTAAGTGTGATATGTATGTACCGAGCGGTACATGAGCATATGATAATCATGTGTACCGATCCAGCACACTTATCGTGATATCAGCCTAAGGGTCATCAGACTGTCCCAGCTCGAGCTTTAACGTCCCGGTTGCAGTTTAACACCACCGCACATCTCACTGCATCATAATGGCTGAGGGTGATGTGAAACCGTGCTCGAGAAGGGGATTAAAAACAGCTGATTTCTAGAGGGGGGCGCGATACTATTATATTCAAAATGCAGTGTAATGGCTGGTATTATACACAACATTACTTAAATGAAATGCAATTATTGTAAGTTATTCACCCAGAGCTGAGTGAAGGTATCAGTTCTGTTAAATCAACAGTTCACACAAAAATAAAAAATGTGGAGGAGACTTACAACTCTTTCATTCTACAGTTCGTTGGGATCAGTGACAAAGCAAAACTGCAAATCAACCAGTTATTCACAGCAGAAATCTTTTTGAAAAATATAGTGGCCCGATGTCTTCTGACAGGGTTGATGACATTGATGGCACAAGTGATTGACTCTGCACTCACAATATACAATATAACATTTGAGCTATACAATATAACATTTGTGATATACAATATAGAAAAGAATTTGAGAGCTGTAGGATAAGGAAAGTTTTTGGTGAAATGTAAAGCTTTTAGTATGGCTTTATAAAACTTGAAATATAGTGCATGAGAGGTAAAAAGGACTTCATTGGTGGGTTTTTTTTGCTATACAGGCATTGCTATGATCTGTTTAGAAAATACCTGTGTGAAGATTCCTTAAAAAATAATTACATTTCTCCTTCACCATCTCAGACTGTCAAAATATGAGACAATCATCCTGCATGGCCGATATACTGGCCTGACACTAATATGAATATGAAAACGACTCCGATTTTGGGGATAAAGGATTTTTAATGGACTAGATGCACAAAAGAGCTTTTACACCTAATGGATTAATTATTGTAAACATTGGGAGTGATGTTAGTCGGATAGTTTTTGGAGTTCTGTATAAGTCTTTCTTGTATTGTTTCTTTTGGATTATTGTCCTCTTAGTTTATATGGCCACGGAGCTCTGACATTAGGTTCTGTGAAAGATTGCTTCACTTAGATTGTGTTAAAGCGCCTGTGATGTGGTGAACACATTAGGTCTGCTCAAGAATCTTTACTGCGGATGGTCACAGTGGGGCTGTTGTGCCAATTATGAAATTACAGGCAGTGGTGAATGAAATAGAAATTTGTACAGGCTGTCCGTGTGTGGGTGTGGTTCATTAATGGAGCTTTATTTACAGCCATTCATACTGAATGCAAGGATGTCACTGACATTCTGTTGGAAATCGATTTAATACACATTTTGTTTTTCCCACTCTTTGCTGTAATGGAGAATAAGGGTAAATTGTAGGATGTTTGGCTACTCGTTCTCTACGGTCCTGCTAGTTGTATCTATTAGTGAGGTCTATCTCACTGGAATAGCCAACTATTGTTTTGTCACTAGCTGTAAGCACCGTAGACACTCCTTCCAGTTGTAAATAGTAGTCTAAGGAGGATATTTGGTGTTTTTAAAAAAAACAACATTGCCCAATATCTTTTATCAGTTTGCTCAGTTTTGCAAATCAGACTTTCGATGCTGCCAAGAACCATCTATTCAGATGGTAAAGCATTGTCCGCTTTTGCACAACATATACATTTATGCTACATGTAGCATCTAGAGACACCCGCAAAAAGTTATAGAATTTGTGTTGATAGTTCTCACATGCTGCATCTACTGCATTGGCGTGCAAAAATAGATATGAAGCAGTTTCCTGGCAACGCTTTGGTGTATTAACACAACTTGGTGTATGTCATAGGCTTGACCTGAGGTAGCATGTGCAGTTTCATCACAGCACCACCTACTGGTCCAGAGATACAGAATGTATTTTTGCTTATAACTTTTGAAAACTTCTGAGAGTGGTCTCGGCATGTTCCATTGTCTGCTTTTTTTGGGTGTTTCATTTTGAATTTTGTTGAAAAATGCAGTATTCATTAAATGTAAACAACAAATCGTTGCGAAACTTGGTATGGTTCATTGGGAGTTCGGACAGCACATGCAAAGTTTGGGGCTGGCCCCCCAGTTGTTAAAAAATTAAAAAAAATAAAATATTTGGAATATTGATAACACTTAATTGAAATGCCACCTTGTCATGTGACTACATTCTATGGCTCATGCCAAGTCCTGCGATACCAAATTTGTCATAGTCAAATCTGAATTATATTGAAAACCTACTTTAACTCCTCCTGCAGCTTTTGTTCAATTTGCACGAAACGTGGTGTGTTGCATCTAGAGACACTCACAACTACAAATTATGGAATTCATGCTGATTGTTAATACATTTAATGGTGGGCATATAAAATGGATTTCAGGCTGTGTCTTTACAAGTAAAAAATACAAATTAAAAAAAAAAATCATAAATTTGGTGACAGCGCCACCTATTGGTCAAAAGTTAAAAGTATTTTTTCTTTTTTTACATTTTTTTAACGGTTTACTTATGTTTTCTTTAACTGATTTTATTAATTTAATTATCAGAGATGCCCACAGATATTTTCCTTTCTATCATTGATGGGCTTGACTCCGTAATTGCTGCTTGTAGATATATTTATTATTATACTTTCTGCATCCAATAGCATTATTAGCTTTCGATTAAATTTCATAATCTATAGTTATCAATCTTCGGTCAATCTTAAGTTACTATATGTAACACATCATTTGAAAAAAAATAATGGTAATTATTGTAATGGTAATAATATCACACTTCAGACACCAAAAAGCAATTTTGTAGAATTTGGAATCAGGCAAAACTAATTATATTTAAATAAACACTTCACGCAATTTTGCCCTCAATTCTTCTGTCATTGTCAAGCATGTGTTGCAGATTTATACATTCATATTATGTTTATTTGTAAAAAACAGACGACAGACACTACGTCTGTTTACCAAATTTAACAGCCTGATCTCTTTGGAAAACAGAACTATTTTACAGGGTGTCGATATTTGTATGAATTTTTACAGTGTGATTTGTACATGAACATATGAATGTAAAGTAGTTATGACTTGCCACTAGATTTGTGTGGGATTTCATAAAAAAATTCTATAAATTATTTCACTGAACCACACTTGAAATCTCATTTCTTTTTCTTGGATCTTTCTCCTGTGTGTTTATGATTTCTTTTGTGGATGGTTATTTTTTTTTATCACATGATGCTGTTATCCTTTCTTGTGAGAATGTTTGTAAATGGATACAATAGACCAGATACCTTATTTTGTGCTATGGTAAATTTAATGGTTAATGCTTTAATAATACAGCGAGTGAAAACTTTGGACTTGTCATATATAAAAGTGAGTTTTTGGACACACAAAAGTGATTTAATCACTATCTGATCACACTGGGGATGTGCTGAAATGAAAGTGACATATTTGTCAGATATGGTAACCCATACTCGAAATGTGACTTCTGCATTTAACCCATTACTAGTGTCAAGTGAACACACACACACAGACACCCAGAGTAGTGGGCAATCAGGATTAGGTGCCTTGCTCAAGGGCACTTCAGTTGCTACCTGCCAGTGCTGGAACTGAACCAGCAACCAGCAAGCCTGACTCACTTACTAGTAGGCGACAACTGCCCCTATCAACAATCATCAATACGATTTGCTGTTGCATTGGCCAGGAATCAAACCTGGGCCTCCCGCGTGGCAGGTGAGAATTCTACCACTCAACCACCAATGCTTTTTAAGACGGTAAATTGCAGCTCAACAATCCTCTTTTGTAATGAATGTGTAAAGAGGACCAGTGACGTTTAGATGTTAAGTGAACTAGCCATTTTGGTGCATTATGAGAGCTGGAAATGATTGACTACTCATTTGATGAATTCTGGTGAAGGACAAAACAACAAAAAGAAAAAAGGTAAAATTTTCAGATGTCTTAGGAAGTTGATTCTGTTATATTGCTTGGTTTGCATTCACTGTTGTCTGTCCCAGTTCTGCTTTAAGGCACAGACCTGCTGATATGTGTTGTAAAGTGCTGTTTACTGCAGTGAGTCCTGGCAGAGGTCAAAGGGGTTTCAGATATCAGTGCAGTCCTCTGTAATCAATGCAGACACATTCAGTGTCCCTCTCACAGCTCTCTTACGCTCACTGTGTAAACTGGAATTATGAATGTTCTTTAAAAACAGACAATAATTGAAGAACAGGGTCTTTTAAAGACATATGACAGCTTTGTATGAGGAATAGCAAAATTGTAATTTTCATTTGCCAAAGCTTAGTCATAAGACACCAATGGCATTTGCTTTCATTGAGGTCAAACCTTGCTGAAAGTGTTGAGACTTAATGTTTTATAATCTGCCTGTTGGGAATTCTCTTGGGGAATAAAGAAATGATTTTTTGTAATTAGATTCCAAAAAATGTAAAGCATTTAAATCAAGAATATTGGTACATTATCAGAGAATCTGAACTAACATCAGTTAGAACGCAAAGCAGTAAAGTTATTGTAACGTAAACAAGCGTTTAAATCAAATTGGCCATATATCTTAATATAAATATAATATATTAATATATATATCATTTTTTGTTCAGTTTGCTTGAGTTACTTTAATTTAAAATAACCTTGAGAAAATGAGATCAAGAATCAAGAAAACTTTTCTAGAAATGAAAAATCAAGTCAAATTCATATTCATATTTAAGTATATGAAAACATACAAATATAAATACAAAACACAACAAATTTACATAAATTCACAATGAAACCTACACTACTTATAACCCAACTACAATAATTGAACACTAAATCAACACTAAATAACAGCTGCAGTACTAATACTTGCAGCAAAGTAATCTATATTCTTGGTACTCTACAAACCGTCTGTGGCAAAATACGACACCTCTCCTGACTTACTGCATGTCCTGCACAAGAGAAAACCCTCCTAGAAAAGCCCTCCAGGGCTCATTGCTAAGGATTTTTTCTACTGACCTAGTCAGGTGAGTGGTTAAACTTTGCTTAATTTTTCACTGACCCCACCACCAAAAGTAATAAATAAAATGGGTACAAATTCACAGATCAACGGTATACCGTTACTCATGTGTTTTTTTTAACTGTTGACGTTCACTTAAGACATAACAGACAGGTTTACAAGGATACTTGTCAATATGGGCATTTTTACATAATTTTGTGTACATATGTCTGTTCAAAGACAATAAGATGTGAAAACTCAATTCAGCAGCTGCGTGCTGTCTGAAATGCGGTTTTATAGGGGAAGCTTCGGATGTTGCACGTGCAAAAATTCTCAGTGCCAGTACTGAATTGAAATCTTTTACTTCTTCTTCAGCTTAAACATTTAAATCAGCAAAGCTTGAAAACACCTGCAAATGATAAACTTTTGTGATGTTGTAGCACTAGCCTGATTGGGCAAATGACAGTTCCCTTAACTGTAACTGAAATGTTATTCATGCTGCCCCCTGGCCATCGGACAGTCCTTATTGCAGAGCACTAAGTTGGAATGTGAAAACATGGACAGTAACATTAATACAAAGACACGTTGGATTTGTATTATCAGGGCTTTCTGACTTCATGTGAATTTTCCCAAGTGAGCGACAGTATGCATTATTTTCTCACAGAGTCACTCTGAAAGGTGGTTGATGTTTTGAATCATTTTCTCCCAAAATACTCATGTGAAAAACTAAAAACATGGATTCTTGGCATTAGAATTCAACTTAAGTTGAATGAAACTTTTGAAGTGTTTGAGTCACCGCTTTGGTCCAGTGTAGTAAAAATGAAATCCAAACTTTGAATATTGTGTGAATTTAATTTGATGCACAAACAGTCAGAGGAAAATAGAATGGTGACTAATTAACAAATGATAAACTGTTCATTGCACCCAGTGTTTTTATTGTGATCACAAGTTATGCACTGAATGGTAAAATTCTAGACACTCTGGGCATGAACGGAAAAATGAAAAAAGAAATTTATTCAGGTTTTCCGTTCAAGGCATCTGCAGTACAGCCAGTACCCCAAATGTGTTAAATGTGACCAAATGTGTGTTAAAGTATTTAAGTATATTACATCACACAAACTACATATGTAATCATGTTTGTATTTTGACCATACTATGCATCTGTTCATGCTCATTATTAGGGGTCAAGCCTCCAAGGGGCGAAAGTTTTGCCACGGCAAGCACCACTCACATTTTCTTCAGAAAATGTACCTATCTAGTTATTATTATTGAATTTTTCTGTGTGCGTCCATTCAGCTGAGATTTCATGACTTTTATCAATTGTTGTTGTTTATCGATTGACTTGGCTCTTCTTACAAGTAGGTGGCACTTTCTTCTCTAGAATGGCCATATTGAGCATTGCACTTTCCCTATTCAAAGTAATAGAAGTGTGGCGTCTTGTTAATATTGTAAAATCTTTGAACTGTTAAAATGTATATAATTTTAAATATTTTATTCCACTTTGTTCAATCGTTAGGGTTAGGGTTATGGAATCCATTATGTTTTTACTTTTTAGATTTGGTTATTATCAAAACAATCAAGTCATGATTCAAAGAAAATTACATTTTAAGATCAATGATTATGAAACGTCAGGAATTATAATTGATGCATTGAGAAGTTAATGGTTACAATCTTAGTAGTTAGCCTATTTAGTTTAGTTTATAGTAGTGTGGGTGCTATACATTTTCTGTTAGAAACATGGCAGAAGAGTGTCACAGAAAAGCATTTTAAAGTGTGGCATGTTTTAGCTTCTGGAGTGTCAGAGTGTGTGTGCTCATGTTTATATAGAACTGTCTGATAAAGCCTTTCGTTTCTTGTTTTATCTGACAACAAGGACTGACCTAAATGCTTAAACAGAATGTCTTGAATTTACAATTTGATGTGCTTTAATTTAAAACATAATGCACAAAGCCTTTTCCCTAGTTAAGATAATTTAAGACTTTAAATAAATATAATTTTATTATAAAATTATTTTTAAAATTGTATTTATTATAATAATTGTTTTTTAATAAAGAACAGAACAAATTTCAGACATGTTCAACAAAAAATACATGGTATTATTGTAAATAATTTATGAAATGTATATTAAGACTAATCAGGCATACTAGGTTTATAGTAGGTCAAAAAAAGGTGACTGGACCGATAAAACTACAAAATCATTAAGCAAGATATGCCATTCCAGCTAACGTGGAGATGGCATTTAAAAAGATAACATCTTATGGACAAACATCTTATGGATCTTATCAACAGACAGTAAAAACTTGAAAACAAAGAGAGATATAGATTGAGCAGTCGAGTAATTCAGAGCACAGGCAGACACTTCTGTTCTTTGTCATGCTAACACAGAAATGCTGAGCTGTGTTGTGACTCTTGCTCTTTAAAACTCTTCTCCAGCATCCAGTCACCTGTTCTGCTATCCAGTGCCGACATCAGCAGCTGACTTTAAAAGCAGGATCTTCATTCAGATCAGTCACAACCTAATAAGTGACTGATCTGAAATGTTCTTCATACTGTAGACAACAACTGAATGTGTTACCCTCACGTGATATTTAGATTGCTTGATAACAGTAGTAAATAGTGTTTTACATGCATTTAATGGTGTTTATACTGTATGATTCAGTAGAACCCTGTGACCTTTGTGTTACTATCACTGTGCTCTGCTTGAGGCACTATGGAAACACTAATGTTTGCTGGTCTAAGATATGCCGCCAAAATGCTAGCATCACATCTTTCGCAAAATTTGCTTAGGTGTCCTGAGGTGTCCTGAGTTTCTAAGGTATTGCTAGATGGTTTAATGGGTATTTGGATTGTTATGGGAGGTTTCTTTCTTTCTACTTTGAGTTGCTTACTTGCCCAAGTAATTTAAAGAGCCCATCCATTTGTTCTTCTACCGTTCTGTTTGCTTGTTGTTTGAGAGGTGTCTAGGGCATTTCCAGGGTGTCTTGTGGTTGCTAGGGTGTTTAGGGTGGTTTATATGGTTGCCTATGGGCCCCAGTATTGGCTTTACATGTCCTGAGTGTTTTTTAAGTGAGATTTTCTCAATGGTTAAAAACGCTTACAAATGCGTTAGCACACCTCTCCTCAACAAGCTGTACAATTTGAAGTTTCCTTCATGTCATAATGGACCATACATACTGTTGATGTAGTATTTAGGATTAGGATAGTTTACCAAAACTATGAGCACAATTACTTGTCTTAGCAAACACCACTTTGGTTTCAGAGCTATATTTGACTAAACTGTTCAGCTGAGCTGTACATTAACTTTCAGAAAGTGCAGGATGTGCTCCTGGCCAGTGTTTAGTTTCATGTGTGGATCATTTGATACCTTGCTGAGTCACCAGTTCCTCTGAATGCTGATTGTCAGGGCCTGCAATAGGCTTTCTGCCATTATACCACAACTCAGCATAATAGGAATTCTAGTTTCGTTTCTTGAGGCTTAAATGAATAGTTCACTTAAAAATGCTTCTCTCATTAACTTCTCTCATTATTTTGTCACCCTCATGCCACCTGCATGTATGCTGATGTATTCCTTTCTTCAGCTGAGCACTAAGATTTTGTTTTATGAAAAATGCTGTGTCCATTTGTCTGTTTAATGGGAGTGAACAGGACTCAGTATTGGTGATCCGAAAAGCACCTATAGCCATTAAGTTGAAAATGTGCATTGTTTTCCGACACATACCTGCCCTTTCACTTCAAAAGACATTTATTATTACACTGGAGTTGTTTTGATGATGGCTGTGCTGTTTGAATCATCATGAGTTTGTGTTCTACACATTCACACATGGTAAATATTATGAAAATCCTCACCTGAAAAAATTAAGTCAAACATCTGGGATGGCATGATGTTGATGAAACTCAATTTGTTAATTTAATTTTCTAAAGAAGAAAGAAAAACAGCTTTGCAGCTTGATTGAGACTGGAGTTATTTTGGTTTAGATGAGGGATCAGCCACGTTCCTTCCTGGAGTTTGTCTTTCTGTGAGTTTGTTTTTCTTCAAAGCTTCATGTCTATTCTAATAGCTTCCTTGTTAAGAATGAAGCCCAGTGTTTAGCTTTGCTAAATTATGCTTGTGTTGATGTTAAAACAGTTTTCTGTCCATAGCAAAGCCTTCACTAAGTCAGGACTTGTCAGTTGTCCTGGTTTAGAGGAGGTATGACCTTAATCTGACAGCTAAACAGGAATAAAGAAGTTTAACTTACTACACCCATAAAACAAAATGACAGTCATGATGTTACACCAGCAGCATTTGCAGGTAAATGTCTCTTCTGATTTTTGAAGTTCATTCCTTTCTGCATTGGTAGTTCACTCAATGACAAGTGGAAACGGTGATTTTGTGCTGCTTTAATGACATAGATGTGTTTTATCCAGTGATGTGAAGTGGGAGTGGGATGCTTCTCCGACCGATGGCAAATGAGAGAAAACAAGGTTGTGAAACCTGTGTGAAAACGGTATCATGCAACATACAACTAGTGCAATCCCATACTAACATTGTCTGTGTACATCCATATCCAATATTATATAACAACTTATACAATATATAACTTCAGTGTCATGAGCACCACACTGTAACAATATCACATTGGAAACTAGGGCTGTCCCAACAAAGGTTTTTCTAGTTAACTGGTAGTCATTCAGTTAAGCCATTAGTCAAAGTTGCACGTTTATAATATTAATTACGTAAAAAATGAACTGGGGAGGGGTAATTAGATAATGGTTTGTATTTCACGGATGAGAAAAGAATATTATATGCAACATTGCTAACCTTGTTCTACATTACATAAAAATACTAAATCATAATAATGAGCATTTAAAAGATAAATTAAACATACACATAAAGCGGTACACATTATATAATGTATACATTATATAGAAATGAATAATTGAAAGACAAAGCATCAAACACTACATTAATGGGCAATTATCTAACTCACTGTTTTTTCTCTGTTCTCAGTCTTGTGATATGAGAAAGGAACACATTCTTGATATTCTGTTGGGTTATCTATTACCTTCTCAAAATGAACACTTGATGTCCTTTGATTTCATAATTACCACATAACCATCTGGCCATTACAGAGTGTGTGACTTCACAGTCTTTCATTTTTCATAGACTAATTAAAATTTGTTTGACTAAGCCTTTTCTCTTCGACTAATGATTAGTCAACTGTTAGCTGTCTGGCCTACTGGTAACCTGATAACAATATACACATGAGTACCAGAAAGGAAGTGTTGGCATAGAGCAAGCTCAGGAATTGTTTTGGTAAGTCTTAGCCTAGGGCTGTATGATTGCGATTACTGATTTTTATAAATAGATTTTGCACTGAGGTATGTTTTAAAATGTGTTTGTGAAATACTTGATTACTCATGTATTGCAATAAGTTTAAAAAGGTTTTAAACTCACACAGCATCTTATATGATTTAACATGTTATCTGGTGTTTATGGGGGGTGCACACTGTTACATCTCAGCAGGGTAAGATGACTAGCGGACAAAAAGCATGTGGCAGGCAGAAGGTGCTTGGAAATCAATATGGATAAATCATTCAAACTAAAACAATAGTAAAATAAGAAACTTAAAAGTCTTGCTTAATTATCAACTTAAATACATTTAGTGTAAATAATAAAGCAAATTACTAAACCCTTGTTGTATTTGTGGTACACAGACAGCATTTGTATTATGCATTATGGTATGATAACCTTAAACAAAACAATCACAATTTCATGGTATGGCTACAAGCCATGTAGCCATACCATGTAGCCATAAGCAACAATGAACATTTTGGACAGTAGTAAATATGTATGTCAGGTTAAATAATTTTTTTTATTTTATATAAGTTTATATAAACCATAAGGTGGTGCCATCTTTATTATTTTATTAGTTACTGGGGGAAAAGTTCCAGGGGTTCACCTCCTTCTGGCATCCTACACACAGGTGACTGGAGGGGAGGAGTCTTGTTACCCTCTACACTGCACCGGACCTAAGGGATTCCTGCACCTTCTGTTTTTGATGCCGTTGTGAGGCATAAAAAATATCTCATACCGCAGGAGCTGTATAACAGAAAATCTGAGTGGTTTTGAAACTGTGACTTTTTCAGACCATGGTATACTGTATCTTGAAACCGGTAACCGGTCCAGTGTAAAATCACAGGGAACACAGTGCATCCGCATAGTAAATGCACCTCTTGCACTCTGATTACGCATCAACTGTAAAACAGATAAGTCAGGACTGCTAAAGGACAAGTAAAAAAAAATGTTTTAAGACCTCTGATTTCCAACTACATTTAGTATACATATTAATGTATACTAAATGTCCACTTGCACTTAATTACAGCTGTCCACTTGCACTTAATGCAAGTAGACAGCTGTAATCACAGCTTTTAATGTAATCTTTGTACTCCTTTGCTTTGCACTTTTTTGCTTTGATGTCTTCGTTATAAGGTCTTTTAAAATTGTCATTTTAAATAAATGTATTTTATTTGAATTATCACAATGTGTAGGAAATCAGTATTTTGGTCATTAGGCAATGGTTATGGTATTTAATTAAAACATATATAATATATATATATATATTGCAGTTGTGACAAACCTCCTAATAAAGACATAAATGATTGTGATCAGTGTCAATATCATCTGATTTCAGATGACTGGTGCATCGTGTGGGCTGTAAAAAATCTGACACAAATGCTGATAGAGCTTGTGTTGTATTCAGAACGTTTCTGCCATTAAGCTGACCTTCAGTGTGACATATTGACTGGGTGGATGGGTGAGGTCTGTATTGGGTTATTAGGTTTATCCTAAAGCTGCTGTGTGCTAAACAGAGGGGTAGCATGGACTGAATCAAAGTAAAACAGCTACTGAAAATCTTTGTGCTACTGTAAGTGACTGGGATTGTTTTCGTTGAGAGCAGGTCATTCTCAATGACCAGTTCAACAGTCATAGAATGTCACTGAGTCAATCTTTGATAACAGCAAACAACTTTAGTTTTATCTTGAAGTGTTCTAACTAGAGATTATTTAAATTTCCTGACAAATGAAATGCAGAGCCAGTATTTAACAATTGTTTTATCAGTGCACATTGGTAACTACATTTTTTGGATTGCAGCAGTAAACACACTATATGCTTAATGTATATGCTATGTGCTTCTAATTGTAATAAGAACGTCACAAAATATAATAAAACAACTTTGAGTGAATAGAATGATTTTAAACATTTCTCATGTTTTGTAAGGTTTAGGTATTGTATGAAAAGGTGTGTGAAAGCCCACTATACTGGAATAATTCAACAATATAAGAAACAAACCTGTTTTTCTCAACTGTGATAACACGACCTGTTTTGACTGCTTTTACTGTGAAAATCCAGCAGATTGACAGACTGCCACAGACATCATGTACCAGTGCTCTTTAATTCACAGACACAAGCCACATGAGTCACATGATAATTGCTAATTGTTTTTGAACATTTTAGTACTTAACACAATAATAAATGTATATGTACACAGCAAGTGCACATAGTAATTTGGTAATCATGAATAAAATGTGTTCATTTTCACACAGAAAAGACAAATCAAGCTCATGATTCCACACACAATGCAGAGTATTATGTTTCGTAATAGTATACCAAGGGGAAGCATGGATATTGAACATAGCAGAGGGCCTAAAACAGACCTTTGTGGCACATAATTGAGTGGTGTAAACTTTGATAATTCCTGTTTAAATAAACAAAATGGTAATGGTCAGACAAGCAGGATCAAAGCCACCCTAATGTCTGTCCCAATGTAATTTTAAATGATCTAAAAGTATGTCATGATCAGGGTCAAAAGCAGCACTACAATCAAGTAAAACTAGTAGTAAGATGCAGTCTTGGTCCGATGCAGTAAATAAGTCATTTGTAATTTTTGAACATTAAAGTCGGCATGAAATAAAAAGGTATTCATCTTATTTACATGTACTCTTCTTAACTTAAAACAATTCCTTTATCTAAATTTCCTTTAGATAAAGCATTGTGTTTGCAGTGCAAAGGTTGTGGGTTCAATCCCAGGGAGCTCACATACTGACAAAATGTCTGCCAAATGCATAAATGTAAGAGCAAGTTAATGTTCCTCAACTTGACAATTTATAGTAGTAACTCAGTGCCAGTGTTACAGAGGAGGCTCCCGATCCACCTCCTCCATACCACCAGAGGGAGCCCTCACCTGAATGTTAACCATTTCCGATTCAAACTACAATTCCCATCATACCTCCTGGGATTGACCACTCCCCTCACTAACACCTGCGCCTCATTATCCATTCCCTATATAAATCTCTAACAAACACTCAACAACTGCAAAGTCTTGATTTGCCCTGGCCATCATTACTGAGCGTTTACCCCTGTGTTTAAGATTACCTGTTGTTACTCTTGGATTGTTTTTTGTTCCTAATTGTTTGCTGCCTATAGACCCGTTGGATTGTTATTTGGATTGCGATTGTTTACTGCCTGCCCTGATCTCTGCCTGTCTCTCATTTAGCCCTTGCCTTGCCCTTGTCACTTCTGTTTGCTGGTTCTCGACCCTGATTATTTTGACCATTCTAAATAAAGCTGCAAATGGATCCCCATGCCTCAGAGTCCTCATTACAGCCAGAAAGACACTGAAATGGTTATGGTTCAGTTGTTTTGACAGAATGAGAAAGATATATTTATAGTTAAAATATTATTTGCTTGTCAGACATTCCCTTTTTTTAAAGAAATGTGGTATTAGATTTTTGCAAAGGGAGGCATATTTAGGCTGCAGTTACATTGCAAGTTTTAATGGTCAGATCTGATCTGAAAGTCCATATCAGTTTTTTTTGTCCCACCCGTTTACACTAACCCTAACTGCCTCGTATCGTATTAATTATTTACATTAATTTCCCGGCCAAAAAGATTCCACTCATTTACTAATATGAGCGCCATGATTGACCCTCGAGTTGTGGATGGACTTTTGCTAATTCATCTGTTCAGAAGTCTGCAAAAAAGCGAAAGCGTTTTTTTTAATGCTGCTATCGTAAAGACAGCTGTAATGCTTTCCACATCTGTGACACAACAACTCTATATAGCCTTATAACTCTACATGTCCTTGTATTTGGCTTTAATCAGGTTCAGTACGTGCGAAATGATGACGTTCAACGCAATCTGTCGTGGAACTTCTCGTGCTGATTTTTGTACTTGCATATGCAACAAATTCCGATCCATGTCGGAATTTGAAAAAATCAGATTTTTTTGTGTAGTGTAAATGAAGCCGTAGGTTCCCATATCGCTTAGACTGAAGCATATAGAACGTTAAATATGTAGCTAGCTAAACTTTCTGAAAAGAACACAAACAGTTCTATTTCCTTATTTCTGAACTGTCATCACTGGCATATAATGTAATAGGGACTGGTAAAATTAACAGATTTTACTAACAAATCTACCAGTCTCTAAAAAAAATGATGCTGACATTTGTCTCAAGTCATTTTTCTCCTCCTGTAATATGGCTTCAAATTTTAGGAGAAAAATCACACAATTAGTGGATTACTCAGTAACTGTTAGGGGTGTAACATTATACCAGTTCAGTTCAGTACCGGTTCAGTTCATATTACGGTTTTGGGGCCACTGTTCTGTTTGCTTCGGGGGCAAGGTTCATGGCATGGCACCAGAAATGAAACACCAACACAGCACAGAGTAGTAAAAGAAATAATACAACCAAAAATAACATTAAAATAGTATGTACAGTAAGAACAAAGAGCAAATAGTGTAAATTGTGTGCAAAAGAGAGCAGTAAAAGTGGCTGAACCATTTTGTATGGGATGGGGGGGGTGAGGTGTTACAGTTTAGTGCATCTGGGGGCAGAGAGGGAAGAGTTTAAGTTCCTAACAGCCTGGTGGATGAAGCTGTTTTTCAGCCTAGTGGTTTGGCCCGGAGGCGCTGAAACCTCCTTTCTGATGGCAGAAGACTAAAGAAGCTGTGTGAGGGAGCAAGCTGTGGGTGGGAACAACACAATATGCTGAGTGCTTTCCGGTTTAATCTGGTATTGAAGATGTTCTTGAGGGAAGGTAGTGTGGCACCAGTGATCTTTCCTTCTGCATTCACTATGTGCTGCAGAGCTTTTTGGTTGTGGGTGGTGCATTTACCAAACCACACAGTGATGCAGCTGGTCAGAATACTTTCAATGGTGCCCCGATAGAATGTGTACATGATGGGTGCCAGGACTCTGGCTTTTCTCAGTTTGTGAAGGAAATAGATGCGCTGTTGGGCTTTTCTAGCCAGTGATGTAGTGTTGGTGGTCCAGGAGAGGTCCTCTGTTATGTGCATACCCTGAAACTAGGTGCTGCTCACTCTCTTCACAGCAGCATTGTTGATGGTCATAGGAGGGTGCTGGGTGTGTGCTCTCTGAAAGTCAACGGTAATCTCCTGTGTTTTCTCTGTATTTAGAGAGAGATTGTTGTCACTGCACCACCTGGCCAGTTGGCACACCTCATCTCTGTAGTTTGTCTCGTTTTTGATGAGACCCACAACAGTTGTGTCATCCACAAATTTTATGATGCGATTGGTGCTGTATGTTAGTATGCAGTCTGTGGGTAAGCAGGGTGAAAAGCAGGAGGCTGAGAATGCATCCCTGGGGGGTCCCTGTGTTCACTGTGATAGTGTTGGATGTGTTATTTCCAACCCAAACTGCCTGTGGTTTCCCATGTAGGAAATCCAGCAGCCAGTTGCACAAGGAGGTGTTTAGACCAAGCTGGTCTAGTTTCTGTATTAATTGCTTTGGGATGATTGTGTTAAATGCCTAGCTGAAATCTATGAAAAGCATTCAGAGCAGTGGAGACTGTGAAGAGCAGTGGAGGCTGTATCATCAGTGGATCGGTTTCACCGATAGGCAAACTGGATGGGGTCCAGGGGAGGAGGGAGGATGGTTTTGATGTGCTGCATCAAAAACTTTTGACAACTGTCCGTTCAAAGCACTTCTTTATGATAGGAGTCAGTGCAACAGGACGGTAGTCATTAAAACCAGATGTGGATGGTTTCTTGGGGACTGGTATGATTGTGGTGGCTTTAAAGCATGTGGGGACAACAGCCTGGCTCAGAGAGATGTTAAAGATGTCAGTGAGGACATCTTTGGACACTTCTGCACAGTCCTTCAGTACACGACCAGGTATATTGTCTGGACCAGCTGCTTTTCGGGTGTTGATCTTAGAGAGGCATCTCTTCACGCTAGCTGGAGAAAGACACAGAACATGGTCATTGAGCGGGGGTGGGGTTTTGTGTGCAGATGTGGTGTCAAAGCATGCAAAGACGTTGAGGGGGTGATTCAGCAAAGAGATGTCACTGTCACAGGTCCGTGGTGGAGGTTTGTAATCTGTGATAGTCTGTATTCCCTGCCACAGGCTCCTTGTGTCTCTGCTATCTCTGAAGTTATAAGCTATCCTCCTGGCGTACTGTTTTTTGGCCTTTTTTATGCCCCGGGACAGGTTGGTCCTAGCTGTTCTCAGTCCTTCAACATTACCGGCTCTGAAGGCAGCACTTCTGAAGTGCACTCAGAAGGTTGTGGACCTCTCCTGTCAACCATGGCTTCTGATTAGCTTGTGTGAGGGTAGTACTGGTTACCGTTATCGTTATCATCATTACATTACATCATGCATTTGGTGATGTAAGCAGCGATTGTCTCAGTGTATTCCTGAATGTTAGTGTGATGATTGTGTATGGCTGCTTGCTTAAACATTTCCCAATCTTTGGTTGCAAAGCAGTCCTGAAGTGCAGAGGAGGCTTGGTGATTTTCACCCTTGGTCTATATGCTGGCATTAGCATCACAGTGGTGTGGTCAGAGAGGCTAGTGGGGGGGTGGGGTAACGCTTTGTATGCCGCTCTGTGGGTTCAAATGTCATACTATACACACTTGTTTCCCAGCACAGTGTGCTGCAATCATATGTTAATTTATTTTTATTATTACCCCTCTTGAAATCGTTAGTTTTTTTTCCTATCTATGGCAGCCCATAGAACTGTAAGTAGGAAAGTTGAAGAAATTTGGCACACAGATAAAGGACAGTCTAAAAAATTGTAACCATAGCCAATCTGGAGTCTCTAACTCAAACCCTCTAGCGCCACCAACAGTTCAAAGTTTCACTCATGTTGATGCTTATAACTTTTGACTCGTCCCAGAAACAAAACTCTTGGCTCATGCTGATTCAAACGCACCCTATGATGTCATTTTCCATCATGAAAATATTTCCGCCATTTTGAATTTTCCGAAAAACCTACTTTTTCAAAATCTTTCAAGGCCTTTTGTGCGATTTGCATGAATTTTGGTATGTAGCATCTAGAGACACTGAGGACAAAAAAATTATCGTTTTAAAATTAAACGGTTTTTGATTAAACCAACCATTCTAAAATAATGCGCAAACTAATTTGACGAAAAGCACGCAAAAATGGATGTGAGGCTGTATCTTCGGGAACGCTTAGGCATATTGGCACCAAACCTATTATGGCATCACAGGCATGACTTGGGAGTACATGCACAGTTTTGGAACAGCCCACCTACTGGTCCCAAGATAGGAAAAATGGCTATTTTGGCTTATTTTGGCTTAAACTTTTGAATGCTTTGTCCTAAAATCATGAGGCTCAATTGATTCCTTAAGGCATGCCAAGTCGAATGCTATCCAATTAGAGTCGAACAATTCCTTTGTCGGCCATTTTTAAATTGATTTTTAAAAATTCACAGATGTTCACAAATATTTCCCTTGGTGCCGTTGAAGGGCTTGACCCCGTAATTGCTGTTTACAGCTATATTTATAGCTGTAAACATATTTATAGTTGTTTTTTGAATAAACTTGCAGAAATATATCATTCATAACTACTTTTCAGTTAGTTAAACTTACTATGTCAATGGCAAGGTTAATGCCCACCATAGTTAGTGTTAAATGTGGGCAAGTTGTGAAAATGCTGTAAAGATAACAACAAATTAAGTCCTGATAGACAGAAAGTTGTTTCTAAAACATTGTTTATCTTTTTAGGTACGTCTTGTATGCAGTAAATTAAAGACACAAAATATGCATGAAGTATGACTATACGCATAAGATGCTATATAGTATATAAGGTTATAAAGGTGGTAATCACAGAGTCAGATTTTAGCCTTTTTTATGAAAAGTGTTGCTGTATTATGAGCAATCTGTCATCTCTCCAGCACTGTGCGCTTCTTTGATTATAAATGTGGCTGATTGTTTCATCTCAACTTGCTTAAACTGCAGAAAACTGTCAGCAGTCGGTTTCATTCCCAAGTTCATAAATGTTCATGATAGTTTCTTGGATTATTAGCATGAAATTTATGTAAAAAAAAAAAAAAAAAATGTGTGCAAAACTCAAAAACCTGTGCTAGTGTATAATATTTAGAAAACTATGTAGTTTATTTAGAAAAAAATACAGCTCTTAGTAGATGTTAAAAGAACTAATTATGATTTAATTAAATGTTAAGACAGAGAACTTGTTCTGTGACAAGTGGTAAAGTGAGGTCAGTCTCAACAGCGGGTTGGGCCTGGGGTCAGCAGGGGCCAGTGGGATTGCGGTACGACATGAGTCGTATGTCACGGCACATACTGTGGTACAACATGAGTACCACAGTATGTGCCGTGGGATGTGTATCATGGTTCTTCGGTTTGGTTTTGAATATCGTTACATCCTTTGTAACTATTCATCAAGGGCATTTAATATTTTGGTTTTCATCACTATCCAGCACTGGCAGATTGATGTGCTCTTGAGCAAGGCACCTAACCCCTGATTGCTCCCCAGGTGCAGCAGTGTTGCCCACTGCTCTGGGTGTGTGTGTGTGTTCACTCCTCACCAGTGATGGGTTAAATGCATAGGTCACATTTTGGGTATGGGCTACCATATCTGACAAATATGTCACTTTCACTATTTATGTTGGTTTTGCTTCTAACAAAGTAACAAATTTTGTTAAAGTAAGGAATTTTTGTCAAATTTAGTTGCTTTTAAAATGGAATGACCCTATTGTGAACACCTCTTGTGGTATGGTTCTACTCTCTGTGTGGACAGGCAGATTACTTGTTGTTGGGCATTTAGTTATAGACACAGTGTAAGCATGTGACATCTGTTAACCTGACCAGGGGTTAAATGATCAGGATGTGCATAACATTTTCAGCAGTGGATATGGTTGATATGAATTGTTTGTATTTTAATAAATCTTCAATTTAACAAAACAATATAGATTTGGGAGATCCCCAAATTGATAATAAATACCCAGGTTGGAGTACAGCAATGTAACAGCACAATGTAACAGGATTTTTACACACATCAGTCATATGCACATAGACCAGCAAGTAAAAAACATAGGAAATTGACAGTAATAGTTCTGAAGCTAAAACCTTTCGAGAAGTTGCTTCAAATGTTAATACTCTTTAACTGGCTGAACAAATACAGATTAACTCACTGACTAGTCGGTTATTATATTACTAGTTAACCACCTGACCACCAATCTGTAGTGACTCTGACTATGAATTGGAGACCTCACATACGCACTATACAGGCGGATCTTGATTGGTCAAATTATGTTTTGTTGAGATCAGACTTTGTGAATTATGTATTCATTTGGAACATCTCTTTTACAAAATTTCTTGTTGTACTTGTAATGTGTAGCATGTAACACTTGACTCTTATCTTATCAGCACACATCTATCGATGGCTACATCGACACACCAGCACCACCTGCAAAATCAGCAAGTCGACAGAGTCTCCCACGTTGTCGAAACTCTGTGGCATCCATCACAGACGAACAACCTCACATCGGGAACTACAGACTGCTCAAAACCATTGGCAAGGGGAACTTTGCTAAAGTCAAACTTGCCCGCCATGTTTTAACAGGACGAGAGGTGAGAGATTCGCTCAACACAAGGCTGAAATGCAGCCTTTTTCACATTTCGGTTGGTTGTCCAACAATGCAGTGGAAATGTGCTTTTTCACAAATGGTGCGGCTAATTGTCTAGGTGCATTGGTTGGTCTATATGCATGTAGAAAGAACCTATAGCCAGTTCCTGTAGCTTTAATGGCATGGAGCTACAATGGCCATGTTATGGGTTTAAATCCTAGGAATCACACAACTGGTAAAATGCACACATTGACTGAATTGTAGGTCACTTTGGCTGGAATTTGCTTGATGTTAAATAAGTGAATGTGTCTTTTGTGTGCTAAGGCCAGTGGCGAGGATTGTATATCTATATAGTGTGGTGCATGTTGCATATATAGATTAATGCTTTTTAAACGTGAAAAGGGACTTTTTGACCAAATTAAACTGAACCATGAAAATTTGTTACACCCCAATACATTAGCTATGTTTCCATCCACCTATTTTATGTGCATTTTTGGGGTAACACTTAAAAATACTGGTTGGAAACACAAAGATGCACATACATTTTTAAAATGTGCATGGAAAATGCTCAATTGAATCAGAAAAATTGCTTATCCGAAAAGAAGATAATGCAAATAATCTATGATGGAAAACACATTTACTAAATAAATTCTTCAATGTGCATCAAAAAAGTAATGTGACTTCACCTAAATAACTGTTGCATAACAGCATCTAATGTTGTTTTAGTCATTCTTAAAATCTTTAGCGAAAGTCTGTCATCAAAGCTGTTCAGTATACCTACCTCCCAGAACTGTCTTACATGACTATGTTCCTTAAGAGTTTGTGTTTGCAACTTTGGATGGAAACAGCTATTGGGCTTGTAATATAAAAATGATGAGTGTGCCCCCTGGGCTTTGTAGTGCATCCTTGCATCAGACTTGTCGACTGGAGTCTGAGACCACCCTTAGCCCTGTCAGTGATCACAGATTGACCTTCATTTGACATTGCTGGCAAAGACTGCCACACCTAAATTAGCAGAAATTTAATTGAAAAGGGGAATTTAAAAGACAATTTTGTTATCAAAAATATAAACAACCTGAAAGCATAATTTTCAAAAATTTCATAATTATCAAAAATATTAACAGACTGAAATCTGAAGTGTTCAAAATATGTAGATACAGAATATATCAATAATAGCATACTGATTAATATTTAGCATCAGTATATTACTTCACTATCATGTAGTAATATTATACTGTATTGATTTCTCCCCACCAAACTCCTTTATTACACGCCATGTACTAATACTTTGTCCTGACATGCAAAACTGTTTCCTGTCAACACTCATATAATGAAGGTTTATCTTTTTAAACACTTCACACTGAAACCTGGATCTCGTCGGGACAGTTTGAGAGATTCTTATGAGATCTAAAATTGGGTTTATGGGAACAAGCACTGGAAACAGCTTCTATTATTTACTGTCTCTATGTCAGGACCACCAGTGACTGGCGTTAAATAAGACCTGCAGTGTGTGAAGATCTACAGACCTCACTGATCATATATACTATATATGATTGTGTAAATAAACGTCACACTGTTTTTTTTTTAGGTGGCTGTAAAGATCATTGATAAAACACAACTCAATCCCACCAGCCTACAGAAGGTGAGCCCACCCTTTATATTCTTCATGAAATGCACACAAATGATTCTAGATCTGTTTGTTTGATCTCTCACATCAGGGTCCTATTTCAAAGGAAAAACACTTTGTTACACATATTTTTGTGACATAGTGTTCCTGTTCCAAATGAATAAAAATTTAAAAACAAATTTAATTCCAGTTCTGATTCTGACTTTTCTCATTACTTCAATATTGTAATAATTATTACAAGAAGAAAATGGTATAATACAATAATATGTTTTAATTGGTATACATAGACAAATACCATGATGTATCAATACATTACAGTGTAAAGATTATTACTATTATTACTACTACTACTTGTTTGTTTTTGTTTTTTGCATTACAATAATAGGATATTTAATTTTCTTTATTTTACTGTTCGGGACGTGGACATGTTTCATGTTTCACAGGTTCTGGGAGATTTAGCCAGTATCTGTCCAGCATGTGTAATGTGCTCAGGCACACCATTGGAGTACTAAAGCCCTTTCACTCAAGTTTTAATTTCAGTAGACTTGACCTTACTCAGGATTATATGGCAGTGACTTACAAGATTTTAAAGTGGTTGACTGTAATGTCTAATGCAAATTTTGCTGCTTTTTATGGCCAAAAGCCACCCACCCACACAGAGAGAAAAAGTCCATCGAACAAACCAAACGAACAAATATGAATGATTATTTCTGAACAGTCAGTTATTTAACATTTGTATATTTGATGAGGTACTGTACTCTCTCCTGCCTATGATGTCTGTATATGTGTGACTGATGTGAGACAAACACTCTGATCTGTCCAGTGTTGAGGAAGCTACTCTGAATTTAGTGACAAGCTACTTATAAGTTAGTTAAGATACAGTTATGGTTCCCTTCTTAAAAAGTAGTTGGCAGCACTACAAGTTAGTATCAAAAAGTAGCTAGCTACATTGAAACTACTTACATGAGATTTGCAAATCATTGTATTCTGTTTTTAACATTTTACACAGCGTCCCAGCTTTTTTGATTTGGGGTTGTATATTACAAATTACTGAATTGTTAATGATAAATGTTTTAAGAAAAAGATTTGGGGTTTAAAACAATTCAATGCAATACAATTATGATTTCAAAGATTCCTTTTTTATTTTGTAAAAATCCTAGAAATATACACTTAAACGTATGCATAAATGCAACGTTTTTGACAATTATGCATTTGGCAGATGGATTTTAGCGACTTACAGTACATTCAGGGTATACAGTTTATTTTTACATGTTGTCTCTGGGAATCAAACCTACAACCTTTGCACTGCTAACGCATTGCTCTACCAATAGAACTACAGAAACGTTTTAATACATGTACGGATCTCTATAGTGGATTATAAATGTGACAGGTGCTGTAAGGTGACGATCATGAAGTCTGTTATTATAATAGGCTGTTCACTTTCTATTAAACACACTTATACTAACACTGTTTTTTTTGTCTTTTTATGAAATGTACTACTATATTAATGGCCTTTTAAAACTATACCTATACCGTACTTTAATTACTTTAAACGCAAACAAATGGTTTGTCTCAGAAAACAGCCATCTATTACGTAGCCATCTAAGTTCAGAAATGTGATTTTTCTAATTTATGTGCTAATTTCAAGTGACTGTGTGACCCACCTTATACCACTGTGTGACCTAACTCCTGCTTAATGCAATCATGAGACAGTCTCTTCTCAGTGAACCATAAAGCCACAAGAGGCATGCGAGTGTGTGTGAAATGGCTGCTTCATATCATCCAGATTTTCAGTTAAATGTTTGAGGTCAGAAATGAATCAATTTCCTGTATGTTCATTTATTTAGCGGTGAAAATAAGCCAGCTGTGACTGCTGCTTCAAATGAAGGGTTACCCAGCAGCACACAGTTCTGTGAGGTTTCTCTTAGATCACTGATGTGGTCTAACCTCAGTGTTGTTCTGCTTTATGGCCTTTCCTCTCTCATCCAGCATTTGCTGGTCTGTCTTGTATGAGGATTTAAGCACTATTTGGAGTTATTGTCAGACCATGTGGAGCCTGTATACTGAATTTGTCAGAATTTCTGATCTGATTTTAGGGGAAAATCAGTGGAGTGGGTTTAAAATGTGTTAAAAGCATTTAATTAAGTTGAGAGAAGTACTTTCTTATTGGTGGCTAGGTGAAAAACAGCATGAAGGGCTTTGGGATGTTATGTGTGTTTGTAGAGAACTGACTGATCTCTTCTGTCAGCCCTTCCCATCATCACACCATACTGGCTTTTCAAAGCTAAAGTCATTATTTTCAGCTTATGACTTTAATCTGCGTATATGTGCAGTACTGTGCAGTATATGTGCAGTACTTGCATGGGTATCTTTCCTACATAGTGCTCACTTTAAGCGCTGTAAGCTCCAGGGTGACTAGCCAATAGTGTTGTTTACTTTACAGTGTACTTCCAGTGTGTGTGTCTTCAACCTTCATGAAGGAGGACCAGTGACAGGAAACACACTGTCTGCTGATGTCATTGTCTGACATGTCTGTATGAATCAGAGGGACTCCCACATATACTTTCTCTCTCTCTTTCTCTCTCTCTCTCTCTCTCTCTCATAGACACACATGCACACTGTAGGACCCTCTACAGGAAGCGATATACTTGTCATTGTCAGAGTGTAATGTTGTTGTGGTTGATTTTAGAAATATTGCTCTAAAAATAGAAGCCTGGGTGCCTTTCCTTGTTATTTTCCAAAACAGATAGCCAAGAAAAAAGACTTACGTTTTTTCTCGTTTCCCTTTTCACTTTCCTTCTCGTTCAAAATATATAAAATAAAATACCAACTAGAACTAAGCACAGACCTAGAGTAATCTTAAGCATCTTAAAGACTGATTACTACCTTGGTTTTCCTCTGTGCTGGAGGTTTTTAAATGTCTGCCTGTCACATTGACATTTGGCAAGCCATTTTGACACGAATTACAGCTAAACATTGCAAAGACTAGAGTTGTTGATAAGATTTGTTAGAATGCAGAAAAAATGTGACAATCTTTGTTTGATCATTGATCTCACAGCATAGTTCCACACAAGTGTACTTCACAGGTCACTTTCTGATTATTGGGATTGACTCTATTCAACAATTACAGTAAAACAATTGCTAACAACTACTTAACAAACAGTGTTTTATATGTAATTGTGTCACTGCATTTTTGTTTACATTTACATTTAGCAGATGCTTTTATCCAAAGTGACTTACAAGGTGAGGAAAACAACAAAGCGATAAATTATAGGGAGAAAACAATTGTTAATATATTGTTAATAAATTGTTCCCTATTAAAAACAAAACTATTCATCAAGCTCAGCCTTGATGAGTAGTTTGTTACCAAAATAATTTTAAAGAATAAATATATCTTGTTTTGAAGTTTATTAATAATAGCTTATTAATTAAGCTATTAATAATAGCTTATTAATTATTAGACCTTGTAGGGTAATGTGGGCTAAATCTGCGACTCTGTTACCTGTAATCCTTTTGTTTATGTTTGTTTAATTTATTATATAATTTATTTAATGTTTATTGCTATATAAATCAGAATGTTATGTCCCAAATTCTGTTTCTAAAAATTGCCAAAATTAACCAGCTTTCATACATCTCAATTTGTAGTCTAATCGCTAATTTTCTGAAGGTTAAGTATTTGCCTTTGCGTACATTTTGTGTTTGCGTACATTGTGCTTATTCTGGCCTGTTTTCTTAGACAGGAAGTGACAGTCTGGCTGACATGTGAAGTGGCCAATCACGGTTGTATGCAGTGGTTAGGGGAGGAGAGACAGGGACAGTGTCCAGATGTTTTGGTGTGGAATTTCTACTTCTAACTCTGAAATATTTACAAAGATTCAATGCCAGGAGTGACTAGCTTTTGTAAAGAAGTTAACACATTAATTTATAAAGAAAAGAGTTGGGCAGAGGTATGTTTTAAACGCTTTATGTATCTCAAACTCAATCAATGCACATTTGCAATATTAAAATTTTACAGCTTATAACTTGTTCCAAACCTTAATGCAAATACCTTTTTAACAACTATGTGTTTGTCATCTGATGGTATTCATACAGTATTTGTTAAATTTATTAAATTAGATGGTAAATAAATTTAGTGTGCAAATGACTATAGGTAAACGTCCAATCTGGACTCTTTAAATAAATTACAGATTTATTCTTATAATGTGAAATTCTGTAAATGATTTAATGAATCTTGCATGTTAACAAATGAACTTGCATCATACTGTCAGAACTCCTGCTCTGAATAGAAAGGTTAGGTGATCAAATCAGCAAAATCATGCAGGTACTGTAATTGCAGATTCATGGATGAGCATCTAATGTTGATTTTTGCTTCTGTTCTCTCTCTTACCTGCAGCTCTTTCGGGAAGTCAGGATTATGAAGGTCCTAAATCATCCTAATATAGGTAAGGCAGTGTTCAGATATTATGTTTAACACAGCATATTTAATATAAATGATCACACATCTCTTAAATGGCCCATATTTTACAGTTTTTTGGCATTTTATTTTCCTTGATGTCCACCTGTATAGTTTTTATGCGCCACAAAACAGTCACTGTTTAGTTTTCTTTTCCATTTTCCATTCTCTAGCTCTTACAATTAAACAGTAATTTTCCTTTAAGATGATTCATATAAATGAGCTCTGTTATAAATGGCTAACCTCATCATATGTGAAATGACCAGCCACAGTTAGTCATTGGTTGTAGCTTGTGATAGGGTATGTTTACATAATCTGAAAATTCCCTAAAATAATGCACACAAAGTAAATGAAACTAAAAAGAGCAGTTGAAAAACTAACTGAATAATCAACAAAAATAAATTAACATTTCCAAAACAACTAATAATGTAATAGTTAAGCAGCAGATACTATTGCCGACACCTGATATTACAAAAGATGCTTTAGAAGCAAAAGGCAGATTTACTTTCTATTTGCTAGATTTTGTGCCATTTGCTTAAGATGTTTAAGGGATAATGTACAGCTGGTCAGTTATAGAAAAAACCCAGACAGGGTGATTAGGACCATGACATGAAGGGGTTTATTCTAAAAAAACAACTGGCTGAATTTACATTATCCCACTTATTACATTTACATTTATGCATTTGGCAGGTGCTTTTATCTAAAACAACTTTCATTGTATTCAAGGTATGCATTTTTTATCAGTATTTGTGTTTCCTGGGAATCAAACTTTGCGCTGCTAACGTCATGCTCTACCAATGGAGCTACAGGAACATCTGTAGTTTAATTACATGGCTACTTACTACATGAGTAAATTACTGGACATGAAATGTTAATTTGAAATATTTTATTAGCTCATTTGGAACAAAAACAAACCTTCTCTGGAGAAAAAACATTTCTTATCAGCTTTAAGCCATAACAGTCTAAGTCACAACAGTCAAAAAAAACGAACATGCAATTTAACTTAGTTGTAAGTAAATTGTTTGCAAGGTCAAGATGACTCACAGTACCTGGATGATCTGTGTTATTAGTTTTAGGTGGTGGTTATTGGGGAATAACATACCTTGGAATGTTCTTACTGGCCAATCAGAATCAAGTATTCCAGAGCACCGTGTAATAACAAAGTTAACACGTTATACACTGCATATATAGCATGATTAATTTTGATATCATTTCTATAAATTGAAATGCTAATTCGGTATAAAGAGGGTTCATTCAACATTGTTTTAGCAGCTTAGTTTTAATAAATGGTCTGACTGGGACATATAAATGTTAGTGAATGTTTTATTGTACCAAAATCCAACCAAAGAGCAAGAAAGTTGTATGATTTTTCTCCATGTTTTCATGGTATGGCTGTTTTAAACATGCTGTAAGTGACACTTGATATATGGAAACAGTAGCTGTGTGTCATTTTGAAGGACTCTAGTGTTATTCCTCACAACCTCAAACTAGTGTGAGCTGATGCCCTTCATAGGACGCACAGGTAGGTACAGGACAGATACCTTTCATATACATAATGCCTGTCTGCAGGTTTATTTGAACATCTTTAAATTAATCTCTTTTATTTGTCAAGTTTTTAAATATGACCTTCTGCTTCCTCCTGATTAAATGTTTACACAACTGTTCTGCTGTACAGCCCTTAAAAGCCCTTAATGTTTTTTTTGTATTGTGTTTAGAGATGTTTAACTACTTACATACTGTCAGTTCAGTTGCATGGATCAGCTGAATCAACCCTTAGTCACTGATTCTTATGCACCATCATCATCATTCCAATGTCCAAAAAAGAGAAAATATTTATAAAAATATTGTTTATGAAATAAAAAGTAAATATTGCTATTTTGCCCAGTCCTAATGATAAAAATATCTGGTTTGTGTGTGTACAGGTTAATGTATATTTGTGGGGGCCAAATGTCCTCACTATCATAGTGGAATATCTTGAAAACCATCTTGTAATTTTTTTACCTGGTCCTTACTAGATATAAAGCCTCATAAATTGGTAAAATCGGTACAAAAATAAGAGGTTTTTCTTTAAATCTAATGTCTTGCATGTTTGTGTGAGGGTTAGGTTTAGGGAGAGGTTTAGAGTTGGGCCATAGAAAATATCATTAGCCTGATATAAAATCAACGGAAGTTTATAGAATGACCTCACTAATATAATCAAACAAAAGTGTGTGTGAGTTTGTGCGTGTTTGTGAGTGCGTGTTTAGCACCATAATGACCCTCCTGTAGTCTGATCAAACCCTCTGACCGCTGGGGCTATAAAAAGCTGGAAATGACAACATCTACCTCTCCATACCACCCTTTCTTTTCCTCACAGCCCAGTTTCATCTATGACATGGCACTTTCTCTCTCTTTCTCTCTCTCTCTCTCTCTCTCTCTCTCTCTCTCTCTCTCTCTCTCTCTCTCTCTTCCCCTCTCTCTTTGTCTTTGAGATGAGATGTTAACAGGATTATTTATATACCTAATGGAAGAGAATCACAGGAGAGTCATTTAGCTCAGGACGGCTGAAGTCTGAACAGCTCAGCTTTTTTCTGCCTCTTTCTAAACAACACAAGCATTGGTTTCTCTTCTGTATTGATTACAATGACTGGCTGTTTTTGGTGTAGTTTTCCACACGTGTCTGTGTGCTCTGGTTGCTGATTGGTCGTGGCTGAGCTGGATTTAAGAGTAATCAGTCTAAAAGCTGTGATTACCCACCCCACTCTTCATTTGATCAAAGCAACTTTCCTCTTTTATAACATAAACACTTCACACAGGCCATGCAACAGAGGTTACTTAAAGCTGCATACTGTTTGTCATTGAGTCATCTGACTTGGCCTGACATAACAATGGCTCAACCAATGAGTTTGAATGTGAGTTTGGGACAGAACTGTTTGTCCAGCCAGTGGAGGATGGGGGAATGGTGGTTGAAACTTTTGTTGATTTTTATTATTTTATTTAGTTTTTTTTTTTTTGTAATGCTAGTGGTGTTCTGCAGCTTTACGAATCTCACAAAACATGTAAAGATAGTGTCTCTGAATCATATTTGACTCAAAATCAAATAAAGCAAAAAAGTGTATTTTGCATGAAGAAAATTAAGCCTTTTTTGGGACCGTTAAGATTTTTTTTGCATTGTGACAAAACATTTGTGTAGATGTGTTATGGTTCTGGCTTGTGATTCCTTTTTGTTTATATGTAGAGGCAGAATCCTGTGTCTTTCATGAATAAGAAGATCCATAACTGAGAGAAACAATCTGACATATTTAACTGAGTTAGAAATAATGATTATTAAGTCTTCTTACATTTTATTCTGTGTTGGAAAATCTGTTAAAATGAGGGCTGTCAAATGAGTCTGAGTTAATGTTGTTTTTTGTGCACATCAACATCAGAATGTTTATACTACTACATCTTGATCTGTGCAGCAAATAAAGGTGTGCTGGTAATGCTGTTTAATCAGTCTCTCTCTCTCTTTCCAGTTAAGTTATTTGAAGTTATTGAAACGGAGAAAACACTGTATTTAATTATGGAGTATGCAAGTGGAGGTGAGTGTGACATGTTATGAATATATAATAGTGCTCAATCAATTATGTTCAGCCTTAGATCTCAGTGTTTGTGTGTGTGTGTGCATGTCAGGTGAGGTGTTTGACTACTTAGTTGCACATGGGAGGATGAAGGAGAAGGAAGCCAGAGCCAAGTTTCGACAGGTAAAACACACTTCTAAGGGCTGCCGAATTTAGGCCGATTTTCCCCCTTACAACAATCCTTGATAAAGTCCTGATCATCTTTGTTCTTGTACCAATGAACTTATCAGATTTTCCTGTGGCGTGTTGAGAGTGATTGAATCATCGGAAATCCTGTTTTGTGGGGAGATCTCTGATGACAAACATGTATGAACGCCGTAGATTGTCACATGGCATGGAATGATACCCAATCAGAACACAAGCTGATGAAAGACAGAATATACATAACATAACCACAGTCACGGCACTGTGCAGTCTAGTTTTGAATAGTTGGTACAAATAAATAAGTGATAAAGCAATTGTAACTACTAACATAGAAAGTGTTCTATTCACAGTTAGAAAAGCTACTGTCAATACTATTTAGAGGTAATCCAATTATTTAAAAGTTAACAATTCAATTTGTTACCAGTAGAAGTGTAATGGTTACTGTGACATGTTGAATGTTGACAAAAACACTAAGTAAAGTATTGAGTAAATAATGGAAAATGAATACTAGCAACTTAAACTGTGTTACTAATGTGTAGCTGTTACAACAGATATATATATACTATGCATTTGTAATGCACATGTGCGCCCTCTTGTGGTGTTAGTGACACAGCTGATCAGCTTCCTGTGTGATTATTGGAAGTGAGCAGATGAAGACACGAAGGCAAATAAACAACCACAGTTGTCACTTAATACACTGCACATATAGTCTGACACTACACCCTCTCTCTGTCTTTCTCTCCCTTGAACAGAATTGAATTGAACAAAAGATTTTTAAGCACATTAGCGCTGATATAAATACAACCTTTAAGACGTTTATCTGAAGGCCAGATTTATTGCTCATCCTTTATTTTTAAAATGACATTGATATGCAAGTCTGCTCAAAAACTATTTGTAAGGTAAAAAAAATGACTTTGAAACACTCCCCTCATCTGCTGTTGGTCAGACAAACAGATTATCCAGCCCCAGATGTATGCTGTTGGAGCTGTGTACTGTCAGCTGGTCTGGATGCTCAAACAAATAGCATCAATGAAGCATCAACCTACAAATCTCTTATCGCTGTTTCTGCATTTTAAGCTGGGAAACAAGAAAATATTTTACATTAAAAAAAGATACACATCACCTTTAAATGCATTCCTCAAAATGCTAAGAAACTGCAAGATGCATTTCCATAGACCAAAAATATAGCAGCACAAATCAGTCGCCCTCAGAATCTATAATGTATTGTCCTTTATATATAACACAAGACCTGGTTTGTAGATTAAGCTGTAAATTGTCATGTTGGTGTGTGTTTGTCCGCATGTATGTGTGACCTCCAGATTGTGTCTGCAGTGCAGTATTGCCATCAGAAAAGAATAGTCCACAGGGATCTCAAGGTGAGACATAAACTCACGCAAGGTTGGCACACATTGTGTTAGCCTGTAGTATTGATGATACTATCCCATCGGATTGGTGATCCCATCAGCATTTGTGTTTTATTGAACTGTAACTATCACACACTGTATGCTTTGCTGCATAATGTTTCTTGATCCTCTTTCTGTAAGGCTGAGAACTTGCTGCTTGATGCAGATATGAATATAAAGATTGCTGACTTCGGCTTCAGTAATGAGTTCACCATCGGGAGTAAGTTGGACACGTTCTGTGGAAGTCCTCCATATGCAGCTCCTGAACTCTTTCAGGGGAAGAAGTATGATGGGCCGGAGGTGGATGTCTGGAGTCTGGGGGTTATCCTCTATACACTCGTCAGCGGGTCACTTCCCTTTGACGGACAGAATTTAAAGGTCATATCATGTTCACGAGCACACCGATTGATCATACACAACCCTACTGGGCCACATTTGTGTCAAAAGTATTGTACATAAACAAAAATAACAGAAAAACAAATAGAATCCAAGTTCAAGTTCAAGTGGAGTTTATTGTCATTCCAACCATATACATATACATAGTGAAACAAAACAACGTTTCTCCATGATCTAGGTGCAACACAAACACAGAACAACACAGAACTACAAGGCTACATAATTTATACATAATTTATACATAAAGTGCACAAGTGCACTTGACAGTACAATGACTTCTGGGGCAGACAATGGACGTAGTATGTCCCAGTGCAGCGCCAACCAGCACACAGTTCTGGTTCCATAGTGATGAAGTAAAAGAATGCATTGAGAAAGAATGCTCCAAGTATTCTTTTGCTGCAAGTGAAAAAGAATGTTCCAAGTAAAAAATTAAAATTTTCATATTGGCTGATACTGATAAGATCATCAATATATTGACTGTGTATATGTATGTGAATCAATATTGTGTCCTTTAATGGATTGACTCTGTCATTCTCATGTCACACAGGAGCTGAGAGAGAGAGTTCTGCGAGGAAAGTATCGTATTCCCTTTTACATGTCCACAGACTGTGAAAACCTATTGAAGAAACTACTGGTGCTGAACCCTGGCAAACGCGGAAGTCTGGAGGTGACACGCTTACACTCATGCATTTCTGTGACTTACCTTCAGTCTGTGCTTGCAGCACCCTAATGTTGTTCCAATCACATATGAACAGACCATAACAGTCCGTGCAACTGGAACACTATATTCAGAATGCCATAGGTTTCAGATCTCATTCACGCATGCTTGTTTTCACATATGCTACATCCTGATTGGTCACAAGGCTTGCAAGACGCAGTGCAGTTCTAAATATTTGCAGTTGTCTTTTTTTTCTTTAGTTTGTAAGTGTGAGTGATTCAGATGTGACATGTTATTTGGTATCTAATTCCACAGCAAATCATGAAAGAGCGCTGGATAAATGTAGGTTATGAAGAGGAGGAGCTTAAACCATTCACAGAACCTGAACCAGACTTCAGCGACACCAAACGCATTGGTCTGTATCCTGCATCCAGTCCGTTTATCTTTCTCTTTCCTGGGCTAAAGTTAATTTTTTTTCTTAACTTACAAAAACAGGCATGCATTACGTTGTAGTTATGCAGCATGTTTACCAGGGAATAATGTTTGCTGTTTGACATTTGAAGCAGTGTGAATCCTCTCATCCTGTTTCAGAGCTGATGATCACTATGGGTTTCCCTAAAGATGACATCACAGAGGCATTAGTGGGGCAGAAATATGATGAGGTCATGGCCACGTATCTCCTACTGGGTAGGAAACCCCCAGAGGCAAGTCATCATGACTGTAGTATCTGTTGTAACATAAGCCACGACCACATTATATATTTTGTGTGACATTGTGGGGTCATTGCAGTTTGAAGGGAGTGAATCACTGTCCAGCACAAACCTGTGTCAAAGGTCTCGACCCAGCAGTGACCTGAACAACAGCAGCACACAGTCACCTGCTCACTCCAAAGTCCAGCGTAGTGTCTCCACAACTCAGAAACAACGCCGCTTTAGCGATCATGGTAACATAATTCTTTATCTTAAAACCTCAAGTTCCATTTTTCACAAATCAGAAACGGGTATGCAGGAAATTAAATATAGTGTGCATGTAGTCTAGGGACCTCTGGACTACATCTGTATTAATTCTGAGATTTTTTTTAATAAAAGAACAGAATTTTGTCCTTGTATTTTATTCAAGATCTCAGTCCTCATCACCTTCCTCCACCACCTGAGCCCTGCCAATCTTACACTGAAGTCACTACACTACTAAAAACTGTATAATGCAGATCGGCTCATAATAGACAGCTTAATTACATTAATTACAATTAATAAACAATTAATATTACATGAAATAATGGTAATAGGGTTCATGTAGCTTAGCTGGTAGAGCATTGTGTTAACCAGGCAAAAGATTGTGGGTTCAATTCTAAGGAAACATAATGATCAAATGTATAGCTTAAATGCACTGTAGGTCATTTTGGATAAAGGCTCTGCCAAATGCATAAATGTAATAACATGGTAAATTATATTCTAGTTGCCTTTAACAACGAAATAACAATGAAATCAAGAAGCAACCAATATTACACATTTATATCTTACACTTGTAGTGCTGACCACTTAGTCCAGACTGTCAGTTACTGAGGTCATCTAGTTTGACTGTGAGTTACTGAGCTGGTATTACTTGATTGTCAGTAGGAGACACATTGATGTAAAATATCTGATTGTGTGTGACTCGCAGTGGGCCCGTCCATCCCTCCGTCTGTCTCCTACACCAAACGCTCTCAGGCCAACAGCGTGGAGGGAGAAAAGGAGGAATGGGACTCGTCCCGCAAGCTTCCCTCCTCCAGCTCAAAGGGAGATATGCCTGCCTCCCCTCTGGTGGCTCAGGAGCGAAGGAAGTCCTCCGCAGCTGCAGGGGTGAGCACTCACGGGCTGCAGGTTCACAAGTGCAGGTTTACAAGTTTACATATGAGCTGAGAACCTGTGAGCTGGTGATAATGGTGTGTGTGTGTGTGTGTGTGTGTGTGTGTGTGTGTGTGTGTGTGTGTGTGTGTGTGTGTGTGTGTGTGTGTGTGTGTGTGTGTGTGTGTGTGTGTGTGTGTGTTGGCATGGACAGAATAGTGCTTCTGGAGGAATGACTAGGAGAAACACGTATGTGTGTGAGCGCTCCAGTACAGACCGATATTCAGCCATTCCCAATGGCAAAGACAGCAGGTGAATGCACATGTTTTTCTATTCACAAAGAACACATTTTGACTGCATGTTTTTTCACAAGATTTTAAAATTAAAATTACAGCATTACAGTATTTAACATTAAAAAACTTTTACTCCACTTCAAAGCAAGTCTCAAAAATTTTTCTATGACAATCACATTTAATTGGTTTAGTCAACTCATCTCTGTCTTGGCTGACGTACATCTTGTCATTGTCTCGCGCCAGTTTGACGGAGATGTCAGCCTTGGCAAGTGGTGGTTCTTCAGTGTCTCCTGGAGCTTCCTCCGCACTGGCATCCACTCGTCCACGTCATGTGAAATCTATGTCCGCCTCTGGTCACCCCACCAAGTCTCCGCTGCCACCCATCGAGGACAACACTGAATACAAGAGGTACAAACTCACTGACACATACTGACTTGTGCTGACTCCTGCTGAAACATACAAATTGTCACATACTGTCACATACAGACTCACTCATACAGACTCATACAATTCAGTTTTATTTATATAGCGCTTTTTTACAGTGTTGCACTGTTTAAAGTGGCTTTACACAAAACAAAAATAAAAATACGGAAAACAGGAAACATTGTTAAACATACACACAATAAAGAATGCATGGTATTATTGCAAATTTTATTGTTTATTGTAAGATGTATATATTAGTAAAACTAATTATGGATACAAAGATTGTAATTGGTTTATGAATATAGAGTTGACTGAACTCTATACACATTTGGACCATTTGAATAAATGGATGTGCATTAGAAATACCTGTCTTTGCATGTGAAGGCTCATGTCTATCTCAGTGGTTTATAAGAAGGTAATGTATCCAGACAGCCTACTTAAACAGTTTGGTTTTAGAACTGTGGTTAGATCATTATATTAAAAAAACAATATTAACAACGTCCAAACCCTAAGCTAAGCTGAATGTCAGCAGTCTCCCAGTAAGCAAGCCGACAGAGCAACAGTGGTAAGGAACCAAAAAGATATACAGTACTGTGCAAAAGTCTTAGGCACATTGGTTGCAGGCAGGTTACTTCAAGTGTCTTGGAGATGCTGCCACAGTTCTTCTTTAGTTTGTCTCAGTTTTTTTCTGTTCATAATGTAATCACAGACAGACTCGATAATTGTGAGATCAGATCTCCCTGTGGAGCACTGTCTGTTGTCCTTGTGCATACAAAAATCTCACTGAATTATTACAATTAATGGCAAAAAGAATGTTTGGAAATGTAAACTTATAATTTCTACTGACACTACAACAAAAGATAAAAATAACTTGCTTAAAACCATTTTTGGGTGTGAAAATACTAATGTGCCTAAGACTTCTGCACAGTACTGTATATATGCAGAAAAAACCTTGGGAGAAACCAGGCTCAATGCTTTTCTGGCACATTAAAGATGCAATCTGTAACTTTTTTGGTTAAAAATGGAAAGCTTATAATAATAATTTATAATTTTATATTGATTGAACAACTGTCAGGTCTGATTTTGTGACATGTCAGTCATAGAGGAGTGTTACAGAGATTGTGACAGAAGCATAATGTTACTACTTGCATTACTGCAGCCATGACATTACACTGCTGTGACTAGGCAGGGAACAACGTTGTAGGTCACACTGACACATACTGACTCATACTGACCCATACTTTGCAAACCATTTATTGCTTTGCATATGACTTAGAGTTCAGTGTATAATAAATTGAATTATTTAAAACTGATAAATTGTGAGAAAGAAAGAAAAAAGGAAGTGTGTTATGTATTTATTGGATTTGTATTCTTTTTTTGGATTTGTTCAGTTCTAACTGGAAGCTCTCAGCTCATCTAAAGCATCATTACTGCAGTACTACATGAAAAACTGTGAGAGTATTATACTCTGGTGTTCAGGAATGTTTTAAATCTGTCTGTGTGTGAAGCTCTAGCTCCAGAGCTCCATCCACCTCTCCGTCCGCTCACAGCATCAGCAGTGTGACTCCAGACCGCACCCGTTTCCCTAGAGGAACCTCCAGCCGCAGCACCTTCCACGGGGCACAGCTCCGAGACCGCCGCAGTGCCACTTACAACGGCCCGCCCGCCTCGCCCACCCTGTCACACGACACAGGCACTCTGGCGCAGGCACGCAGGGGCACCTCGTCAGGCTTCATCAGTAAATTCGCCTCCAAGTTTGTACGCAGGTCAGTGTCTCTGAATCGCTAAATGTTACTGTCTCTATGTGTGTGTTTGTGTGTTCTCACAGTCTGTTGAGTTTGTATGTATGTATGGTCGCTCAGAAGCTCTGCAGTATGTGAAATATCAAACCCTAAACAAAATGGAGCACAAGTCAACTATGTGGGAATTTTTTCCTGTGTTATGTTTCTCTTTATTTATCAGACTGTTAGAGTGTGTTCAGGAAAACGCTCAATGCGGGACTGAAGCCTGTCACTGAGTTTGATATAAAGACCCGTGTCATGATGATTGGAGTCACTCATTGACAATGGAGATTGTCTTGGCTTGAGGCTGATCATTACTTTTCTTCTTTCTGTGAATTACTGTGACCGCAAGCAATATGAATAAATCAAAGTGGATTCTAATTATTTTCACAATACATGTTCTTGCTCTTCTTATGTTCAATTCATCAATTCACACTGTTCGGATTTTTAAAAAAGCTTATATTGGTTGCTCTGTCCTCTTATGCTTCAACTCCTGCCCTCCAGTCTGTCATTTAGAGACATTTCTCACCATCCAGTTAATTGCCTATAAATCAAATCAAGTCCCACCCTAAATACTTGTTTTCAAAATAGGTTATATGTGTGCATGTACATGTTTCATGTTGCAGCTTCTGACCTGCTGTGTGTGTTCTGCCTTTAAAGACCATCAGCACTGGAAATCTGTATTTCACACCCAACGCCCTACACTGCGGTTTGTATGTCCAGATGAACAGATGGCCTGATACACACACACTCTCACACACACTTAATGGCACACACACACACAGAGGCAGTGCTGAGTGCACAGTGCCTCTGAGTGTGCTGCAGTTAGTGAAGGACACCAAAGCTAAATGTCAGCAGTCTTCCAATAGGCAAGGCAACAGAGTGACAATGGCCAGGAACCAAAACTCCAGTAATGTATAGCTGGAGAAAAAAAACTGATCTGTTTACTTAAATCAGATCTGATTTGTTCACATCAGTCTGATCTGATTTAATCTGATCTTTTCACTTCAGTCTGATCTGATCTGTTACAATGTAATAAGTTTCAGACTCTGAAAAGCTGCCTGTCATGTTCACACTGTAATCAATGCCGCTACAGTTAAATGGCTGGAAAAAAATGGATGCCCTATGACGTCCCAATCACCTTTGATCTCTTTAGAAAAAGCCAATAAAAACTGGTGAATGGAATTTGCACACCAGTCCGTGCCATTCTAATCTAGAGTTTGGGCGCCAAATATGAAAAGGATCTACCACCCGCGATTGCTTTTGAAATTCTAGATATTATCAACTGGCCAGAGTTTTGAGATGTAGTGAACATGGGGGACTGTAATGAGAATGGAGCTTACTCAGGAATTGAGGAGCTTAACCATTCAGGGCCTTGTAGGTCACACTTACACACACAGTCACTCATACTGACCCATACTTTACAAACCATTTATCGCTTTGCATATGACTTAGATTTCAGTGTATAATAAATAATATATATAAAAAAATATAAATTGAATTATTTAAAACTGATAAATTGTGAGAAAGAAAAAAGGAAGTGTGTTGTGTATTTATTGGATTTGTATTCTTTTTTTGGATTTGTTCAGTTTGAACTGGAAGCTCTCAGCTCATCTAAAGCATCATTACTGCAGTACTACATAAAACACTGAGAGTATTATACTCTGGTATTCAGTAATGTTTTGAATCTGTCTGTGTGTGAAGCTCTAGCTCCAGAGCTCCATCCACCTCTCCGTCCGCTCACAGCATCAGCAGTGTGACAGCAGTGTGAATGGAATTTGCACACCAATCCGTGCTGCAGGTTTCTGCATCCATTCATTAAAGCTTGTGCTAAGTAGCCAAAAGAAGGAACCAACTAGGTCAATGGATGGTCCAGCATTGTGACATGAAAGACAAAACATTGTAACCTGCAAAATCTTAACCTAACGGCATGCCAGATAAGGCATTTCCACTCCCCTCTTTTAGGATGGGAAAGAGTACACTGATCTGAGGTGATCCAGCTGGTGGCTTTTTCCATTGTTCCCCTAAAGAGTGTCTGCGAGGGAGAAAGATTTACAGACTGGGAAGCTGAACCATGGAGAATACTCATTTGGGATTACCCACTGTGCATCCAACATATGGTGTTAAGCAAGGCCTACACCCCACCAGTTGCCAGACATTAGTTGTAAGGTCTAAGCAAAACTTAGGATAAGACTGGCTCAACATGTAGGTTGTAGAAATGCAAAAAGTATTGGGTGTTGCCAGCCTGCAGCTCTACAGATGTCTGCTAGTGAGACACCATAAGCCAGAGCCCAGGACAATACCATTTTTCTAGTGGAGTGTGCTCATACTCAGAGGGCAAGAAAAATCTTGGGTAAGAAAAAGGGCAAGAAAAATCTTAAATTAATGGCATTTAGTGTGCCAGTTTGTGTTTGGAGACAGCCTTACCTTTCTGTTGCAGACAAAGAGCTGTACAAGTCGTAGTGCAATTCAGGTACATGTGAAGTGCATGTACTAGGAAATCTTTTTCTTTTAGGCAGATGCCTGTCAGAACCAGAACCAGAGCCATTAGTATGTATCAGACAGTATCAGTACCAGGATCTGCTGAGGATAAAAGCAGTGTGATTGACATGTGAGTTAGTGCTAGTGTCTGCTGTAGACGAGAGAGGGTTAATACTCATGTGAAGACGACAACAAACGGGTCATTTACTTTAGTCTTAAATGTACAGGAGCCTTTATTATTGCAGTGGTCAGGGGTGGAAATTTAAATACAAATACTTTTTGATGCCACTTTAACACAATATATGTATCAGATGTGTCATAAATAGTCAGTGGGCCTCATTCATAAAACAAGCAGAATATCTCTAAATCATTTATAAAACCACTCTTAGGGAAGTTAGGTAACTTAAGTAACAAGAATGATTTTTGATGGATTTATGAATGATTTACAGATGTTTGTTTATCATTATTGAGACTCCATAAAGATAAATGAGGTGGTTGTGATATTTGAATGTAGTTTAGTTTCACTTAGCATCAGATTTTAAATACTGCTGTTCATTTGTTTGTTCTAGAACTCTGTCTTTCAGAAAGTGGAGGTAGGAAAATAATTTGATGTTACCCCTCAGATTTCCATATTCAAATCTGTGTCCTCCTCACACCCTTCTCCACAGAGACTGACTCCTGTCACCTGTTTATGTGTGTGTTACCTCTGCTTGTACGGCCTGCAGACTGATGTCCTCATGGTGATCGGTGAACACTACTGTACCTCCCTGTGTAGTTCAGTTGTCCTTATGTTGACTGTGTGAATGCTTCTGTGGTGGTTTTGCACTTGTACTTCCACCATCTGATTCAACCTGACATTAGCTGCCACATTCAACTGTTTATCAGAATCAGATGGAGGAAGACAATGAATTTACTTGTGTTATACAATGACACATAAAGGACAAGCATAAAAATTAGGGCTGCCAAAGTTAATTTAAAAATATGAAAAATTAAACGTTTAATTGAACATAGCACTTTTTATGAGTCTTTGTGTAGTGAAACAGAATAAATATCAGAGCATGTCTGAAATCTAACCTGTGGACAAACAGGTCAAAAAGGACAAAAAGTCACAATTAGTTGTGTTAGTTGTGGTCTTAAATGCTGATAGTTCTATACTGCATTATTTTCATGCTCACATACACAATACAGTAGCATCTGACGTGAAACACTGTTCTGTATTACTGCATTGACACATTGAAAAAGCCTTTGATTTTTCTTTTTCTTTCTCTAACTATATGAAGGAGTGAGAGAACCAATGTGTGTGTGTGAATTACTTTTGTCTTTGTTTGTCAAGGGATTTAAATATCTGTTGAACTTTATGAAAAAAGAATGTGGTGTAAAAATGACTCTATTAAAGATGTAATCTTTAATTTTTTGGTTAAAAATAAGCAAAAACCCATCATTTTACATCACAGATCAAAAACTGCCCCTTTACCTTACTCTGATTTGCAACAGTAAGTTTATAATAATAATTTATAATTTGGGATTTCACAGGAAATGTTAGACTTTAACGTGTAATTTATGAGATGGTAATGTATTTAGACTGCCTACAAAACAGTATGTACTTTTGAGACTATGCAACACAACATGATAGATGACAGGTATCATATTAAGCAAGAGAAGTCGTTCCAGCTTACATAGAGATGGAAAGAAGAAAAAAATGTATAGGAGAGGAGTATAAGGGATCATTATGCTAAAATCAATATTAACAATTTACAAAACTTTTAAGATTAATGTTTGCAGTCTCCCAGTAAGCAAGCCAACGGGATAACAGTGGAAAGGAACCAAAACGCCAATAGTATATGGGAGACGAAAACCTTGGGAGAAACCAGGCTTAACCATTAGGACTGAAGGAGGGAACGGAGACATTATGTCAGTGTACTGACGTATGTGGTCTCGCTTGAGAGTCTAGAGTACTAGAAAAGCACGCCAATGAACACTGGCCCGAAAGGAAAGAGCCAATGAGCATTGCGCAAAGGATTTGCAGGCCGAGCCACGGCTTACCTGGAAGTGGATATTAAAGGCCGGTCGCAGCTCACTTTCATTCAGGTTTCTGCTGAGATGTGTCCCTGTGTCCTGGCCAGTCAGTAGTGAATCAGGCTTGTGGCAGGTGAGATGTAACTTGCATGGATGTAACGAGGGTTACATATGTAACCAAAACATTCCCTTTCAGTCAGTCACATAATGATGTATTTGGTCCCCATTAAAAAAGTGCCACAGGCCGACCTACGTTATAGGGTAGGGTTGCAGGTACAGGCAGGCGAGGCGTGCCACTGTACTATAGCTTCCATGCCTCCTTAACCTTCCCAGCACCCCACACAGTCAGATGGTGCATCCCAAGCAGGGGGCGGAGCCTGGAAACTGAGCAGTCACAGCGATTACTTGTATGCCCCCTTTTCTGAATTACAGTTAATTATTAATTACAGTTAATTGCTTTGTTTCATTATGTTTGATATGTTTTCAGCTCTTGTCATGAGGTTCCTAGATGTGAAGTTTACTGTTTTACTATTTTCTTTCTGAATATGAACTCTGATTTTTTTAAGGGTACCCAGTGAAGGGGAGGCCCATGGTCGGGCATACAGCTTAAGGTGAGGTTTGTAGATCCTTTGTAAATCATTCAGTACATCTTGGGTGTCTTTTGGGGGCATTTGTTGTTGCCCCTGCAGCTTGGGATGAGAGTTAGTGCAGTGATGTCAACAAGATTTTTAACAAGATGTTAAAATGAGGATTGAATCTGATATTCTGAATGTTATAACTTTGTCATCAGGAGTGAACCTGATGTTCTGAATGTTGCTGTGTTTGTCATCAGGAGTGAATCTGATGTTCTGAATGTTAAAACTGTGTTTGTCATCAGGAGTGAATCTAATGTTCTGAATGTTAAAACTGTGTTTGTCATTAGGAGTGAATCTGATGTCCTGAATGTTACTGTGTTTGTCATCAGGAGAGAATCTGATGTTCTGAATGTTAAAACTGTGTTTGTCATCAGAGGGGAACCTGTTGTTCTAAATGCTATAACTATGCTTGTCATGAGCATTGAATCTGGTATTCTAAATTTTACTGTTTGTCATCAGGAGTAAATCTGATGTTCTGAATGTTGCTGTGTTTGTCATTAGGAGTGGATCTGGGGAACCCAAAGAGGAAGGTCGTGACTCGAAGCCGAGATCGCTGCGTTTTACCTGGAGTATGAAGACCACCTCCTCCATGGAGCCTGGAGACATGATGAGAGAAATCCGTAAGGTGCTGGACACCAACAACTGTGACTATGAGCAGCGTGAGCGCTTCTTGCTTTTCTGCGTGCACGGCGACGCACGCCAGGACAGCCTTGTCCAATGGGAGATGGAGGTTTGCAAACTGCCTCGCCTCTCACTCAATGGTGTGCGCTTTAAACGCATCTCGGGGACGTCTATCGCCTTTAAGAACATTGCTTCGAAAATCGCCAATGAGCTTAAGCTGTAAGCAAAGGTTTCGATAAACAGAATACAAAACTATAGGGAACACTATCACCTGGACTTCTGTGCACTATTTTGAGTTATTGCTTCAGTATGCTACTGCTGTAATTTTAGTGGAGAAAAAATTCTGAATGCAAAAGAAAAACAAACGCCTTTGCTTGACCTTCATCACCTCATTATACACCTGGTTATAACAACCATCTTGCAATAATATTGAAACCCTTTCAGGGTCTTCAGGACAAAAATCTGTTGAACGTATTCTAAAAGGCCTTTTCCACATGAACAGTTACAAAATGTTTTTGTTTGTATTGAATTAACGATAGAGTTAATGTACAAGACTTTCAGCTACTTTTGTGGAGGTGTTGTATAGTCCTAATGAGATCTGTATAGAACAAATGGTTACATGCATCATTGTATTATTTTTGCTTTCTTCCTGCATTCCTTGTTTTTAGATTGTCACCGGTCTGTTTTTATTGTTTTATAACTTCACAATATCCTCTTTTTCCTCAAAGGAATTATTGGCAGAAATTATACACTCAGTCTGATTTTGTTCCAAACCTGTACACTGTTTTTTACTATGAAATTCAAAAAGTGAAATTTGAGGAATTTTCACACTGCACAATATTACAATTCATAATGACCAATAATTGACCCAAATGTAAGCCACTATTGACTGATGATCCTCCATACAAGCTCATGTCTAGCACACATTCACCACTAGATTTATAAGTTGCATTGACTCTTATTATTTTGATGACAGTTTGATTCTCATGTGTTTAATGGGACATGAATCAATCACCATTTCTAAATATATGCAGGTTAGACTAACTATGAATTGTGATTGTGTAGAACAGGTATGTATCATCTATGTCTTATTTTCTCTTTAGTGTTCCACAGAAAAAACAACATGTGGGATTGAAACATCAACTAAGTCATTTCAGAGTGAGAATTAGAACAGGAATTACTGAGGGAATAAATGAGCATTTGCATTAACAATCATTTCACACTACAAAGGACACATTGAGGCTGTAGTCTGTAGACAAGTGATCTGTGTTGTAAAGCTGAAGAAATACTGCAGCACGTCTGAAGAATGGGCCAGTTCAGCTCTTTTACTTTACAAATTTGGCTTTTAAGAAATTGATTAAGCCATTTAACATTTTTATTAACTGCAGAAAACCCCCCACAGAATGCATGACTTTACTGTAAAATGTAACTTGTTTTCGTAATTAGTGATGTTGATCAAGGATTAAGACCACTCATACTGGTACGGATCTACTAGCTCTTTTGTACAGAAGTATCAGAGATTAAATGTGCAATGCTGTTGTATTACTGTAATGCTGATAAAACGACTGCACACTTTTTGGGAAGCTTGAGATTGTTAAGTGAAGATAAAGAATAAGTGGCTAAAAATGGTTGGAAGGGTAAAGCTGTGATAAATTCCGAAGCATGAAATGAAAACTGTGAGGTTCTTTTTTTTTTAATTTACAGTACATTTCCAAAACAGATTTCTGTTTATTTGGCTTTATGGATGAAACTGATTGAATGGCTGAATTTTTCCACCTTCCTTTTCACACCCTCCCCATTCTTTCAACGTGGTAATGTACATTTGTGAGATAAAGTCTCTGGTTCAGTCCCAGAGGAGCACATTAAAGCTACTTGAAACAACTCTTTGAACTAAAATCTTGTGCATCCTTTTTCATTTATTCTGATCTGTTTCAACATCACACATCATTTACCTTACATCTGTCTGCTACTCTACATTTGTATGTTGGAACATATTTCTGCCTATTTCTGTATGCTAGTCTAAATCAAAACCACAATTTCAACTTTTTTTGGATGAATTGCATAATAACATTTAAGGATTTGGATCTGTCACCTCAAAAAACAGAAAAAAAAAACCCAGCATTTATTTTCTACAGATTTTTAAAGAGTGAAAACACCAGGCTCCACCCCCAGTCAGTGATTCTATTCACCTGAATACTAATCACATTCACCTGTTCATCATTTCACCACCTGCACTATGAGCACACACTTTCCTCAAGCACATTGTCTGGTCTCCAATTGGAAAAGGACTCATTCCCATGCAAGTTACTTACCTGATACCGATCTCCATCGTCTCTGTCATTTTCATCGTGTTCTCCAGTGTCCCTGTTAACAACATATTGTCAGGGACTGGAGCCTTCTCTGCAGTTGCATCTCTCCTCCTTTGACAACAACATCGGGCTAGAGCACTTCATTCAAATCTCAATACGAATGGCAAACCGTATACAAAGCTGTATGGAGGAAAGTAAGTGCCATAATCCATCATTCCCCAATCCGCCAGCCAGAGTTTGTCAGTCTCAACACCAGACTGTCCTCAGCGGAATGTCAACATCAGCTCACCCAGAAACTCTGCTTATACTTTGGACAACCGGGACATGTTACAGACATGTCCCATCCATCCTCCATGACCCATGGTGAGTGTGGTTTCTTCCTTCCCAGTCAATGTGTGTCCCTTAACCACTGTTCAACTCATTACTTCTTACCACTGTATTACAGTCAGTGCCTTCCTCGACTCTGGGTCAGCCGGCAACTTCATCTCCGCTTACTTATGCAATCAACTTCAAGAAAAGGTTCAACAACATCTCATACCAAGTCCAGTCAATAACAGGAACTCCTCTCTGCCAAGGACAAGTTCGCTTCTTCCCCAAAAAGCTTTCGCTGGCAGAGCAGAACTACGACATTGGCAACAGGGAACTCCTTGCCATCAAGCTAGCTCTGTAGGAGTGGAGGCACTGGCTGGAGGGAGCCCACCATCCATTCGTGGTGTTTACTGATCATCGCTCTCAGAATATCTGAGAGAGGCCAAGAGACTCAATCACCAACAGACTAGGTGAGCTGTCATTTTCACATGATTCAATTTTACTATATCCTATCATCCAGGGACCAAAATACCAAAGCGGACACTCTCTCTAGACTCCATTCTCCAGAGGACATATCAGACAACCCTGAACCCATTCTCCCTCCCAGTCTAATTATAAGCTCCGCCGGGTTGTCTACCAAACCACACATACATACCCTGAAGTCAGAAAACATCCCTCATCCACGCAGTGCACACCTCTTTGGGCACTGGTCATCCTGGGGCCAATAGAACCCTCTCACTGCTCAAAAATCACTTCTGGTGGCCTGGCATAGCAGAGGACATCAGAAGGTATGTGAGAGGATGTCGGGAATCTGCAATGTCAAGAACACCCTGTCAACTACCAGCTGGCAAACTACTACCCCTTCCCATTCCTGTGTCCCTGGACACACCTAGGAGTGAATTTCATCACAGACCTACCAGCATCAGATGGCAACACCTGTATCCTAATAGCAGTGAATAGATTCTCCAAAGCTAGTCGTCTGGTACCGCTGAAAGGACTCGACCACTATGGAAACAGTGACTGAACATTCTTTCAATCAGGTATTTTGAAATTTTGGTATCCCTGAAGACATCATCTCTGACAGAGGTCCCCAGATCATCTCACGAGTATGGAGATCATTTTTCTCTCTCCTAAGTGTGACCGTCAACATATCTTCTGGATATCACCCCCTAAGCAACGGCCAAACAAAAAGGAAGATACAGGAGATCTCCGTACCTTCTGCCATACCCACCAGAACTCCTGGAACCGCTACATCGCCTGGGCCTCGGCTACCCACCTCCTCTGTTTCCGTGGTCAGGGGAACCCTCAGATGTCCCATCTGTCACTCATTGGTTCCAGGAGAGTGAGAGAGTATGGGACTCAGCACACCAACATCTTCAGCAAGCCATCAGACGCCACTAACATCATGCGGATGCCCGGAGAGCCTCTACACCAATTTTCCAACCAGGAAAGGTTTGGCTCTTCACCAGGGACATTCGCTTAAGACTCCCATGTAAAAAGCTGAGTCCCTGGTTCATTGGTCCCTTCCCCATCATTAAACAAGTCAACCCAGTCACCGAACTCAAACTTCAATCATAGAACCGCATCCACCCCACATTCCATGCAAGTTACTTACCTGATATCAATCTCCATCGTCTCCGTCATTTTCCCAGTGTTCTCCAGTGTCTGTGTGTGCTCCAGTGTTTCCCCAGTCTGCTTTCTTACCAGCTCTTGGAAACCATCGTCATCTCCTCTGACTCCAACTATCTGATAAAAACATCAACTGTTAACATCTCAATAAAACCGCCTGTTTGGTACTTACCCATCTGTGTTCCCGAGTCTGCTTCCATTACACATTAAGACATTGTTTGTAACTGTATTTGGTGTACAGAAATGGTTGGATTTTATTTCTGTGTTTTTACAATACATTTGAAATTGGAAGGGGCTCTTAATTATGAAATTACCTTTAAATATTTGAATTGCAATTCAAATCTGAATGGTACTAAATTAAGCTTAATTTACTTTGTGCACATTATAATGCATTTCCTTTTATTTTTGCAATGAAATATGCTCTGGTCTTCAAACTTGGTGAGATTCACCCAATTTGACTTAACTGTTAACCTGTTAGATCAAATACATAGTGTTGCAAAATCCTTTTTGTTATTCATAACATTGATCAGATGCTGAGTAGAGCTGCTTTACTACAGGTTTTTAATGCTGCAGTTGTCTTCCAGCCTTTTCTTTATCCGGATGAGTTTGACAACTAACTGGTTCAGTTCCATTTCATTAAAACAGATCTGTGGGTTGCTGATTTTTATAATCGCCCAGGAAGTCTGCAGATTAATGAAACAATTTTTACCAAAGACACCAGAAGAATATGCAAAAAAAAAACTGTTGCTTTCTTGAAAATATACAGTAGCATGTAAATGTACAGCCCTGGTCAAAATGTATTTTACTGTTATTAGTTCAGTTAGTAGATGAACTGATCTCCAGAAGTTAGAAATAACTCATTTAAAGTTAAATTAGTGTATTATTTTTGTTTTAATATTAATAGTGAAAAAGAAGCACCATGCAAAAGTTGTAGCACCTAAGAGATTTGAGTTGACATTTTGGTTGCAATGAGCAAAGGTATGTTTAGAGAAATCAAGGATGCTGAATGTCATAAAATACACTTCTCTCTTTTAAGATGGATCAATCTTTTAGCTTGTGTTGCAGCCAGTGGAAGCAAACATCACACTATCTGTAAAAAAGCTAAAGATGAAAAAATGACGGCCCTTATAAAAGGATACTAAGCCCAAACACAACTCAAAATCCACAACAGGCTGCTTTAAGAAGCACAACCTTAAAGTTTTGCCGTGGTCCTCTTCCTATTCATCGTCTAGATACATCTTGTTGATGTAATGACATTAGGGGTTTACTCTTGGGAGCCCAAAACACTTGATATTTCACAAAAGGCCAATGAGAATTGGCGAATAAAATTTGAATGCCACTACCCTGGGCATTGGTATAAAAGGAGAGAACCATAATGCCCAGCCATTTCAGTGGTGGCAGGAGGAACAGAACATCTCGTTCCCTCCATCAGGCAATAGGAGGTTACAACAGAAACCAAGAGGTTCCCTGTGTGTCAAGCACTGGATGTTGTGTCGATGTAGTAAGGCTAGGGGTCCCTATCCCACAGCACTTGTTACGAGGTCTGGCAGCTATGTTGGCAAGCAGTTAAATGCCTGGTAATAAGCAAACATCCACGCTGTAACCTTCCAAAGCCCAAATACACAGGCTCAACTAAGAGGCATGTCTCGATTTCTGGGGCTGCTAGCAAAACTCCTCCAACAAATCGGCTACAAATTAGTGCTGGAGAAACAGAAGACTTCCAGGGTTCACTGAAAGTAGGAAACTCACAGCAACAAAAAAGCATGCATTATCTCCGTAGGGAGGGTAAAGGTGTTGAGTGCAAGCAATAGAGGATTCAGCCTCCTCTTGCCTCTGAGGAACCTAATAATTAGATTGTGCTTCCCTAGGGACTTCCTGTTTATTGTGTCTTGATGCAATTCACAAAAAGACTCCAATTTTAAGGCATAGTGTCTATCACTGCTGATGATAGTTTATTTAGGTCTTAGGTCCAGATTTCTGAGGTCTGGTCATGGGATTACATGCCATGCCTTTGAAAGGCATGGCATGTATCATCATGTAATCTATCTTATCATGTAATCAAAACGGGGACCATGTAGATCAAACACCTTTTTAGTTTATTGATGAAGTATATGAATCAAATTCAATGGATGGATCAAACTCAGGCAATTTGTGTTTTAAACACACAACAGGAATTTTGTTTGTTTAAAGATTACTAAAATGATTTTTGAACCTGTATAAACAGTATGAACTTTTCCCAGTGCACTGCAGAAAGCTGGTCAAGGACCTTAAACCTTTGGTAATGCTAGCATGTCTTGGATGGTTCACTTCTTGAACCTTTTGTTCAGTTAAAGCAGAAGCTGATTTTCAAAGTTCACAAAGTTCAAAGTCAATCTGGCTTCTTTTGGATGTGAACAGTACACCAACACAGCTAGAAAGCTGTTAACATGCAGCTGAGACAGGCAGAGCTGTGTTTAACTTGATAGACATCTTCTTGATGGCTGGGAAGGAGTAAAGCAGGTCTGTGCTGTCCGAAGCACATGCAAGGTAACCATCAAACTTGGCTGGACTTTGTAAAGCCCTGTTCACACAACACCAAGCAACAAAGCCACATGATCACATTCATTTTCAATGGAGAGCTGGTGACTTCTGTCGACAAGACTGACAGGGACCATAGGCGACAGAATGTAGGTGTGGCGAGCGATGGGAGTCATGCGACAAAAGTTGAAAAAGTTTAACTGTATGCAAATGAAAACATGGCGTAACATCATTGAATGTCATTCACAAATGTTACTAGGCAACCAGAAACACCCACTAGTGACCCAACTGCCAGCCATTGGAGACAAGCAGTGAAAAAATCGCTTGCGGAGTGAATGGGGCTTAACATTTTGGAGAGTTTTCTGGAGAAGACATCATCATCAGATGATTCTCTTTGCTGATGCTCACTCTGATGCTCTTTGGTTTAAGGATATTGTTTTACGTATGTCAAGGCTGTAATATATAGATAGATCTATATATATAGATCTATCTATATATATATTATATGTATGTATGTGTATATATACACATGTATATATACGTGTATATGTATGTATATGTGTATGTATGTATATGTTTGTGTGTGTGTATGTATGTATACTATAGATATATAGATGTGCAGCCATAACACGTAGAAATAGAATTCTGTAAATTTGAACTTGCCAGCCTCTTACATCTGCTCTGTCACTTCAGAAGGTCTTGACATGACATCTTCCTCTTTGTCAATGATTCGTATTATTCTTTCAGTGGCAAGACAGGTTGAGTTGCACTGTTACATTGATTATAATATTCAATACGGTCACCTGCATGCGGAGCATCCATGTCTGCTTCATACTCATCTACTTTTGCATCATTCTCTGCCCCAAACACATGGAAAGCTTTGATGAAGTTGGATCCACTATTAGTTGTGGTCCTTACAACTTTGTCTCTAATCTTGTATTGGCAATGAACATCATCAAGAGCACCAGCAATCAAGTCAAAGGAGTGAGACCCCCTCAATCTGTGCATGCTAGTACTGCACCCTTTTCAGGTTACTGGTTACTCTGAAAAGCTGGCTAACAATCTGTTGTGGTTGCAAAAAAATTGGCTTTACCCAATTCTGCACTTATAGTTTTCATGTTATCAGCTGCGTCACAGATTCTGGTACAGATTTGTGGGTCTCAAAATGACCATGGCTTGAGGTTGCAATATAGCAATTAATTCTTTGAAAGCTGTCTATTCTACCACTGTTAATGGCTGTAGACGTTCACATATGAAACTGATGATAAGCTTGTAAACAGTTGCTTGAGGGACAAGTTTGCTTACAGCTGCAAACATCACTTCTGGTAATTTGGCTTGCTTACTTGCTAGGCGCTTGTTTGGTATAGCTGTGATCTTCCTTTGATCACATGCTGTGTGTATATGTATACATGCTGTCACAATGATGTCATGTTACTGATTAATCTTTGATGGATGTTTACTCTAGAAAGATCACAAAGGAATTATTTAAAGGAAAATACACATTATTTCATAACAACCCATGTGTCTAGCTATTATGATATAATTATTACAGTATGCAGAAATAATAAAAAAGGCAAAAATCACATAAATACTGCATGCAAATAAATTGGTTTTGCCCAATTGGTTTTATTCATTGCAAGGTTTAAGCTTATTAGCATTAAGCTTATTAGCATTAAGTGTGAATGTCTGTAAAGGGGAGACTCTTGGGTATCACCACAACCTATTTTCAGTACAGGGAACACTAATTTGACAACCTCTATTTTCCCATTGCTACAATTTAATTGAGTGAGTTATTTATCCCACTTTCTGACAAGCTAGCATGGCATGGCATAATACTTTGATTCTTAAAGTTTCTTATAATGTCCTGCATTAAAACTGAGCCTGCTGCAATAGTTAAATGTTACTGTTTTGCTGAATTGCAGTAAATTTCTTCAAACCAGCTGGTTAAAGCAGATCTAGTCTGTCAAGACCAAATACAGTTACTTCTTATAATCATTATGCTAGGATCTTCAAATGAAGCCTCACTAAAGCTTAATTTGAAATCCATTTAGACAGTAAAACAGGAACGTGCTCAGTGCAGTACAGTTTTGGCCAGCGTGAGGTGCTGTCTGCACTCCCCTCTGCAGTAGTGTGAAGGGAAGCAGAAATCTGCACGGCCTAAAGAAACCTCACAACTCAAAACATATGATCAGTCTGTCATCACCACCCTGCACATAAATACATTGACAGCATGTCACTGTCACAACCCGACTTCACATAGCTACCCAAATAAACATTAAATTTTCTTTACATAATTAAGGAAACTTAATGTACATAAATGTTTTACATTAAATCGTCTGCCAAATGCATAAATGTAAATGATTGTGCATTCAAGCTTTTTTAAACATTTTATCAATTCATGTACTTCCTGGGACTCAAACCCACAACTTTTGCACTGCTAACTACTTACAGTATCAACTTCATCTCGAAAGGTTAATTTTGAATGGTAGTAGACAAATTGGTAAAGCTGCAATTTTGCCTCTCTATCACCATCTCTGTTTGAAACATAACATTCCAGGTTACTTTATTATCTATGTTTGTCAAACTGACATTTCCAACAAAACCTGACCAAGAAGTTTAAGTTATAAATCATTATACTTAGCATTGTGAGTTGGAGTAAGGTAAGGAGACAGTTCTGAACACATATTTGTTTTTTGTTTAGTTTAAACCAAAAACGATACAGATTGCAGCTTTAATATGTTAAGTATAGACCTGTAAACTAAATGTATATAGTAGAGCTCAGATCTTTCAAACATTTCTGAGAAATGTGGAAAAAAGCAAAAGAAAAGCTTACATTGAAAACATTTTTTTAATCAAATCTTGGTATCTTGCCATCGCTGACAGCTTGAACGTTGGTTAGCTGTTATTATGAAGAGGAGATACATGTGACATACCTGGGATTTTCTGTGAAAATATATCTAAAGACTTTAATCATTTAAGGGCTGATGAAATTATTTGGTCAGCAGTTTCCAGTTCCTCGTGAAACAGGAAGTTCAGCTGAGGCATATTAAGGGCTTGTCCTTTTTTAAGTCTATAGCCATTAGGTATGATGCAGTCATGATTTCCTGCTTGCTCTGCAGTTGCAGGGGGAAAGATCACACACACAGAACTAGAGAAAACCAAAAACAATGTTAACAAATACAATCTACTGGAAGAAATTTCATAATACTGCTGATGCCAACAGTGGTGGTGACATATCAAAATAAAGACAGTAATTTGTTGTCAGCATTATTCTATAAGTTATCATCAGATCAGAAATAACAGTGTGTCTCTGGATTAATTCAGTTCACTATGGACGTTCATTCACAATCACTGCATTTCTGCAGTGGATAAAAACTGCTTTGCTACCATACACATTGTGAAAAGCACTATATAAATAAACAAATGAACCGAATTGAAAAACTAGGAAAAACTAAGGAGAAGCTAGAAGACCAGCAATATTTCTGTGTGTGTGTGCAGGTGTATGGATGTGTGTCTTTGTAAGGGCCACATGTATCCACAATGATATGCTAAAACTATAACCTGTGTACATAGAAAATAAGTGAAAGTATAACATGAAGTGACTGCAAATGTTAGGTTTAAAGTACAGGTCAAGGAGTTTAAAAAGAGTAATAAAACATGCCCATTTTGCCCATTATTTGATCTCTCTGTCACAGCAATTAAAGATTACTGCTCAGTTGCTCAGTTTTCTGCAGATGTGGAGAGTGTGAGTCATTATGTGAGGTGACTGTGATGTGACGTATCAACACCTCAAACTGCAGATTGCTGAGGTACAGGAAAACCAGGCAGCAGTGATCTCTGACGCTTTCAAACATCTTTAGAAAAATTAAAGTATTACCTGGATTATCAAGACCAGGATGGATGGTCATCAAAAAAGACCATGTTTTCAGTCGCCCGGTTGAAATGACGTGTGTAGGTTGAGGATTCAGCCTGTCAGGGTGTAGTTCCTGTCCAGGTTAAGGAACTTCTTGGGGGGAACATCTCTTAAGGTTAAACCTGCTCTTTGGATCACATAAGGGCAAACTTTAGGAAAAGACATCATGCCAATGAAAGGATAGGACGTTAAATTGCATTGTTGCTACAATTTAGTTGCACAAACAGTTCACTATTTTTAGTAAAATTATTTAATTAAAATTAAAAAAATAATTCTGTCCTCATTTAACTAACCATGCTGTTCCAAACCTAAATTTCTCTTGTTGAAGACTAAAGTTGTTGTGTAGAAGAATGTTCAAGCCGCAGTTTTCAATGCAATAAAAGCAGGTTGATTAATTTCCTCCCCAGCTCCATAACACACCATGAAACCATAGTATAATTTGTGCTATATTTCAAATCACCAGAAGTCATAAAATGGACCTGAATGGTTAGTCATTAAAAATCTCCTCTAGTGCTGCTCCTAAAATTGCTCAAATGCTTCTACAGTTTCACAATTATTAGGACAGAAAAGCTCTGACATTTGGTGCCTGGCTACGACTATTAATATACTTGCATGGACCTTTTATGGCTCTTATAAGCTCTAAAATGTTTTTATCTTTCTAAACTTGACAGACCCTATTTACTATATGCTTTTGTTACATGATAAAAAGCAGTATAAGAAAAGCCATGGATGTTTGTACACAACATAAGGGTTAGTAAATAGATAGAATTGTCATTTTTAAAACTTTTAAAGCTGAGTATTGTATTAGCATTAAATTCTGTCATGAACTGAACTAGTTCTTAATCTCAAGGTTGCCCAGGGTATGATCCTGTAAAGATCACTGAAATTTGAACAATGCAGCTGCCTGGCAGCACTATTGTGTTTTTCATCCTCAACCAGATGAGAGTACGGGACTTTCCACCAGTTTCATTCTGGCTGTGAATGTGTTTGCTATGTATTGCTATGTAAGGGGAATACCTCCAGCACTGGCCTGTATTTAGACTCCTTTGGGTGTTCAGAAGGTGCTTAAAAACACTCAAGAGAGGATGTTTTACAAACTATACACACAAAGCATTAAAGACAGTCTGTGTGTGTCATGTGTTTCATCTTAAGTTAATGGACTTTAATGTGGACAAACTGGTCTTTAGTTTAGTCATCAGTAAATCAAACACATGCTTTCACAATATGCATGTGAGATGCAACTTACACGATCTTAATCCTGCACAGCTAGACGTAATGGTGGCCATAACCCACCTCACCAGAATAGAAGCGTTATAGAAGGGTTTCTGACATCGAAATGTTTCACACACATCCATCCACAGAACTGCAGCTCATAACAGGGCTTCCTTAAATATAAATGTATATAATAATCTTTAATCTTACAAAGAAAACACATTTTTCTTTGTTTTTTCTAACAAAGAAAAATGTATTATTCTAAAGAGGAATGTTTTCTGTTTGAATCCATACAAACAAAGCTTTCATAAAAAGATCAAAGTAATTTGCACATTAGAAATGCTCATGTTTTTGTCCACTAGAGAAAGTGACATCAGTGATCAACTAAAGATTCACATTGTTTGCCTGTGCTGCCCATTTATCTTGTCAGGTTCAGGGTATGAGGTGCTGGGCAAGATAAAGCCTACAAATTAATTTTTACTTTCCCTCATCATGTTTAAGATGCACCTTTATCTGTGGAAAATAAAAGTTTATCAGAATGGGACTGACAGACTCAGTCCTCATTCACTTTCACTGCATGGAGAAATCACATTCTTCAAAATTTTAAATTTTAGTCACATCAGAGTAAATGATTGTTTCCCCATTAAGGGGCTTTGAAAGCATCCCCACTGCTATAGCCACCATCTCTTCTAAGAGTTTTTTAGACTTATTTGTCTACAAAATATTATTTTTTAAGGTTACAAGGCTATCATATCTTGTTCATCTTTATCTGAGACATCTTTATCTAATTAAAATACAGTTTTACTTAAAAACTGTAAGAAATACAGTGACCCTGATGCAAACAGTTTTTGCAAGTAAAAACCAACCAGATCAAATAACTGCAACAGGCCCAAACTGAATTGAAACAGAATTCAGATTAATGAAACTTTATGTAAACAGCCAGTGTTGATGCAGTTATCTTTAGCAAGTTATAATGTGACACTACAGTGTAAAATGAACTGTAAAAGAATTTTTTTAGGCAATTCAGATACAGATTTATCTTGAATTCACTGTTTGTAAAACTACAGGTCCTCTAATCCCATTGTGTCCACCTTGGCTTTTATGAAGAGTGTGTCGTCCCTCACATAAACAGCATTTCGAGGGGCTTCAAGGTCCCCATGGGAGATGAAGCGTGGGAACCCTGTGGCCACATTAGCATCAGATGTGGGGCGACAGAAACTGTCGCTGCTGATGTCGGGGGTGAAGGTGCTACTTATGTGGTTCCGTGAGCCACTCTGGTCCAGTAATGTTAATGTGATGTTCTGACGGAACGGCCAGGGTAAGAGCGAGTCAAAGTCTCCGCGCATAATTGTGACATATAGTGATAAGTGACAGCCCCTCCCTGAGCTGTCTCCCCCCAGGTATGCCCGCACACTCAGCTTGTAGCCACTCCGGCTGGTGTAGAAGGGGGTTGAGTTTAGAGGGGTGCCAGCTTCTTTACGCCGGAAATAGTCACGTACTTTCCAGATGAGTTTGCCATCGTAAGAGGTGGACTCCAGCTGACGAAAGCGCTGTTCATTACACTGCAGCTGCTCCACATGGATGTTTAACAAACGGGTGTGACGCTCACATGTCTGTTCCAGCGCACCTGAGGTACAAGCATACACACACTATTTGTTAAGCTCAGAAAGATACACGGTTCCAAATTTGAAGTGATGTGAAGGCAGGTATGTGATGTAACCTGAACCTACTCGTGTGTGTACACTAAATAGATGGGTAAAATGCAGATGACAAATTCTGAGTATGGGTCACGAGTCTGACTCTCTAACCAAGTCAGATTCTCTAACCAGTTAGCTATCACAACTGCCCCAACAAACTCAACCATTCATGAAATCGAACCTGCAAATCTACAAGTATTTGTGTTCATGTACTGGATATGTTTCTAGTCTAATCCATCTGGTCCAGCAGCAGGTAAACATCACAATTGGAGTGGTAACCAGGATGATCTTACCCAGGTGTTCTCTCAGACTCTCTGTCACAGCCACCTGCTGTCTGACGGAGTCCAGAGATGCTCTAAGTGTTGGGAGCTCGTCACGCAGCTCGGAGCCCAGAACCCCCTGTAGATCACGCAGTTCACGCTGCACACTGCAGATGCGCAGTCTCTGTTCTTCCACAGACCTCTGTCACACACACACACACAAACACACACACCATTTACTGGATGTGTTTCAATCCAAGTTTTCTCAAGGCTAGATATTACAGATTTTAGGACAAGTTTAAAGATTATATGTAGACCACATCAGTCTGTGTGTATTGACTTTATCATACAACCCCAATTCAAAAAAAAGTTGGGACACTGTGTAAAATGTAAATAACAACAGAATGCAATAATTTGCAAATCTCAAATACCCATATTTTATTTATATTAGAACAGAGGCAGCATGTCAGATGTTGAAAGAGAGACATTTTACTATTTTATGCAAAATATTAGCTCATTTTGAATTCCATGGCAGCAACACCTCTTAAAAAAGTTGGGACAGGGGCATGTTTACCACTGTGTACCACAATTACTTTTTCAGCCTTTTCAGCTGCTTTAAAACAAACACTAAACAAACGCTTCTATTAAACTTTAGATCCATTCAGATCCTTTCATGTTTATAACTGGTAGAATCAACAGTATATGTCTCACATCTACTCTAATTGGCTCTCTATCAACGCAAGTCTTGATATTATGAGTAGGTGTTTTTTTATCACGTTCTGTATACTTAGGTGTTGTGGTATTGTATTGTGTTCTGAATATTGAGGTGTTGTTTTGGTACTGTACTGTATTGTGTTGTTTGGAGACAGGGTTTAACCTGCAGGGAGGTCAGTGTGCTGTCACACAAGCTGACATCTCTGTCTAGACTGCTGACCACCAGACTCTTGTCCTTTAGTGCCCCCTGCTGAACCAGCATGTCCTGCTGTAGCTGCTCCACCTAAAACCAGAAGCCATTTCTTTCATAAATAAGAGATTAACCCCAACATGTAAATGTTTTGCAACAAATCAATGGGAATGTTTTGCAACAAAACAAACATTATTTTTGACTAGCCATGCCTGTTTATTCCTTGAGATCAATACTATCAAAACAATTAACATAGACATCAGTTTTACCATAATGCACCATAATACATTTTCAGAACAAAATAAATAGACATCATAGTTTGAATCTATTGATAATGTAATATAATGTATTAGTCCATAAGCACATAAAGGCACTGTTTTTTGGGTTTGAACACTGAATTGATCAATATGCATCCAGGCTTGAATCATTGATTGTTTAAAAGAAATCTACATAGAATATAAATCTAATATAGAGTTATAATATATAATTACTAATTTAAAGAGTATAAAAAATAACATGATCTTTTGATTTTAAACCAACATAACATAAACATAAAATGGCTTATACCTGTTTCTCCAATTTGGAGTTGCTTTCCAGCACAAGCCGAACATGTGAACTGAACTCTGTGTTTTCATGAACCTGAATGCTTTCTCGTTTACCCTGAGGAAGAATTAAAGAGTTTCAAGACTGAAATTACAGCTGCATACACACTGTTTCTGTTTTAAGTGTGTTTTCTTACTCTGACTGTACAGCCATAATTTTTATAGATGCAGTCTGTCTCCACTTCAAGACATTCAGCTGCATGCACCAGCAGCTGTGATAATGCGCAAAACAACACTACATTAAACACACAATGTAGAGCAGAGATGTTCAATCCTGCTACTGGGGGTCCAGTTGCTTGCAGAGTTTAGCTCCAACTCTAAACACACCTGAAACGGCTGATCAAGGTCTTACTAGGCAGACTAGAAACTTCCAGAAGGTGTGTTGAGGCAAGCTGGAGGTAAACTCTGCAGAACACTGGCCCTCCAGGATGAAGACTAAGGATGAAAATAGTCATGCACACATAGCTAAAATAAAGAATGAAAGCGGGGCATAGAGTCAGAACGACATTCTGTAAACTGAGTGTAAACTTGTGAATAAGGGTGCTAATGCAGCCCCTTTTTTTTACCTAAAATTTACTTAAATTTTTTTACCCAAGCATGATAAAACTTTGGGAAATAGTTTGAAAGTGTTTTGTCATGCCACACCTTGTGTCTTTTGATCATCTGTGGACACCTGTTGGAACACTGGACCTCAACTTCTGGGCATGAGGTCGTCTGATGGTCCTGTTAAAAGTTACAGGCAAAATGAATAACAATTGGACTTCACAAGCTTTGATTTCAGAATTAAGATGCTTACAGAAAGCTTCTAACCAGCAATTTATTTAGGGGGTATGACTGTCCGCAGTGCTCACAGGTCTCTAGACGGAAGGAACAGACGTTCTTTTGATGATCCAGCAGGTTCTTGCGCAACAGAACATCACTGCACCCTGAGTTCAAACATCTGAATCGCTCATACTGACAAACTTTCAGATGATCCTAAGAAAGAGATGGTGAAGTACTGACATTGACTACTATTCCCACACCCTGCATGACAGTGTAGTTTTATCATCTTTGCTATCAAATGCTTGTTTTCCAAATTTTCTTCTTTACCTGAAGATTACATAAAGTAATGATCTGTGTGCAGTCTGGGGCATTGACGCAGTAAACCTCCAGGTTTAGCAGTTCCCTTTTACAGCAGTTGTCTTGAAAAATCTGTCAAGAAATATCAAGGAAAAATGGTTGGTAATGTTGGTAAACTGACCCAAACCTCTTTCACACTGGCCCTGGTCCCCCCCCAAGCCCTAACTATACACACAGTGAACGCTGCATAAATGTCATCATCAGTATGTTGGCGTGCTGCCTGTTTTTCAAGATTCACTTGTGAGCCAACCAATTAAGATTCAAGATTCAACCAATTAAATGTCGAAATCCTAGAGTAGTCAGAACTGAAACTGCAGGACTCACACTTAAATTTAGTCTGTTTAAAAAACTTTTTTTTTGATAAATGAACTCCTGATGTTGACCAGTCATTTACAATCTTTGTGTAGCTGCCTTGAAAGAGCATGAATATTCAAACAAAACACTGCCAGTTATGTAACATTTAGGTGTGTTTCAGCCATTCACTCATTTCTGTACATAGTAATAGAATTTTAATTTCTGGGAAAACCATTTCTTCAATAAAGCTGTAATGGACTGGTCACCTGTCCAGGGTACTTCAGCCTGAGGTGGTTGAGATAGACTCCAGCACTCCTTACGACCCCAGAGGGGTTACGCAGTACAGATAATGGATATTGCTTTAATGTCGTATGTTTCTTTACCTATACAGTAAAACGTTCTATACAAATCCTAATAATTACTTAATTATACTTATATACAAATCATTTTTATAACCTTACCTCATCAGGTTTTATAGGAATGTTGTCTAAAGGACATTTTGAAATTTCTCCATTTTCACTGAAAGAAAAAATAAAAAATTGGCACATATCACGCACTTGCCCTGACTTTATGTGCATCTCTGATAATGTCCAGTACAAAATTATTTTAATAAATCGTTTTCACTTACATGAACGTCCTGATGCACTGGGCACAGAAGATGTGTCCACAGCTTGTCTGGTGAGGGTTCAGGACGAGCCCCCCACAGGATGGACAAACAAACTGCTGCTCTAATCTCGACACAAAGCAAAGTGTACCATTGGTCAGAAGTAATTCCAGCTCCCATGACCTCACAGGCTCAGAGTTCTGTCTGGAAAACCCTGGACACTCGTTCTCCTCTGCAGCCATTACACTTGCAAAATTACCCTGAGAAGATACCAAAATCATTTACCATACATAAAATGTATGTGAGAGAACAGTGTCTTTAAAATGTCTGAATTATTTTAAAGAAATTTCTTGTTTTACTGTTTTATTAATAATGCAGATACATTCAGTGTATATTGTAATAAAAGTAGCATTAACTCAAAAGCTAAATATAGTTACTTTAAATAATAATTATTTAATTTATGTGTTTCCAGCATTGGTCTATCATTATATCAGGTTTAGTTATCATTTTGGTTAATTACAGAAATGACTAATTTGCTAATCAAATAAAGTTGCATTAATGCGTGAGTAATGCGTGGAAACGTGAGTAACTGGGGACAGATTTAATTCGTACAATAATAGAACAGTCATTTTGTACAGTAAAAATACATAAAATATAAAGTGAGAATCAAGTCAAAACCCTGGCTTAATGTAAATATTTCGTTTTCATTCAAATTTACATTTTCTGCAACAGCAACAGTTTGACGACGGATTGAAACCTTCTGATGATGAAACAAGCATAAATTAGGTAACCTTATATTTGCTTAGTTTGTGTCTGTATTACTAATTACTTTTACATGTATGTAATCCTTTTATTTATGACGCGGTGTTGTAATGACAATGGCACACTGGGTCTGTTCCTGTGTGTGAGTGCAGATCATGGGGAATCCCCAGTGCAACAACATGATACTATCAACTCATTTTATCTTTATACACACGTGTAAACGGAGACTGTAGCTGCAGTGTAAACGAGCTCCATTAACCACGTATTCCTTACTTAAACATTTGCTTTCGCTTTTCATTTTCAGCAGAAACATTCACGACATTTTAAAATGCACAGGCTACATACCTGCGGGTTGATGGTGTTAAGGTTTATTTTATTGTAAACTGAAGCGGTTCAGCGTTCAGTGGACTTTCTCCTAAAACATCGTTACCTGACAACTGCTCAGACCAGCGCGGGATGCCGAAGCACTTCTGTAAGTCACACCAGTTTCTGGGCGCGCTGCCACACTATTGATAAGAACGGAAGCGAAACGACCAATCATATTACTGCTCATAACTATTAATATTTCCAACAATGACAGTACCAAGCGTTACCAAGCAACCCCAGCTAAATCTCTTGAATATTCATGACGAAGACTGCGAGCGGAAAGTATTCTACAGGAAGTGTTTTGACAAGTGAAAGTAAATCGAATCGCCCGCGGTGTCATATCACACTCAGTTTCCTCCCCGTTTAACTTGGGAGATGAACCGGTCATAAAGTTCAGAGAAAAAAGGAAGGCAGAGTGAGTTTAAACTAAAAGTGTTTAATACTTCTATATACCGAGCACACGACAGCGTTACACTTTACATATTAACATGCTTATAGGCACAATTTCAGGCAGACTCCCAGATAGCGCCACTCTCTGACAGCTTTAAAACCTTAGCCAACGGACATCTTAGTGGTAACAACAAAAGCGGGGATCATTAGAGGATATTGATCATTTAAGATTAGAAACAAAACGTGTAATATAACACCCACTCAACGGTTTCATTTTGGTATAAAAAAATCTGCAAAAATTGGGAACAAGGCCTTAAAACTGTTTATCAAGTGCCAAGATTTACACACAAGCAAAAAATAAAATAAATTAACATATATAAAATAAATGTAAAATAAGGTTAACGTGGTCAATAAACGCTTCATAAGTCGTGACAAAATAAAAAATGTGACAACGCTAAATCCACTAATTTACTGCTTTACGCAGTGATTTCCGTCCCAAACCTCCATTTTCATTCTCAGCACATCAATTTTACATAGCGCTTTTTACGTTACATTGCTTCAAAGCAGCTTTACATCATCGAGGGAATAAAACTGGTATTGAGCAGGCCAACAGCTTCATGTCAGTGATCATATACACTTAAAGTAGCTCAAACAGATGATGAAATAGACCCAATTAAAATGTTATGGTTTATAAAAATGGCTAATAATCATATTCATATTTGCACAGAAACAGGTTGTGGTGTCTAAAAGTAAAAAAAAAAAAAAAAAAAAAAAAAAACTAAACACATAGAAAAATAGATTCTGTGTGGATCCAGCAGTCAATTTTAGATGGCTTGGTAAAAAATAATGAGCTGTCAGTGAACACGTCAAATTAGCAATCAAAGACTACAGATCTTGGAATCTTTTGATTTTTCAAAATGTATCTCAGGCAACCAAATCGTCACCAAAACTATACAATACACACCCGACTTGAGACTTCAGATCTCCACTGACCTCTGCTGTGTGGAAAAGATATCAGATATTTGGTTATTCCTTTATATGACACAAACTAAGGTTCCTTCTTTAATTTTCAATAGCAATTATTTTTTTTTTATAGTTTTTCTCATTTGTTAAGAGCACTTTGATTGCAGGAGAATTTAAAAAGGCGCCAAGCAAATAAACCACCCATCTATAGCACCAATAATCATAATATAAACAACAAAGTAACCAGGACAGGCAAATGACTACATATAACACAGAAAGAAAAAAAACAAGACAAGCAACATTTTTCATTTCAAGAGGTATGGCATTATCCTGTACATGAAATCCACTGGATACAAGGATTAACCCCAGAAAGTGCCAAAAATGTAGAACTCACAATACTGCTTTTCAGTTTATCCATGACAAAGTACATTACAACATGATTACAAAATCTAAAATTAAAACTCTTTTTCAAATAAATAGACACAGATACTTACCTAATATACACAGTGTAAAACTCAATTTCTCTAGTCTTCGCAATAAGCACTGCTAACTAATTATTATGTTCAATGGCAATGCCACAAACAAACCCATCAGTGCAGGGAGGAGGGTGGTGTTTCAGACTGGATGCCCACCAGAGTAGGTGGCTGCTGGCCTGGTACTATGGTGGCAGAGCCAGCGGTGGGTGCTGTGGGTCTGGGGTTCAGACGTGGAGGGAGTGTGTTGGAGGGTCTTATGAGGGGAGGCGGCTGGTTGAGGGCTGGACGGGGCTGTAGAAAGCGTGCTTGCTGCTGCAGAGGTGGAGGCTGGCGGTGTAGTGCCGGGGTGGCAGGAAGGGATGGGCGCAATAAAGGTGGAGGCTGATTCAGAGGAGTGGAGCTTGTGGCTGGTGTTGAAGCTGATGAAGATGTGGCTACAGGAGAAGGACCAGATGCTGGAGTCACCTGTCCCTAATGAAGACAGCAAGATGAAAATAAATGTAAACAATTGCCGTTTCCTTCATTTATGAAGAGCGCTGCTGTTCACACAGGGTTATTAGTTCATCCAGAAACGGGTCATGTGACACACAATAACGTATCAGGGCTCAACAATAAGGACTACCCAACTGCAGCATGAATGGGGCAGCATGAATGACACATGGGATGGTTGACAGAGGTCACTTGCCCGATTAGGCCAGTGATGCAACATCACAAAACGTCATAATTTGCACACGTTTTTCAGCATTTGCCAATTTAAATATTCAAGCACAAGAAGGCACGAAAGAACTCAGGTTGTTTGAGAAGTTTTGTGTTCGCAATTCACATCCAAAGCACGCATTCAGAAAGCCACATCACAGCCGACAGCACAGAGACACTGAATTGGATTTTCACATTTTTTTGTCTTTGAACAGACATACGCACACAAAATACGTAAAAATGCCTTATGTTTTAAGTAAACATAAACAACAAACATCAAACAACAAAGGCCAAAGAAAATGGTTTCTGTACTACCATTAACGTCCTGTTAACCTGAAATGCACTTATTTTTATGCTAGTTTTGTTTAATTGCAATTGTTGTTGCTTGCAATTTGATTATTTGTTCTTTTTAACATTTGAGATTTACATGGGTTAGGCTACTGTTTTTTTTTATGAAGTGTTTATTATTTATTAGGGTAAAAAACAAAAAAACAAAGACTAGGCACATTATTTATTTCTTTTAATGGTGAGTCCAGCAAAAATTCTGGCAGGAGAAGTAAAAACTGGCCTGCTAAAAATCCTCTGGCCTGCATTGATGTTAGGGTGAGTAAATAATGACAGAATTTCTGACTGAATGGTGCTTAAAAAAATTGTAAACCTGTAAGAATTTTCTTGTATTACTTTTATAATTTTGTAATAATGTTTAATATAGAAATATAGAAAATTCTAAAGTGTCCACAAACTTAAGCACCACTGCATTCCTTTATATACGAGCGTAAGCCTTACCTCCTCCTCATCCTCATCTGTGCTCTTTCCTGAGGAGTTGTTGCTGTTCTTGCCATCCTCACCAGTGATGCCGCCCTCTCCGTTTGGGGCCCGAGTTCCCTGTTCAGCCTCCCACTCCTGAAGCACTTCATCCAAATTAAACCGCCGCCGATAGTTCACAAAAAAGTTTTTCACCTGCCCCACTGTTTTATTCCCGATGACATCAGCAATAGCCTGGAAGTCTTTCCCATACTTTCGCACACCTAGATAAAAGATTATTGAATTAAATGTTGAATATAAACAGTTATAAAATGGATATTTAAACTGTTTATTTACCTTGTACTGCTAAGAGCTGCTCATCTGTTGTCCAGCGGGCGTTAATTTTTTGAGCGCACTGGAACAAAGATTCAACAAATGCAAAATTTTGACAGCAATATACCACCAAAATGTCAAGTCAATTTCATCTGTATCGCTTCACAACAGAAAATCACACTGCAGTGTCTGACCGTCACCACTGAGCAGTTTCAGAGGAAAACATCATGCAGTGACTTCAGATGATTCTGAGAAACGTGAATGCAGAAATGCTTCACCTCAGGCAAGCGGTATTCATCAATTCCGTCTTCAATCTTCTGCTTAAGCACACTGTTCAACTGCTTGGCATTCTGAACCTAAGACACACAGGTGAGGGTTAAAAGTTAGAAATCCTCATTACAAATCATGTGAAAGGTTTCAACTAGTGATGCACTGAAATGAAAATTCTGGGCCGAAACAGGTATGAAAATACAGGATCGGTATGAAAATACAGGTATGAAAAAATCGGTATGAAAATACAGGATGGACTTGGCCGAAAACCAAAAGTGACAAGTAACATGTTACAAACTTACAAACGTTTGCTAATACAAAAGTTATATATGGTACACAATCATTTTACTGAAAACAACAGGCAAAACAAAAAGCACTAGCAGGTCTGTTTATGTAATCAGGATTAAAATGGGCTTCAGTGATGTCAGCACCTGCTGTATGACAGTCCACACGGGCTACTGAAAACTACAACAGTTACTGACAGAGCCACTTATCTTTCACATATGTAAAGTGTGTGTTGCTTTTCACACACAAATTTGAGCTTAGCTTTAAAACGTGCATGAGTGAATGCACTCTATCTCAGACTTTGGAGAAACAAAACGTGATAATGCACATTTGTGCGTCACACAGAGCTTGCGTATAATTTTCTATCCGCTGGTTTTGAGCTTTTCTGTAACAACTATGTTTTTTTATTCATTGGTATGATGGGCTGACATGATCGTCCTTTGATAAGGCAATGGTGAGAGTGAGTGTAAGCACTGATGGAAGAGGCGGGGGGCAGATATTATCGGTTTATATTTTCTGCATTATTTTTCTTTCGGCTAAAACGAAATGTCATTTTCGGACGACAATTTTTGGCTGCCCAAAGTTCGGTGCATCGCTAGTCTCAACAGTTATTCATTATTTCTTACCCTTATTAATACAGCGCTAGAAAGGACACGCTTAACATTCAAACACAGAATTCAAATATCCCATAGTGAAGACATCAACCAGAAGAAAGCAAGATGCATGCTCACTAAAACTTGAACACAAAACCAAATCCTAAACATAGCGTGTTAACAAAAGTGTTAACAATAATCTACTGCTGCCTTTCGAGCACTGATGTTTCCTTTAAATACTTACACAGGTCTACTGTACAGGTGTTACTGAGATTCAAACCTGGCGTTTCAGTGAGACCAGCTCCATGTCCAGCTGCCGTAGGACAGTGTTTGCTGCGCTGGAGCTGCAGGAGATGGCCACTACATCTTCCTGTGTAAGGTACATGCCTTTGGGTGGGCGGCACTTGGACCGCTGCGAGTGGTGACGGTGCTGCAGGGTCTGGTGGTCTCTCCGCCCCAGTCCAATCTTTGAACTCAATGTCTGAGGCTCTGTGTGACTCTATTAAAATAAAGACAAGCATGTATTAGCTTTTCAGCATATTGTTATTTATACTTGATGTGCTCTCCATTGTACTAGCACAAAGTACTTTCACTTTTAAAAAAAGGGTCAGGCAAATATCATCTTTTCTGTTGCTGCAATTTGTTCTCATGAAGCTTCTGCGTTCTGGCTGTCTTTATGGTCAAGCATGGGTGGAACCTTGAGATGGCTGTACAGATTTTGCTGCTCAAGTAAAAATCAACCACCACCATGCAAAATAAAGTCTTGCACACTCAATGCACATTTGAAACATTAAATACCATACTGATACCATAGAAATAGAATAGAAATTACTTTAAAACAGAATTCACTTCATTGCAATTGCCCACTACAGCTCACTCTAAAATGAAAATTTGATGGTAAACATGTTGAACATTGGCAGACAGGCTGCCAGTTCATAAAGTGATCAGCCGTTTCCTCACAAGTCAGTTTACTGAACTCCATAAACCATACTGAAGCTTCACCTTCATTGAGATCAAGCCAAAAAGCCAACCTATTCTCTCAGTCCAAGCCTTCAATTATAACCATGAAAATCATGTTCCAAAATATAATGTAATGACAACATGTAAAGACGCTAAAGGGCACTTTTGGTGTTGGATGTTGGGAGGCTCAGCAGAGGTCAAATGTGAATTTATAAAAAAAATGTACACACAATCATCTTACCTCCTTCTTTGTCTCTTTTGTAGGATCATAATCACTGTCTTGTGCCTCAATGGGGTTTGCATCTTCCATTTCTTCCTCACTAATACATCAAAAACAACAGCATAGTATAATTTCCATTCAAACTACAGAAACAGTACAAACAAAATAAAAACACCTTATTTAACTTAGTGATCAGCTGAAAACAGGGTCATCACATGGAGAATTACCTTTCATCCTGATTACTGCGGTTTGCCAGTTTTCGTGCTTGCCGATCCATTAGGCTTGTCCGGGATCTCGTTTTTTTCCATGAATAGTAGTATTTCACAAGACTGGAGATGGATTTGTCTGGCAACTACAATCAATATTTTTTTTTATTAATACAAAAATATTTGCAAATAGTAATAGTTTGTACTAAGAAGTCAAAATCTAATGGCTTCAACTGGATTAATGTTATGAAAACTGACATGCCAGAAAAAATGCCAGAGGTTACCCCACAGGTGTGCATCATTTTTATAATAATTCAATTGAGTGATACACCACGCACAGTACTTACCACGGTACTCTTATGGTGTACTGTACGTACTGAGTTTTTTTCTAAATATTCCAGGGCCTAATAATCCTAGAAATTTCCACAAACATTTATAAACTTGTGAATTAACCACACAGATCAACAAATCAAATACTGTTTCTTTTAGTCTGTAATTTCATAATCAGCATGAGTGAATCAGTGCTCTCTCCATGTGCAAATGCAGGGATCTGTGTGTAAAGAAGCACATGCTTATTTCTGAACATACATCACTAAAAGATGCTGATAGTTCAAAAGTTTCAGCACTTTAAGCAAGTTGAGACAAAACAATCAGCCGCGTTTAAAATCAATATAGCATGCAGGGCTGGATTAATGACTCACTCATAATACAGCATCACTTTTCATAAGAAAGACTTAAATCTGACTGTGATTACCACCTTATAGTGCACTTGTCACATTTAGGCATATATTCATACTTTATACATATTGTCTGTCTTTATTTTTTTTAATTTAATGCACTGGCTACCTGTAAAGTATCGCATTAATTTTAATGCTAATAATTCCAAGAATCTCCAAAACGTCTAAAGGCGGCAGATCTTTCTCCTACCTAGCACCAAAACTATGGAATGACCTCCCCAGCAATGTTTGGGACTCAGACACACTCGAGGAGTTCAAGTCTAAATAAAGACCCATCTCTTCAGACAAGCATTCACTTAACTACTGTCACACCTAGGTCGCAACAGCTAGGTGTAACCGGAACCGAGCACACTTTTTACCCACTACTTCATGGCTTCCACATTCTGTGTGAACGGCCGCTATGCTAATATAAGCCTGTTTTGTTTCCCTCTCTCTATCTTCCTCTCTCCCTCCCTCTCCTCCGAGGGACTCTGAGCGATACAGATTAAGTCCAGTTCGACGAGACAACGCTCACAACAGCCTAACCAAGGTGGGGGTGACCACGATGGGAACTGTGAAAAATCAACCGCCACCATCACCTATTACATTAATGCAACTGTTAATCTATACTCATATTTTTAGTAAAATACATGATTCTGTCTATACCAGCAGTTTGATGTTATAGCTGCGTCTCTGAGTCTCATTTCACGTCGGCATCCTCGCCTAAACAGGCGCCATCAGGCTAACATAAAATTAATATAAAATCACCAGACCCAAATTAAAACTAATCATTACTGTAAATCAATACTGAAATCATAACAGCACTGATTACGACGTAAACATAACAACTTTAAATCAGAATACTGACTGCGATGCTGTAAACCTATAAACCCTTACACCAAAGTACTGATTGCAGCTGTAACGCGTCAGAGGAGAAATGACCCTGCCGCTAAGCCTGGGTTCTCCCAAGGTTTTTTTCTCCACATTCATTATTGGAGTTTGCCACTGTTGCTGTGTTGGAGTGCTCACTGGGAGACTGTGGATAATAGATATTTGATACTCCATAGTTAATATCTGACTTGATACTTAGTTATTGATAACTGATTGATAATTGACATACCGTCGTTACTGTATCATTGTATACATTTCCTTGTTTTTTTTCTTTTTCCTCCCTGTAAAGCGGCTTTGAGACAATACCACATTGTAAAAGCACTATACAAATAAAGTTGAACTGAATTAATTTTCTGTATGTAAGATGTACCACAAAAGATAATGACTGTTGTAGAAACAAGGTTTTGTCTATCTATTAAACTGTTATATATGTTTAAATATATTTAATGTATTTTCACTTTAAAATGCCATATTTAACACAACTATGGTAAGCACTGACATGGCCATTAATAAGTAGTTATGAATGGCATATTTCTACAAGTATATTGAATATACCAAAATATTTATTGCAAACAAACAGTATACAAAAACACTGGACTGAGAGAAATAGCTTCTAAAAATGCATGGACAGTTTTTCTACAATGACTCCTACAAGCTCTGCCCCCCAAAATTTATCAATCTCCCTTATGAGTTTTTGACAGAGAAATGTTCCCTGTACACTAAAATTACTGTTTTTAAATATTATTATTATGTTAAAAGTTAATCTAGTGTTAGCATTGTTTATGCTATGCCATGAACCCTGCCCCCACAGCAAACAGATCTGAACCAAACCAACCCGTGGCTCCAAAACTGTGATATGAACCGAACCGTGACTTGGTATATCATTACACCCCCAGTTATTAGAGAGAAAGAGATCATACATGTATCTTTGCAGTAACGAGAGTGTCAATATTTGTTTATTCGGTCTGTTTTATATTATCAGCATGAAGCGAAAGAAAAAATTAACAAGTAACCTATTCGTGTTTGTTCATTCTGTTTTTCTATTTGATTGTTTCCATTTTATTTAATTCACTTATTTACTAATACTAATTTTATTTAAATTACTATATTTGTTGTTGCCAATGCCTTATTTACTGGAATTAAACTACATGTATATTCACATGTATTAATTTACATTTATTATTCATTTAGCAGATTTTATCCAAAGAGACTTACAAAGAAAGAGAGCATTAAACATTTTGTCATAACAAACAAGCTACAAGTCTACAAGTTGTTTTTTGAAGGTTGTGATGATCTCAGCAGATCGGGGGGAGAATAGGTGAATATCTTAGAGAGCGATTTGGAACCTTGTTGTGGGGGAACAATCAGACATTGTTTGTTTACAGAACATAGTTGGCGGTAGAGGACAGGATATCAGGAGGGGTGTGACATGAGCTCTCTATATGCTGCAGCATTCTGGATCATTTATATCACCTATATAATTGTATATCAACTGTTAAGTTTGACGTTGTTTGAAGTGGGGCTGCTGCTTATTACGAGTAAGTGGCAGAAGTACGCTGTTCATTATACACAGCACATTGCTACTCTAGTTTTTCTGAAAATTGTGCTGCTAACGCAAAGCTCTACCACTGAGCTTCAAATTACAAATCAAAATTCAAATATTCGTCAAATTTATGATTATTCTGTATATACCACATTTCTATTGGCTGTTACTAGCAGTGCCCAAACTGCGAATGAATTACTCTTTTAAATCAGTTCTGTTTAATTAACTGAACCAATTTTCGCAAATCAGTCTGAAGAGGTTTGATTAAGTTTAAATAATGACTCTCACCTTTTTCAAAGTCAAAGGTGTTGTTGCTAGGACACGGCTATGAAGTTGTAATGTCACTGCTTTATGGCTGTAATTTGCGGCTGCTTGCTAAGCTGAGCAATATGACCCCACCTCCAAGCCTCTATGACAATATTCATCCCAATGTTAAGTCTATGGAATTTTTCCCCTACTTTTATGTACACCCCAAAATACTGTATACCTGATCGCTTATTAAAGACATAGCACACCTCTCCTCAATAAGTCGGTCGATCCATCATTCATCGGTCTGTGACAAACTGTGCGTGACAAGTTACATACTGAAGTTTTGTCCAGAAAAAGAAGTATGCAAGAGAGCAATAATGATGTTTTCCTTTTAAGCACCACCAATAAGCCTAAATACAACAACAGTCTAATAATGTTCAGATTCTTGAACAGATCTATCATTTCGCTTTATAAGACCTAAATATATTGTCAAGAGCTGCCAGAGATTTTGTGTTGCCTGTATACACCTTTTCTGAATCTTAAAGACAGCACCCACAGACTTGTATTTCAGTTAACAATCTTTACTATTCTACTGAAAAAAGTTACCTACACCTCAGATAGCCTGAGTGAGTAAATTTTATACAGTACATTTTTATTTTTAGGCAAACTACCTTACCTTTAAGACAGAGATGTCCAAACTATGACCTGTGGGCCAAAGTTGACCCGTGATGACCTTTGATTTGGCCGACCAAAAAGGGGGAGGAAAAGCCACTGACACAAGTTTCGTTTTATTTCTGAGGTACCATAATTTAAATTAAAAGGAAATATTGGTAAATTAATTTTTTATTTAATATACATGCATACTTCAAGGCACAGGTACTGCATGCTTTTTAACACTTCACAAACCAGAAATAATCAAAAGATAGCAGAGGAAACAAGAAAATGTAAAAAGTTTGGCAAGATGATTTTTTTTACTTAGTGTAGTCAATTTAAAGGCGGTGTGTCTACAACTGAACCTTCCCAGAATCAGCCTATTAAGAAATACAGTGATCCAGCGAATAGAGCACATGGCATGAGATATCAATGAGCAAATCAGGGCTTTTATACATATATATATATATATATATATATATATATATATATATATATATATATATATATATATATATATATATATATATATAGATAGATAGACAGATAGATATAGATATATATATATATATATATATAGATATATATATAAGAAACAGAAAGTGAAAGAAGAAAGTGACAAAACAGCTAGCTGACACTGAGTCTTGGTAATACTAAAGGAGATGATTTTTTAGCAGTTGAGAATTAAAATTATTAATTTAAGTGGTAGACTATGGCTGGCATTACAACTGATGGAGCCCAGGCAATGGTAAGGAGGAAATCTGGCCATGCTACATTAATGTCTGAGAAAGCCAGTGAATGTGGGGGAAAAGTGGTAAAGTATCACTGCATTTTCCATCAAGAACAGCTGTGTGACCGGCAATTCAAGGCGCTGTTGGATGAGATGGATGGACAATATGTTGATGATGGCTGAGCAGAGTAGTTTTTAGTTTAGAGTTTAGTTGTTTTAGAGTAGTATTTATCATTTCTGATAAATAACAGTACAGTAAGTGACACAACTTGTGTTTATTAGTGTACTCAGATAGCATGCTTGGTCAACAATGAGTAAAAACTGGTTGCCAGGGAACCTTTAAGTGACCAATCCTGAGTGGCAACGTCATCAACCACATGCATTCTACCAGCAAACTGTGCTAAAAATTCCATGCTGGGAACGGTCTGTGATTGCCCTGTGCTGAAGCAAGCAGTGGAAATATTAACTGTAACCGTTCCTTTCCTCCAAGTTCCTGTCCACACAGGTTTCTTTAATTGCCATGCGACACGAAAACAATGTCATGGTTGAAAAAATATATAACGCTGGTTGTAAGGATATGTTCTACTAGCCCGATCGGTTGAGTAGTTCAAATTTTGACTTGCCCTGCCAAAACTAGCCCCACAGCATGTAATAAATAAATTGTTTTTGCTGCATGTTATTACAGTTTTCAAATTGACCCCCTCAGTGTGAGTTTTTTTTAATGTGACCGGTATTATAATGATTAACGTTCCAATTACCATGGAGATATAAAGGGCTTGACCTAACATTCCAGATATGGTGGCGCCCTGCAGTTTAGTCGCCAGAATGACAAGAATGTGCCTGTGAACCTGTGTTTGTTTAACTTTTATAATGATCATGTTAAATGACTGGTAAGTTATCACGGGCCATGAGTGCCATCAGTTTGTCCAGGAGGAAGACTATGGCAGATTTACTTCTTTTATAAAACCTAAGTGACTAGTGAACATGATTTGTTTCATCTGCTTTTGGATTTTAGACCGGTTCTGACCAGGATATGTAGACAAACCCTTTATGAGAAACACTATTAGTTTGAAGATGTGTTTCAGTAGAAATAACTCACCATTTGCTGAATCCTATGGAAGCTCTTCCCATGAAAACTGAACGCTTGTTCAAACAACACCTTGTCCTCTACTGTCCACTCATCCGGGAAGGGGGTAAAGTTTGGGAGATCAGCAAGGGACTTCTCAATATTGTGTTTATGCCAGAACAGCATGCCTAGAGCCTGTAGAGCACATGGATCAATCAGACGTCCCTACATCGGATGCTTCTATGAGTGCTTTGCTAACTCACCTGCTCAACATTGTACCCATGCTTTTCTTTAGCAATTGCTATATACTCATCCACTGTGGGAAAAAAAGTGCTGGTGATGCAAGAACACTGTATGATAGATTCAAATAAAAAATGAATATTTAAAAATATCTGATACTTACATTTAGAGTCAACTATTGCGTGATATGGAGACCAAACCAACATGCCTCCACCGTCCTTATCACTGTATTTCGTGGAACCTACAAAATCCCAACACAATAAAAACATAAACAGAAAATTTTAGGAAAATTTTCTTAGGGAGCTATGTTTGATCAAGGGAGATTTATGTTTAGAAACTCATGGTATTATATACCACAAGTCACAAGTAAAACATTCATTTAACAGCATTCATAGATTCCTCAATATCTGCAGAGATTTTATTTTTGTTTATATAGCGCTTTTTACAATGTTGCATTGCTTCAAAGCAGCTTTACATAATGAAAACATGAAAAACAGAAAAATTGTACAACACACACAGAAAATATAGTATTATTGCAAATTTAACTGTTCACTATAAGATGTAAATTAATAAAATTACATTTGGACCATTTAAATAAATAGATGCATTAGAAATTCATTCACAATTTAGCATTTTCTGTACCTCTTCTTTATTCTGACCAAGTGTGAAGCAAGTTTATAAGGACTATTTTAAACTGTTTTAGGTGACATACTGTTTTCTGCCAGTTGGTGGCGCTTTGACTGACTCACAATAGCCAGCTCTATTCATCAATCCCTAGGACCCAACATACAGCTAAAGTGCTTTTGTAACCAGAAATGGAATTTTCAAATGGCATGACAAAGCTTGGTGATAAAATGATATTGATATTTATCAATGATACGCCTTTATCGATAACGACAGAAAAAAAACGCCACTTTTTTTGACACTTGTTTCATTTTAATGCATTGGTAAAACTGCACAAGCGCCGTCCCTAGGTCTTAAATAGCCTATTACATGCCCTGGTAACGGAGCATATCACAAGTGACAAGCAAACAGCCAAGTTGTGTTGCTGTGGGGTTTGGCTGCGCCATCGCCATGTGACAGGAAAAACACGAAAACTCGTGAAAATAAGGAGATTGTAAATTTAAAAAATGTCAGCTCACAAGTGTGGCAGTTTTCTGTTTTTTGTGTCTGACCAACATAAGAACAGCTTTGTGGAAGAAATGTCCCGACGAAGGGCGAAGATCTTATCATCTTAACCACTTTCACCCTTTGTATTATACAGCATCCCTCTATATCTACCGCAACTCAACAAGAACTGTTTTCACCTAGCATGGTGGTGAAGTCAAGATTTAAGAGACTACTTACTATGTTGTCACGGGCCACAAGTTTTTTTACGAAGGCCGCAATTCACAAACTTTATTCTGAGTGTCGAAAAAGTGGAAAAAGAGCTGTCCACCATCTCGTATTTTGCAACAACCACAGACATCTGGTCAAGTCGCGTGTACATTTCATTGACGGCGAAGGGAACGGTGAAGAGTAAATGCTTGGAAACATTTTTCTGAGGACCATACAGGGGAAATTATTGCTCAAAACCTGACTGATGCTCTGATGTCATGAGGTCTGAATGAAAGCAAGCAAGTGTGCATCACTACTGACAGAGGGGCGAATATAGTGAGAGCCACATCACTTAACAACTGGACTCGGCTGCAGTGCTTTGACCAAAAATAAAATTATTTATTGTTTGCCTTAATAAAGTGAGTAAATTAAAAATAATGGTTAAACTGAAACCTTTTTCTACTAATCATTGTTTATCAAATGATACGACGCATTAAATCGATGATAAACTTATGTAGCTGTATCACCCAGCCCTACCATGACACATTCTACTTCAGTCCTCCTGATGAAGATGGGGGAGTGACTGCCGCTTTTAGATTTCCTGAAGTCCACAACGAGCTCCTTGGTCCTCAGGGCATTAAAAGTAAGGTTGTTGGTGGAGCACCAAGCTGACTAGGCTGATTAGTTGTTGTTACTAATTTGGCCAATCACTGTGGTGTCATCTGCATGCTTTATGAAGACAGATCGGAGTTATGCAAAGGAATGTCATAGATGAACAGAGAGTAGAGCAATGGGCACAAAACAAAGCCCTGAGAGACACTGGTGTTCAGGATGAGTTTTGAGGACGTGATTGCCCAACCTTACAGATTGAGATCTGTTAAGACAGAAAGTCCAGAATCCAGCTGAACAAGGATGAGCAAGTACCCAGAACACTAAATTTAGTGATTAGTTTAGTGGGGATTACGGTGTTAAATGCACAGCTGAGGTCAATGGACAGCATTCTGATGTATGTATTGTTGTTATCCAGGTGGGAGAGGGCTGAATGAAGAGCAGTGGAAGCAGACATCCTCTGTCGACCTGTTTGGTTGTTAGACAAACTGGTATGGGTCCAGTGTAGGTGGAAGGCCTGCTAAGAGCTGACTCAGAAAAAGGTTTTCAAAGCACTTCATAATAATGGGTTTAAAAAGCTTGTCTGGCAGGATGGCATCACTGTTTGGAAGAGACAGTCTTGCAGGGTTGTAATAGTCTGAATGCCTTTCCAAGTGTCTGGGATCGGAGTTGTTGTGGAAATGGCCTTATATGCCTCAGCAGTGTTAGTGTATACATGATCCAGAGTGTTGTTCTTCCTGGTAGGGCAAGAGACGTGCTACAAACATTTTGGAAAAACAGTTCTTTGGTTTGAGTGGTTGAAGTCTCCAGCAACAATAAAAACTCCATCAGGTTGTTCAGTCTGGCGCTTGCTGATCACTATAGGCAGTTCTTCCATAGCTAAGTTAGCATTAGCATCCGGGGGGCACATCCATAGCAGTCACAATGAATATTCTTCTAATAAATAGAAGGGTCTGCACTTCATCATCAAATACTTCATGTGAGCAGAGCATGGCTTTCAGTTACAGTAGAATCTGTGCCCCACGAATTGTTAACATAAATGCACAATCCGCCACCCTTGTGGTTACCAGAGTCCTCCACTGATCTGTCTGCATGAAAAACACAGCAATCCTCAAGTTCAATGGAACTAATGGGAATGTTGTTAAGCAATGTTTCTGTTAAAATCATGGCACTGCATTTGCTTGTGCGTTATTCAAAGTCACAATTCGTCCATTTTTTCTTTAGAGATCGTACGTTTGCAGAAAAGATGCTGGGGAGTGATAGTCGATGGGGGTTTAGCTTTGGTCTAGCTCTAATAAGTGTTTCTCTATAAGTGATGTAGATATAAGAGCCTTCCTGTCATTGCAACACCATTTGAGATATCACAATCCTTCACAATTCTGAATCTTCAACACCTTGGCATGATGCTCACCAAGTTTGGTGATAATCACATGAAATCCCTTGGAGGAGTAATTACAAGTTCACAGCATGTGCTTTTCAGAAAATCCAAACTGAAAACCCCAAACTTCCTGTTGGGTTGGGCTGAGGGGTTAGGTGAAGTTGTTCGTACAGGTGTGCGCACATATCTTTTTGTCCCCCGTACCAAGGGGTGCTACAGGGCCCACCTTCCCTGCCCATATGCCTTTGCCCAGCCCTAATGGCTGACAACTCTGATGTGTGTGACAACTTTCTGAGCATGTTTAAAGGACCCACAGGCCCTGGAAACCTTAAAAAAAAAAAAATCCTAATGAAAACAACAGGGCCCTTTGCACTTTAAGTGCTTTGGCATAGCAAGCCATTTCAGTGGTTCAATAGGTTTTCTAGTCTTTTGTTTCATCTGCTTTGAGTGGTTATTTAAAATAATTAATTGGCATGTGAAATACATACACAATTTCTTTCTCTACACATTCACTTCATACAGTATTTATTCATATGAATTTTATGTAATTATGTAAATATTTTTTTTATTTGATGGGTCACATCAGAAGAACATTTAGATCTGGTTCATATCAATCTAAACAGCTCATATTTTGTGTACGATTACACGTATATTATTAATTTACACTGAAACTGAAAACAAAAATTTTCTTTATTTTATAATTTAATTTCGCCACCTCAATTCGTGAATTCTGTAAACACTTTTAATACTGGATGTCGCACAACACCAACATATTGTGTTAATTTAACAACATACAGGTTATGTATTATTTTTCTAGTTTTCTAAACGTTTTGGTTCATATCTTACTGTGTGTCCATTTATGAATTTGTAATAAGATATAAATATATGAGGCACATGTTAATATATTAGCGGACAGGCGGCTAAGCGTGGAGGCTAACAGACATTCACTAACGCTTCCCCTGCATTTATATACTGTTGTAAGAAAACTAATTAGATGAATATGTTGAAGCATCCGACAAACAAAAATGTTTAAAGACCCTTAATATTATTAACTTGAATAGCTTTATTATATGTGAGCCGAGGCTACCACAGTCAGTCAGGTTGTGTTGCCTACCCGGATCAAATTCAGGAATATTAGCCTGATAATCCGAGCCCACGCGCATGCCCACATCTGGAAAACAAGATTACAAGCGTTATCGTTAAAGTTTGTTCAGTTAACACTGTGTAATGAAGATTCGCCAGACAGGTCGGCGGGGTGCTCGAGGCTATACCGTGCTCGTCGTCACTGCCGCTCTCGTCTGAGAAATGTCCGTTCGAAGCGCTCGACGGGCTTTTCGTGCCATTTGAGCGACCTTTCCCCAAATATTCCGGCCCCCTGTCCATCATCCCCGGCATTTTTGCGATTTGTGTGATTATTTGAAGATAATTTAAATTATATGTAAACACTACTATGTTAATCGAGGCGCTCTGAGGAGTTGACTGCGCAGCCGCGCCGTCGTGCGTTCCAGTGTATCCCTTCGCTGGATTACACAAACTTCTAGAGTGTCGAGGTCTACCTTTTCTCGCGGAAGGAATTGTTATGAAGGTAAACTGGTAGGTGATTCGGCTCCTGTGTGCGCCTGTTTCGCAGCGACGTATTTTTCATATTCATTCATTTTCTTTATTCTTTGAAACAGCAAATGAAAACATACGTATTTCATTGCAATAATCATGCAAATTTGGATATTACTATTATTAAACTCAGTGAGTAGAGACGTAAATTCTACATTAATAACAAATTGATTGTAGGCTGCTACAACAATATTATTTGCAAAAATGACAGACAGTTATGGTTGTGACTATTTTTATAAACCCTTTCCTACATGATTTGCATTTTTTTTAATCTTTTGTTTGGGTATGGGGTTTATGCTTTTTATGCCATGTCACCATAATAATGAGTAACCTGATGTGATTTTTTTGTGATGTTCATATTATTTTGCATTAAGACATTATTCTAAATTGACAATAGACAATAATAGCAATTATTAAAGCTAAATATCACAAGATAAATACTTAACTACATTTTACTCCTGAAGTCACTGCCATTGTGGGTGTTTCTGTATGACATTGCGACAGTGAGGTTGTACAACTCTCAGAAAATTTAAATTTTACATGTTGTAATTTCCGAGTTTTCAGTCATGTGCCTGACACTGTGATCTGGAGGCAAAACACAAGCCTTTCCATCTATTTCAATCCATGAATCTTTAGATCCCCTGACCAAAAAAGCAAGAATTAAGACAGAAAGCAGAAATAGGGGTTTTGTTGAGAATCAATCCCACAGTGCTGTTTCACTGTCACATGTCATTACGCATGTAAAGTCTTAGCCTTTTAACTCTATTAATGTCACACCGTAACATCTGACCCTTGTTAACGATACGTTTAATCTTTACATTGTGCTGGCTGTACGGGTAACGTGTATAACTGGAAACACAAAAAAAAATGTAAAGGTGACAACAAATGTTGATAATGCTGCTATTTTAAAACATCTGCTGGTTTTATTGATGACCTGGTTTTGCATACTGTACTGTATTTTAGTGTTTTGGACTTTGTTTTGCAACCGTCTCTTATGTTTTAACTTCCCTTATCATTTAACTTAATTTTTTAAAATTTTAATTAAATTTAATTTTTCAAGAAGAGGTCCTTGTAAGCTTTTTCTCTAGCATGGCACATTTCCAAAAATGCCACTTTGTAAACTACAACACATGCTCTTTATGCCAAACACTGAAAAGTTACAGTATTTAATGGATTGATTATGGGTGGTTGCCCTGCAGGTTTAGTACAAAAACTCCAGCTGGTTCAAAATGAAGCAACCAGAGTTCTAACAAGACTGAACAAGTATGACCTTATTAGCACAGTTTTGTCCACACTGCACTGGCTGCCTATCAAGCATCAACAAAACTTTAGTATTAACTAAAATCTTGCTGATTACCACAAGGCCCTGAATGGTTTAGCTCCTCAATACCTCAGATAGCTCCTCCATGTTTACTGTGATCACTAAATTATGGCCAGCTGATAACACCCAGAATTTCAAAATCAAGCATGGTAGGTCCCTTCCGTATTTGGCACCCAAACTTTGGAACAGTCTTCCCAGTGTTGTCCAGGAGGCAGATACACAATGTTAATTTAAATCTAGATTAAAGACCCACCTCTTTAATCTAGCCTACACATAATCCTATAGATGTATTACTCAAATCCCTTAAGGGATTGTGAGGCTGAATTAACTAGGTAAACTGGAACTGGGGACACTTTCTATAAGAATAGATGTACTGTCTGTTTGTCTGTCTTTCATTTCCCCAGGGTCCTGTAGTCAGCAGGAGCCGGACTAGATGGTGGGGAGACGAGATGGGACGACCCCTGAGACCCAGCTCCAGTTCAACATGACACTAGTCCCATTTCCAGGTCAGCTAAATGATAATCCTTATGCCCACTTAGAATATTAAAGTCATAAGCTGGATCACCCAAAAGCAGTGGAAATATGATGGCCTTCTTTATTAAACTTGCTTTATCTATTTACCTACACCTAGCTCAGTTAGATTCTACATTTTTGTTCCCTGCCTAGTCACAGCAGTGTGATGTTATAGCTATAACGTTATAACATTATGCTTCTCTCACGTCTGTTACATTCCTCAGTGCCTGACATTTTTTGCAAAATCAGGCCTGACAATTTTTTAAATCAATAAAAAATTCTAAATCAATATTATAAGCTCTCCGTTTTAAATATAAAGATAGGAACTGCAACTTTAACATGTCATCCCAGTTGAGCCTGGTTTCTCCCAAGGTTTTCTCCATCTATACATCACTGGAGTTTTGGTTCCTTGCCACTGTCGCCCTGTTGATTTGCCTACTGGGACACTGCTGACATTTAGTCTGGCTTAGTGTTTTATAAATTGTTAATATTGCTTTTAGCATAATGATTTAACAACAGTCCTAAAGACTCTACTATTTCACTACTTCTTTATCTCCCATGCTCTTTCATTATGCGGTGATCATGTATTTTACTGTATTACTGCAAACCTCTTATACTCCTGTCCTATAAAATTCTATCTTCTTTCTAAGCATCCTTTATGTAAGCTGGAATGGCATATCTTGTTTAATATGATAACTGTCATCTATCATGTTAACTGACAAAATGTGCATAGTCTCAGAAGTACATACTGTTTTAGTAGGCAGAATACATTACATTATAGACATTATAGTCCTTGCGCTGCGTTGAGACCACATCCAGCTCTTTTAGTGCCTTGGCTTGATGGACCTGCAGGATAGCCATGGCATGAGGTAGTGGAGGCAGGCTGCCCTGCAGCCTTTTAGGCCTTTAGGCTACAAGTTAAAAAGAGAACCTACAGGCCTTGGACAGGATTCTCAAATGGTTTTTCCAGGAGGCAGTTCCCTGCGGGCATTAATGGATTAATGAATTAATGGATTGAATTAATGGATCCAGTCAAAAAACAAACAAGAAGAAGCAATGCATGAATAGCCTGAGAAGAACAAATCTGAATGAGTGGTCCTTTTCATACCCAGATATCCAGGGCAGAGAGTGGCATGCAAATTCCACTCACCAATTCCTTTTGCCGCTTGTTTTTTAAAGGCCAATTTTAAGTGGCTTTTTTAAAAAGAGAATGGCCATCGGTTTCCCAAGGTCAAACCCGACAACATTGTCAACATCAAGTCAGTGACTAAGGGAAGTGTGTCTACCAATGTCATCACTGGACTGGAAGTAAGTGGTCTTCATGACAATGTATTTATAACCCTGCCAGGAGTATACATTTACATTTTTGCATTTGGTAGACACTTTTATCCAAAGTGACTTACAGTAAATTCAAGTTATACATTTTCACTGTGTTCCCTGGGAATTGAACCCATGATCTTTTGTGCTGCTAATGCAATGTTCTACCAACTGAGCTACAAGAGCACCCAAGCAAGAATTCTTGTGACTAAGAACAACATACATTATCAAAATTATATGTCAAAATGGCCATACCTCAAGGATGTCTAAATTTCCACAACTGAACAGACATAGACTTGCTTATAGGCACAAATGCCCCAAAGTAAAACACTGCTTGGGTGGGTAGTCAATGGTCCATTAAGGAAAGGAATTTCAATAACATTTCCGCTCATACAGTCAATAGGATCTTGATTCATAATCTGCATCGATACTGATGCTTGGTACAATACTTTTAGTGAAAAATTTTGTGAGGAAGTAAAGGAAATGCACATTAAGGATAGATATTTTCTGAAAATTGCAGATGAGTCAGCCAAAAGCGTTTTATGTGGCTAAAAACGCAGGTGCTCTACTGAAAATGCCAGCTGTAAGTGCTTTAGGGCGCTTTTGTAGGTGCAGCAGTCTTTTTTGTTGAGACCTAAACTAAGGGTATATTGGCACCACCAAATACATTGGTAAATGTGTATGGGTGAAGGTGAATGGGTTAACATTAGCCAACATTCTGAGAATGTTCCCTGTTAGCTGGGTAACTGAGTAAATTTAGTTAACATGTACCTACTATAAGGTTAGGATTTGCATGTAATTATGCATCATTAACCGTTATTACTATTTTTATTAATTTTGTTATAGTAAGTATATGTAACTTGCAAAAAACATTGTAAGAAAGTGTTACCCATTTTTAGCATTTATTGATGTTAATGTATAAATATGCTACTGTTTATTAACGTTAATTGTACATAAACCATGTTATTTTGAAATGTAAAAAATACCTGTTGTGGGGACATATAGATTTCTATTCTTTTCATGCTGTGTAACATATTATCAAAGCTTTATGCAAGGCCGAACAACCTCCTATGTTTCTGTTAAGAAATATTAAACAAGACATGGTGCACCCGGGAATATTCCAAATGCTTGAGCAGGCGGAAAGATATATGTAGTTGTGATTTTTGTGTACTCAGCCTCTTTCCAAGCTGACACTTAAACAGTAAATGTCTTTAATAAAAACCTCCTCATCTCCACCCTGGACTCCTTGTCTCTTCATTCATGAGCTAACATTGGCGTCACAAACAGGAGAAAACCTGTGTGAAACCTGTACCTATATGGTGTGTTGCAATATAATGTGCCTACACAGTGGCTAGATGGTGCATTTCAAATTGCAGATCGTCTGACCATCAGAGGTTCAGACCAGAGACATTGGCTATTCTGCCCGGGTAAGAGAGCCTTCAGAGGTCACAGATTACAAATAATGATTACAAGTACCACCAGTGAGTGAGTACACTACATTAGCTGCTGCTTTAAGAGATCTATGAAAATAGAAGTGCTAGAGTCTAGGGTGGAGGAATCTGATTATTGTAAAGCGCAAAATGTGCTATTGAAATGCTCTAGAAAACAGTTTAAACATTTAGAAACGTGGAGAAAAGTTTCTAAAGAGGTTTGAAATAGGGAAAAAAATTATGGGGAAGCTTGGATAGTTGATGAACTTTCTAAAGTTTTCACAGAAACTATGAGGAGGAAAACCTCAGATGAGGTTGTGCATGCTTTGATTTTAAAAGGCAGACAACTGAAGGGAATCATGGACAGGCAACAATAGAAAGAATTGAAAAAAGCACATGATAGGGAAGTTCAAAGGCTGCAAAAGGCTATTGATTCACCAACAGGGAAACTGAGAGTGTAAATGGAAAACTCCATTTGGAAAGTTTGGAGAAGCAAGTGGCTAAAGTAAAAGAACATTGAGCATCAGAATGTTGAAAAAAGAAGGTTGAAAGAAAAAACAGAAAATCTAAAACCCTTAAGACAGAATCTCAATCTGATCAATCTGATGAGTCCCTCACTGCAAAGTTTGCAAAACTGACCATAGATCAGAAAAGGTTTTATTAGCAGTGTCCAGACAATGGAAAACTAGAATGCTAGTTTTGTCTAGAATCCCTCTGTGCCCAAAGTACAGGGAATAACTCAGAAAACATCCTCCAGCAGTAACTCACCAATGTGGCCTGTAAAGAAACCAAATGGTAAATGGAGGCTGACAATTAATTACAGAGAAGTGAACAAATATGTTGATAAAATGAAACCATTAGTTGATCCTTCTGCTATTTTTTCCTGTGTACCAGCTGATGCTACAATTTTCTCTGTAATAGAAGTTGACCGTAGTGTCAACCTCCATAGTTTAGTCAGTGCTCCTTTATGAATCAGTTTCACATGCAGAGGGTAAAAGTACACATGGAATAGATTACTGCAAGGGCTTTATAACAGTCCCACAGTTTATCATCAGGCCCTAAAAGCAACATTAGACAAATGGGACAGACAGTCAATCTTAGTTCAGTATGTAGACGACATTTTGATTTGTAGTACTGACAAAAATACACACGAGCGATATGGAAGTGTTGCTCGCACTTGCTGCATGCTGATAGTCACATAGTTAGTCAAAACAAAGCTCAATGCGCAAACCTTTCAGTTGTTTTTCTGGGACAAGTAATATGTGCTCAGGGCCGACTCCCCTTGCCAAGACAGCTGCACTAGACAACCTAAAGTTACCCACAACCATACATGCATTCAGATCAGTATTGGGGTTGTTTAACTTCTGTCGCCTATGAGTAAAACATTATGCAAAAAAAAACCATCAGAATTACAGTTAGCTCTGAAGGGTCATGTCAAAGACAATAAACAAGTTGTCCTTTCTAACACTCAATTCAATTCGCAGCAATTCAAGCAACTGAAACATGAATTGAAACACACACCTGGCCTCGCCTGCCCGAGAGTGGCTAGTTATCATTTGCTTGTAGCAGAGAAACAAGTTTACATGTCCTCTGTCAACAATGGGACACAGAACATAAACCTGTTGATTTTTATAGCTCTGATGGTATGCATTGTTAGAGCAACCACACATCACACGCCACAAAACATCAGCAGAAAACGTAGCTACGTTTCTACTGGGAGTGACAGATGTTGAAAATTGAAATTGAGTTAAAATTGACTGATCTGACCTCTGTTAGAGCGATACAAGAAGCATGCTAATAATAATCTGACAGTGTAACCGTTAAGTACTTTTTATCCAGGACAAATGGTTTATGTTAAAATTCTAAGATGAGAAAAGTTAGGTCCTAAATGGGAAGGACCTTACCAAATTCTCCTAATCATGCTTACAGCAGTTAAAGTGCAGAGTAATTGGATACATGGCTCACATTGTCGTTCTGTGTCAAGTGTTGGTGCAGACCTGGTGGCATAAGAGCTTAGGGACAAAACATCCTCTTTTAGGAAGGGAGGGGCCAATCCCTCGAGTGAAGAAATCTACTCACTTGCTGCCCCTATTACAGTTTAAAGACTGATAAGCGAAAGGGAGAGACATCAACTGACCTTATCAACTTACTGTTGCACACTGCTTAGCACAAGCCATCTAAACATCTCAGTGAAGTTGACACCCTAACCTAACCATACAATTTAACCAAAGGGGAAGTTATTTGTACAGAACATCAGTTTGTGTGTCCTAGTGTGGCATTTTCACTTTGTTTATTTTATGTAGGGTCAATGTTGATCTGGAAAGAAACAACAGTTCAGTATCGACCAAAGAACATTCCATTACATGTTAATGATATAATTAGTATTGTCTGTAATTGTGATTTGATCTCTCATAAGGGCTAGTGGTTGAGTTAAATCCAACTAGTACAAACTGAAAATTATGAAAGTTTGCTTGCATTTAAAAAGTCTATTTATTCAAATATTTTTGTATGATTAAAGGGGAGATCATTCATGATCTAACACTGTTGTTCATTATTAATTTTATGTTAGAGATTAATAATTTAATGATCTGACCTGTTCATTGTGTCTGTGTCTCTTTCTCCTCTGTCTTCATGACAGCATTTCAGATATTGATGTGATACCTATACAGGAACTGAACACACACATACTGGCTCTTCAGAAGAAACTGCAGCAGAAGTCTCGGTGTTTGTGCAGTGGCAACACATGCTTTAAAACCTGCTGTTATGTGTACATTTTAGCAATGTTTTTAATGTGTGGGGTCATATTGACTAGTGACAAATCATTCAGTAGTGATCTAATCTTTCATTAGTGGCAACTTTCAGTAGACGGTAGTGCACGTAATTGTATACCCAGACAAAAGCTGTACACTATGTGAGGAAAACAAATAAAGACGCTTCTAACTTTCTCACTAAAGGTCATTTTACATGTAGATATATCTGTAATTTATGGTGACCGGGAAAGGACCTTCTCGGTTCACTTAGGCTGCATTTACACTGCCACAAAAAATCAGATTTTTTACTCATATCAAACACACAAGATCAATTTCTCGTATCCATTCTGAGCCACTTCCAAATGTGGATTTTAACTGGATACATAGCCGATATCCAAACATCTGACCTGCATCTAAACACACATATTCAATTTACCTTGGCTATGACTTCACTGTTCCACGGTGGATTGCGTTGAATGTCATTTCGCACCTGTAGCAAGCATGAATTGCACACTGCATCCCGGAATTTGTCTGGCAATGGATGGAAGTCAGCGGGGAATCACTTTCTTTAATTGGGTGTCCATATGACACATGCGTGCATGTAAGTGCTCGCATAAGTCAAAGCTTGTCTTGTTTAGATGGACATTTTGTACACCCCTTCCTTTTTGTCAAATGTGGTGGACTTGGTTCTACCACTTTTGCCTTCTAGGTCTTGTTCACAGTTGTCAATAATAATGCTCATATTAGTGAATGACTGGAATCTTTTTGGGCATATGTAATCACAGACATCGGATATGAGGCGTGTAAGGTAAAAATCAGATATGGACTTAAGATTGAATCAGAGCATTAAGCCTTGCAGTGTAAACACAGCAGAAGTGGCTCAGAATGGATACAAAAAATTGGATATTGTGCAGATGTTTGTGTTTACACTTGCCACAAATTCCAAACTACAGTACTTAAGTACAAATAGCAATTTAAATAAGAACTAAGAATAAAATCTTAAATGTAGATAAAGCCTTAAATTGTCACAATACTATTTATTGTATTGTTTGTAGGTTTATCAGTACAAAGCAACGTTAACATTTGTAGCTACGCAGCTAAATCAGTGCTATAGCTTTCGAAAGAAAAGGTAAGCTACAGAACATTATTTGCATTGTGGGTGTGCAAACCAACTGTATGTATAATTACTAAATCCATTCTGTCAGTCATGACACCACTTCACTTCTCATGACAATGTGGCACTGGTTTTCTTTTTCCAGTACTACAGAGATCACAACAGAAGACACAGAAAATACATTTTAGACAACAAACACTCTCCAAAAATATTAACTGTACTAGAACACTATTGTTATGACCTGGATGTTTTGGCATATTTGGAGGTGTAACATTTAATAATAAAAATTGACTTAATTATTGTGTGTAATCAATCGACAAACAACGAACAAAGTGCAAACAAGGTTATTTATTATGTACAAGTGTATGGTGTTACATGAAAGGTGATGGCTATTTACAATATTTAAAATCTAACAAACACACACACACACTTAACAACAATTATATTAAAACTATTAAAAATCCCTCTAACTCTCTACAAAACAAAGACAGTGGGATAAATCTTCAGAGTCTGTGACACCCTACCTAATCTACACTACCTAATCAAATACAAAATATGCAGAGGGTGGCACTAACCTAGTGTTTCTATACAAAATAATAAACCTACGTGTGCACAATATGCTAAGTGACGTACTTAAGTGTACACTTTTCCCCAACTAAAACAAACTCACAAAACAAGTCGAATGAATGATTAACAACGAATATAACGAAAACAAGCGACTTAAAAACAGGGATAAACTGGACAGAATGATATACAAACAACAAGCACAAGGAAATAATCAAGGGTTTTAAACGAGCAACGAACATTTCGAAGCAGGAAAACAATAATCGAAGATAAACTCCATGAACAATGCCGCGCTTATGAAGGAGATGCGGGTTAACGATTGGCTGTGGGATTACAGACTGACAGCGAATGGCAGGATCCTAAACAGATGCGAGAGAGAGAGAGAGAGAGAGAGAGAGAGAGAGAGACGGGGAAAACACAGTAGAACACATACACACAACGTAACAGGTTACAACGTAACTACCTTTAATATATTTAATCATTTCACTGTAAGCGCTGATAAATTTGTACATACATTACTTTATTTGTTTCCATTCGTGCATGCAAAGATGAATATACACCTTGTTAATAAACATGATACCTTTTTTTATAATACATGAAACTTGTGAAAACTGTGGGATTCTTGACAATTCCTCATACATAACATTCACACTCAGCGTAATATGCAAATTCAATAAACTTAAGCCTTTCACTTAATATCATATAAAGGTGTTGTCTGTTGGTTTATCATAAGACAATACTGTGTCAATTTACAACTAAAATATATAGCAGCTTTTGCGCACTTACAGGACTTGTTTATGAACAGTGATATATTTTTTGGAATCATTTTATTTTAGTACAGGTACTATTTTATATTAATGCAAATCTAATTTATGCTCTGAATGGAAACCCTTAATGTTAGTGTTCATTCAATCACTTACACACTATAGGGATTTGAATGGTGTTCAATGACACATGCTGATAGGCAGTATTCACTAGTGCAAAAGAACACATTTCTTACTGATGCACTGTATATGCATTTGTGAAGCATTTGTTGGTAACATGCACTTCAACCTCTTCTGAACACCTTTTCTTCTTTGATAGAAGAAAAATATTATTCCTTCTATCAATTAATATTCATATTCAAGTCATATGATAGGAAAGAGTAAAATACAAGAATTAAATACAAGAAAATGTAGTTTATTAATACAATAAAACTGGATAATCCACACTGATGAATCCTAAAACAAGCTATGACATCCACCTTGTTTGCCTGTGTGTCTGAGAGAGAAAGAGAAGAGACATGATAAATTATTGATCAGATGATCACTGTCTTCCATAGTATAGCACTGAATAAACATTGAGAGCAGGGAGTACCTGCCTTCTCTCTTACTGACACTCTTCTCTCTCACTGACATTATACTCTCTCTCACTGACACTCTCCTCTCTCACTGACATTATTCTCTCTCAATGACAATCTCCTCTCTCACTGACACTCTCCTCTCTCACTGACATTCTTCTCTCTCACTGACATTTCTCTCTCTCTCACTGACATTCTCCTCTCTCACTGACATTATTCTCTCTCACTGACACTCTCCTCTCTCACTGACACTCTCCTCTCTCACTGACATTATTCTCTCTCACTGACATTCTTCTCTCTCTCACTGACACTCTCCTCTCTCACTGACATTATTCTCTCTCACTGACATTCTTCTCTCTCACTGACACTCTCCTCTCTCACTGACATTCTCCTCTCTCTCACTGACACTCTCCTCTCTCACTGACATTCTCCTCTCTCACTGACATTCTTCTCTCTCTCACTGACACTCTCCTCTCTCACTGACATTCTCCTCTCTCACTGACATTCTCCTCTCTCACTGACATTCTCCTCTCTCTCACTGACATTCCTCTGTCTCACTGACATTCTCCTCTCTCACTGACACTCTCCTCTCTCACTGACATTCTCCTCTCTCTCACTGACATTCTCCTCTCTCACTGACATTCTTCTCTCTCTCACTGACACTCTCCTCTCTCACTGACATTCTTCTCTCTCTCACTGACACTCTCCCTCTCTCACTGACATTCTCCTCTCTCTCACTGACATTCTCTCTCTCTCTCACTGACATTCTCCTCTATCTCACTGACATTCTCCCTCTCTCACTGACATTCTCCTCTCTCTCACTGACATTCTCCTCTCTCTCACTGACATTCTCCTCTCTCTCACTGACACTTTCTCTGTCTCACTGACATTCTTCTCTCTCTCACTGACACTCTCCTCTCTCACTGACATTCTCCCTCTCTCACTGACATTCTCCTCTATCTCACTGACATTCTCCTCTCTCACTGACATTCTCCTCTCTCTCACTGACATTCTCCTCTCTCACTGACATTCTCCTCTCTCTCACTGACACTCTCCTCTGTCTCACTGACATTCTCCTCTCTCACTGACACTCTCCTCTCTCACTGACATTCTCCTCTCTCTCACTGACATTCTCCTCTCTCTCACTGACACTCTCCTCTCTCACTGACATTCTTCTCTCTCTCACTGACACTCTCCTCTCTCACTGACATTCTCCTCTCTCTCACTGACACTCTCCTCTCTCACTGGCATTCTCCTCTCTCACTGACATTCTTCTCTCTCTCACTGACACTCTCCTCTCTCACTGACATTCTCCTCTCTCTCACTGACATTCTCCTCTCTCACTGACATTCTCCTCTCTCACTGACATTCTCCTCTCTCTCACTGACATTCTCCTCTGTCTCACTGACATTCTCCTCTCTCACTGACACTTTCCTCTCTCACTGACATTCTCCTCTCTCTCACTGACGTTCTCCTCTCTCACTGACATTCTCCTCTCTCTCACTGACATTCTCCTCTGTCTCACTGACATTCTCCTCTCTCACTGACATTCTCCTCTCTCACTGACACTCTTCTCTCTCACTGACATTATACTCTCTCTCACTGACACTCTCCTCTCTCACTGACATTATTCTCTCTCACTGACACTCTCCTCTCTCACTGACACTCTCCTCTCTCACTGACACTCTCCTCTCTCACTGACACTCTCCTCTCTCACTGACATTCTTCTCTCTTTCACTGACACTCTCCTCTCTCACTGACATTATTCTCTCTCACTGACATTCTTCTCTCTCTCACTGACACTCTCCTCTCTCACAGACACTCTCCTCTCTCACTGACATTTTTCTCTCTCTCACTGACACTCTCCTCTCTCACTGACATTTTTCTCTCTCTCACTGACACTCTCCTCTCTCACTGACACTCTCCTCTCTCACTGACATTTCTCTCTCTCTCACTGACATTCTCCTCTCTCACTGACATTATTCTCTCTCACTGACACTCTCCTCTCTCACTGACACTCTCCTCTCTCACTGACACTCTCCTCTCTCTCACTGACACTCTCCTCTCTCACTGACATTATTTTCTCTCACTGACATTCTTCTCTCTCTCACTGACACTCTCCTCTCTCACAGACACTCTCCTCTCTCACTGACATTTTTCTCTCTCTCACTGACACTCTCCTCTCTCACTGACATTTTCTCTCTCTCACTGACACTCTCCTCTCTCACTGACATTTTCTCTCTCTCACTGACATTCTCCTCTCTCTCACTGACATTCTCCTCTGTCTCGCTGACACTCTCCTCTCTCACTGACATTCTCCTCTCTCACTGACATTCTTCTCTCTCTCACTGACACTCTCCTCTCTCACTGACATTCTCCTCTCTCACTGACATTTTTCTCTCTCTCACTGACACTCTCCTCTCTCACTGACATTTTCTCTCTCTCACTGACACTCTCCTCTCTCACTGACACTCTCCTCTCTCACTGACATTCTTCTCTCTCTCACTGACACTCTCCTCTCTCACTGACATTCTTCTCTCTCTCACTGACACTCTCCTCTCTCACTGACATTCTTCTCTCTCTCACTGACATTCTCCTCTCTCTCACTGACATTCTCCTCTCTCTCACTGACATTCTTCTCTCTCTCACTGACACTCTCCTCTCTCACTGACATTCTTCTCTCTCTCACTGACACTCTCCTCTCTCACTGACATTCTCCTCTCTCGCTGACATTCTCCTCTCTCACTGACATTCTCCTCTCTCACTGACATTCTCCTCTCTCACTGACATTCTACTCTGTCTCGCTGACACTCTCCTCTCTCACTGACATTCTCCTCTCTCTCACTGACACTCTCCTCTCTCACTGACATTCTCCTCTCTCTCACTGACACTCTCCTCTCTCACTTACATTCTCCTCTCTCTCACTGACACTCTCCTCTCTCACTGTCACTCTCCTCTCTCACTGACATTCTCCTCTCTCACTGACATTCTTCTCTCTCACTGACATTCTCCTCTCTCACTGTCACTCTCCTCTCTCACTGACATTCTTCTCTCTCTCACTGACACTCTCCTCTCTCACTGACATTTTCCTCTCTCACTGACATTCTACTCTCTCGCTGACATTCTCCTCTCTCACTGACATTCTCCTCTCTCACTGACACTTTCCTCTCTCTCACTGACATTCTTCTCTCTCTCACTGACATTCTCCTCTCTCTCACTGACACTCTCCTCTCTCACTGACACTCTCCTCTCTCACTGACATTCTCCTCTCTCACTGACATTCTCCTCTCTCGCTGACATTCTCCTCTCTCGCTGACATTCTCCTCTCTCTCACTGACATTCTCCTCTGTCTCACTGACATTCTCCTCTCTCACTGACACTCTCCTCTCTCACTGACATTCTCCTCTCTCTCACTGACATTCTCCTCTATCTCACTGACATTCTCCTCTCTCACTGACATTCTTCTCTCTCTCACTGACACTCTCCTCTGTCTCACTGACATTCTCCTCTCTCACTGACACTCTCCTCTCTCACTGACATTCTTCTCTCTCTCACTGACACTCTTCTCTCTCACTGACATTCTCCTCTCTCTCACTGACACTCTCCTCTCTCACTGGCACTCTCCTCTCTCACTGACATTCTTCTCTCTCTCACTGACACTCTCCTCTCTCACTGACATTCTCCTCTCTCACTGACATTCTCCTCTGTCTTACTGACATTCTCCTCTCTCACTGACACTTTCCTCTCTCACTGACATTCTCCTCTCTCTCACTGACATTCTCCTCTCTCACTGACATTCTCCTCTCTCTCACTGACATTCTCCTCTCTCACTGACATTCTCCTCTCTCTCACTGACATTCTCCTCTGTCTCACTGACATTCTCCTCTCTGACTGACATTCTTCTCTCTCTCACTGACACTCTCCTCTCTCAGTGACATTCTCCTCTCTCGCTGACATTCTTCTCTCTCTCGCTGACACTCTCCTCTCTCACTGACATTCTTCTCTCTCTCACTGACATTCTCCTCTCTCTCACTGACATTCTCCTCTGTCTCACTGACATTCTCTCTCTCACTGACATTCTCCTCTCTCACTGACATTCTCCTCTCTCACTGACATTCTCCTCTCTCTTACTGACACTCTCCTCTCTCACTGACACTCTCCTCTCTCACTGACATTCTCCTCTCTCACTGACATTCTCCTCTCTCACTGACACTCTCCTCTCTCACTGACATTCTCCTCTCTCACTGACATTTTTCTCTCTCTCATTGACATTCTCCTCTCTCACTGACATTCTCCTCTCTCACTGACATTCTCCTCTCTCTTACTGACACTCTCCTCTCTCACTGACACTCTCCTCTCTCACTGACATTCTCCTCTCTCACTGACATTCTCCTCTCTCACTGACATTCTCCTCTCTCACTGACACTCTCCTCTCTCACTGACATTCTCCTCTCTCGCTGACATTCTCCTCTCTCGCTGACATTCTCCTCTCTCACTGACATTCTCCTATCTCTCACTGACATTCTCCTCTCTCACTGACATTCTCCTCTCTCACTGACATTATTCTCTCTCACTGACACTCTCCTCTCTCACTGACACTCTCCTCTCTCACTGACACTCTCCTCTCTCACTGACATTCTTCTCTCTCTCACTGACACTCTCCTCTCTCACTGACATTCTTCTCTCTCTCACTGACACTCTCCTCTCTCACAGACACTCTCCTCTCTCACTGACATTTTTCTCTCTCTCACTGACACTCTCCTCTCTCACTGACATTTTTCTCTCTCACTGACATTCTCCTCTCTCACTGACATTCTCCTCTCTCTCACTGACACTCTCCTCTCTCACTGACATTCTCCTCTCTCACTGACATTTTTCTCTCTCTCACTGACACTCTCCTCTCTCACTGACATTTTCTCTCTCTCAATGACACTCTCCTCTCTCACTGACATTTTCTCTCTCTCACTGACATTCTCCTCTCTCTCACTGACATTCTCCTCTGTCTCACTGACACTCTCCTCTCTCACTGACATTCTCCTCTCTCACTGACATTCTTCTCTCTCTCACTGACCTCTCTCTCACTGACATTCTCTCTCTCTCACTGACACTCTCCTCTCTCACTGACATTCTCCTCTCTCACTGACATTCTCCTCTCTCTCACTGACATTCTCCTCTCTCACTGACATTCTCCTCTCTCACTGACATTCTCCTCTCTCTCACTGACACTCTCCTCTCTCACTGACATTCTTCTCTCTCTCACTGACACTCTCCTCTCTCACTGACATTCTCCTCTCTCACTGACACTCTCCTCTCTCACTGACATTCTCCTCTCTCTCACTGACATTCTCCTCTCTCTCACTGACATTCTCCTCTCTCACTGACATTCTTCTCTCTCTCACTGACATTCTCCTCTCTCTCACTGACATTCTCCTCTCTCTCGCTGACACTCTCCTCTCTCACTCACACTCTCCTCTCTCACTGACATTCTCCTCTCTCACTGACATTCTCCTCTCTCTCGCTGACACTCTCCTCTCTCACTGACACTCTCCTCTCTCACTGACATTCTCCTCTCTCTCATTGACATTCTCCTCTCTCTCACTGACATTCTCCTCTCTCACTGACATTCTCCTCTCTCTCACTGACACTCTCCTCTCTCACTGACATTCTCCTCTCTCACTGACACTCTCCTCTCTCACTGTCACTCTCCTCTCTCACTGACATTTTCTTCTCTCACTGACATTCTCCTCTCTCACTGTCACTCTCCTCTCTCACTGACATTCTTCTCTCTCTCACTGACACTCTCCTCTCTCACTGACATTTTCCTCTCTCACTGACATTTTCCTCTCTCTCACTGACACTCTCCTCTCTCACTGTCACTCTCCTCTCTCACGACATTTTCCTCTCTCACTGACATTCTCCTCTCTCACTGTCACTCTCCTCTCTCACTGACATTCTCCTCTCTCACTGACATTCTCCTCTCTCTCACTGACATTCTCCTCTCTCACTGACATTCTCCTCTCTCTCACTGACACTCTCCTCTGTCTCACTGACATTCTCCTCTCTCACTGACACTCTCCTCTCTCACTTACATTCTTCTCTCTCTCACTGACACTCTTCTCTCTCACTGACATTCTCCTCTCTCTCACTGACACTCTCCTCTCTCACTGGCACTCTCCTCTCTCACTGACATTCTTCTCTCTCTCACTGACACTCTCCTCTCTCACTGACATTCTCCTCTCTCGCTGACATTCTCCTCTGTCACTGACATTCTCCTCTCTCACTGACACTTTCCTCTCTCACTGACATTCTCCTCTCTCTCACTGACATTCTCCTCTCTCTCACTGACATTCTCCTCTCTCTCACTGACATTCTCCTCTCTCTCACTGACATTCTCCTCTGTCTCACTGACATTCTCCTCTCTCACTGACATTCTTCTCTCTCTCACTGACACTCTCCTCTCTCACTGACATTCTCCTCTCTTGCTGACATTCTTCTCTCTCTCGCTGACACTCTCCTCTCTCACTGACATTCTTCTGTCTCTCACTGACATTCTCCTCTCTCTCACTGACATTCTCCTCTCTCTCACTGACATTCTCCTCTCTCTCACTGACATTCTCCTCTGTCTCACTGACATTCTCCTCTCTCACTGACATTCTTCTCTCTCTCACTGACACTCTCCTCTCTCACTGACATTCTTCTCTCTCTCACTGACACTCTCCTCTCTCACTGACATTTTTCTCTCTCTCACTGACACTCTCTCACTGACACTCTCCTCTCTCACTGACATTCTTCTCTCTCTCACTGACACTCTCCTCTCTCACTGACATTCTTCTCTCTCTCACTGACATTCTCCTCTCTCACTGACATTCTCCTCTCTCACTGACATTCTCCTCTCTCACTGACATTCTCCTCTCTCACTGACATTCTCCTCTCTCACTGACATTCTCCTCTCTCACTGACATTCTCCTCTCTCACTGACACTCTCCTCTCTCACTGACATTCTCCTCTCTCACTGACATTCTCCTCTCTCTCACTGACATTCTCCTCTGTCTCACTGACATTCTCCTCTCTCACTGACATTCTCCTCTCTCACTGACACTCTCCTCTCTCACTGACATTCTCTCATTCTCTCTCTCACTGACACTCTCCTCTCTCACTGACATTCTCCTCTCTCACTGACATTTTCTCTCTCTCACTGACACTCTCCTCTCTCACTGACATTCTTCTCTCTCTCACTGACATTCTCCTCTGTCTCGCTGACACTCTCCTCTCTCACTGACATTCTCCTCTCTCACTGACATTCTTCTCTCTCTCACTGACACTCTCCTCTCTCACTGACATTCTCCTCTCTCACTGACACTCTCCTCTCTCACTGACATTTTCTCTCTCTCACTGACATTCTCCTCTCTCACTGACATTCTCCTCTCTCACTGACACTCTCCTCTCTCACTGACATTCTTCTCTCTCTCACTGACATTCTCCTCTCTCACTGACATTCTCCTCTGTCTCACTGACACTCTCCTCTCTCACTGACATTCTCCTCTCTCACTGACATTCTTCTCTCTCTCACTGACACTCTCCTCTCTCACTGACATTCTTCTCTCTCACTGACATTCTTCTCTCTCTCACTGACATTCTCCTCTCTCACTGACACTCTCCTCTCTCACTGACACTCTCCTCTCTCACTGACATTTTCTCTCTCTCACTGACACTCTCCTCTCTCACTGACATTCTTCTCTCTCTCACTGACACTCTCCTCTCTCACTGACACTCTCCTCTCTCACTGACATTCTCCTCTCTCACTGACATTCTCCTCTCTCACTGACATTCTTCTCTCTCTCACTGACACTCTCCTCTCTCACTGACATTCTCTCCTCTCTCACTGACACTCTCCTCTCTCACTGACATTCTCCTCTCTCACTGACATTCTCCTCTCTCTCGCTGACACTCTCCTCTCTCACTGACACTCTCCTCTCTCACTGACATTCTCCTCTCTCTCACTGACATTCTCCTCTCTCTCATTGACATTCTCCTCTCTCTCACTGACATTCTCCTCTCTCACTGACATTCTCCTCTCTCTCACTGACACTCTCCTCTCTCACTGACATTCTTCTCTCTCTCACTGACACTCTCCTCTCTCACTGACATTCTTCTCTCTCTCACTGACACTCTCCTCTCTCACTGACACTCTCCTCTCTCACTGACATTCTTCTCTCTCTCACTGACACTCTCCTCTCTCACTGACATTCTCCTCTCTCACTGACATTCTCTCTCTCTCACTGACACTCTCCTCTCTCACTGACATTCTTCTCTCTCTCACTGACACTCTCCTCTCTCACTGACACTCTCCTCTCTCACTGACATTCTCCTCTCTCACTGACATTCTTCTCTCTCTCACTGACACTCTCCTCTCTCACTGACACTCTCCTCTCTCACTGACACTCTCCTCTCTCACTGACATTCTTCTCTCTCTCACTGACACTCTCCTCTCTCACTGACATTCTTCTCTCTCTCACTGACACTCTCCTCTCTCACTGACATTCTCCTCTCTCACTGACATTCTCCTCTGTCTCGCTGACACTCTCCTCTCTCACTGACATTCTTCTCTCTCACTGACATTCTTCTCTCTCTCACTGACATTCTCCTCTCTCACTGACACTCTCCTCTCTCACTGACACTCTCCTCTCTCACTGACATTTTTCTCTCTCTCACTGACACTCTCCTCTCTCACTGACATTCTTCTCTCGCTCACTGACACTCTCCTCTCTCACTGACACTCTCCTCTCTCACTGACATTCTCCTCTCTCACTGACATTCTTCTCTCTCACTGACATTCTTCTCTCTCTCACTGACACTCTCCTCTCTCACTGACATTCTCCTCCTCTCTCACTGACACTCTCCTCTCTCACTGACATTCTCCTCTCTCACTGACATTCTCCTCTGTCTCGCTGACACTCTCCTCTCTCACTGACACTCTCCTCTCTCACTGACATTCTCCTCTCTCTCACTGACATTCTCCTCTCTCTCATTGACATTCTCCTCTCTCTCACTGACATTCTCCTCTCTCACTGACATTCTCCTCTCTCTCACTGACACTCTCCTCTCTCACTGACATTCTCTCTCTCTCACTGACACTCTCCTCTCTCACTGACATTCTTCTCTCTCTCACTGACACTCTCCTCTCTCACTGACATTCTCCTCTCTCACTGACATTCTTCTCTCTCTCACTGACACTCTCCTCTCTCACTGACATTCTCCTCTCTCACTGACATTTTCTCTCTCTCACTGACACTCTCCTCTCTCACTGACATTCTTCTCTCTCTCACTGACACTCTCCTCTCTCACTGACACTCTCCTCTCTCACTGACATTCTCCTCTCTCACTGACATTCTCTCTCTCTCACTGACATCTCTCTCACTGACATTCTCCTCTCTCACTGACACTCTCCTCTCTCACTGACATTTTCTCTCTCTCACTGACACTCTCCTCTCTCACTGACATTCTCCTCTCTCACTGACATTCTTCTCTCTCTCACTGACATTCTCCTCTCTCACTGACATTCTTCTCTCTCTCACTGACACTCTCCTCTCTCACTGACATTCTCCTCTTTCACTGACATTCTCCTCTCTAACTGACATTCTCCTCTCTCACTGACATTCTCCTCTCTCACTGACATTCTCCTCTCTCACTGACATTCTCTCTCTCTCACTGACACTCTCCTCTCTCACTGACATTCTCCTCTCTCACTGACATTCTTCTCTCTCTCACTGACACTCTCCTCTCTCACTGACATTCTCCTCTCTCACTGACATTCTCCTCTCTCACTGACATTCTCCTCTCTCACTGACATTCTCCTCTCTCACTGACATTCTTCTCTCTCACTGACATTCTTCTCTCTCTCACTCTCTCCTCTCTCACTGACATTCTCCTCCTCTCTCACTGACATTCTCTCTCTCTCTCACTGACATTCTCCTCTCTCACTGACATTCTCCTCTCTCTCTCACTGACACTTTCCTCTCTCACTGACATTCTCCTCTCTCTCACTGACATTCTCTCTCTCTCACTGACATTCTCCTCTCTCTCACTGACATTCTCCTCTCTCTCACTGACATTCTCCTCTCTCTCACTGACATTCTCCTCTCTCTCACTGACCTCTCTCTCCTCTCTCTCTCACTGACATTCTCCTCTCTCACTGACATTCTCCTCTCTCTCACTGACACTCTCTCTCTCTCACTGACATTCTCCTCTCTCACTGACATTCTCCTCTCTCTCACTGACATTCTCTCTCTCTCACTGACATTCTCCTCTCTCTCACTGACATTCTCCTCTCTCACTGACATTCTCTCTCTCTCTCACTGACACTCTCCTCTCTCACTGACATTCTTCTCTCTCTCACTGACACTCTCCTCTCTCACTGACATTCTTCTCTCTCTCACTGACACTCTCCTCTCTCACTGACATTCTCCTCTCTCACTGACATTCTCTCTCTCTCACTGACACTCTCCTCTCTCACTGACATTCTCCTCTCTCACTGACATTCTCCTGACATTCTCTCTCTCACTGACACTCTCCTCTCTCACTGACATTCTTCTCTCTCTCACTGACATTCTCCTCTGTCTCACTGACACTCTCCTCTCTCACTGACATTCTCCTCTCTCACTGACATTCTTCTCTCTCACTCACTGACACTCTCTCTCTCACTGACACTCTCCTCTCTCACTGACACTCTCCTCTCTCACTGACATTTTTCTCTCTCTCACTGACACTCTCCTCTCTCACTGACACTCTCCTCTCTCACTGACATTCTTCTCTCTCTCACTGACACTCTCCTCTCTCACTGACATTCTTCTCTCTCTCACTGACACTCTCCTCTCTCACTGACATTCTCCTCTCTCACTGACATTCTCCTCTCTCACTGACATTCTCCTCTCTCACTGACATTTTCTCTCTCTCACTGACACTCTCCTCTCTCACTGACATTCTCCTCTCTCACTGACATTTTCTCTCTCTCACTGACACTCTCCTCTCTCACTGACATTCTTCTCTCTCTCACTGACACTCTCCTCTCTCACTGACACTCTCCTCTCTCACTGACATTCTCCTCTCTCACTGACATTCTTCTCTCTCACTGACATTCTTCTCTCTCTCACTGACACTCTCCTCTCTCACTGACATTCTCCTCCTCTCTCACTGACACTCTCCTCTCTCACTGACATTCTCCTCTCTCACTGACATTCTCCTCTGTCTCGCTGACACTCTCCTCTCTCACTGACACTCTCCTCTCTCACTGACATTCTCCTCTCTCTCACTGACATTTTTCTCTCTCTCACTGACACTCTCCTCTCTCACTGACATTCTTCTCTCTCTCACTGACATTCTCCTCTGTCTCGCTGACACTCTCCTCTCTCACTGACATTCTCCTCTCTCACTGACATTCTTCTCTCTCTCACTGACACTCTCCTCTCTCACTGACACTCTCCTCTCTCACTGACACTCTCCTCTCTCACTGACATTTTCTCTCTCTCACTGACACTCTCCTCTCTTACTGACACTCTCCTCTCTCACTGACATTCTTCTCTCTCTCACTGACACTCTCCTCTCTCACTGACATTCTTCTCTCTCTCACTGACACTCTCCTCTCTCACTGACATTCTCCTCTCTCACTGACATTCTCCTCTCTCACTGACATTCTCCTCTCTCACTGACATTTTTCTCTCTCTCACTGACACTCTCCTCTCTCACTGACATTCTTCTCTCTCTCACTGACACTCTCCCAGAATTCTCCTCTCTCACTGACATTTTTCTCTCTCTCATTGACATTCTCCTCTCTCACTGACATTCTCCTCTCTCACTGACATTCTCCTCTCTCTAACTGACACTCTCCTCTCTCACTGACACTCTCCTCTCTCACTGACATTCTCCTCTCTCACTGACATTCTCCTCTCTCACTGACACTCTCCTCTCTCACTGACATTCTCCTCTCTCACTGACATTCTCCTCTCTCACTGACATTCTCCTCTCTCACTGACATTCTCCTCTCTCTCACTGACATTCTCCTCTCTCACTGACATTCTTCTCTCTCTCACTGACATTCTCCTCTCTCACTGCCATTCTTCTCTCTCTCACTGACATTCTCCTCTCTCACTGCTATTCTTCTCTCTCTCACTGACACTCTCCTCTCTCACTGACACTCTCCTCTGTCTCGCTGACACTCTCCTCTCTCACTGACACTCTCCTCTCTCACTGACATTCTTCTATCTCTCAGTGACACTCCTCTCTCTCACTGACATTCTCCTCTCTCTCACTGACACGCTCCTCTCTCTCGTTGACACTATCTGCTCTCTCACTGACTCTCCTCTCTCTTACTGACACTCTCCTCTCTCACTGACACTCTCCTCTGTCTCGCTGACACTCTCCTCTCTCACTGACACTCTCCTCCCTCACTGACATTCTTCTATCTCTCAGTGACACTCCTCTCTCTCACTGACATTCTCCTCTCTCTCACTGACACGCTCCTCTCTCTCGTTGACACTATCTGCTCTCTCACTGACTCTCCTCTCTCTTACTGACACTCTCCTCTCTCACTCGCTGACATTCTCCTCTCTCTCACACTTTCCTCTCTCTTGCTGACACTCTCTCTCGCTGGGCCCAGGTCTGACAGCATTGTTCCAGCAGGTCCGGGTTCTGCTGTAAACCATTTTTAGTGGGAGACAGCAGAACCAAGTCATTTTGGAGTCATGCAGGGCAAGTCCAGGGGCTGCAGATCGCTCCAGACTGTTTGCTAGTTCATTGATGTAAATGTTAAACAATGTTAGGCTTAAGCAGCATCACTGTCTCACTCTACTCTCCTGGGAAAGATATCTTGTTCTTTTTGTGTTGACTTTACACTGCACTTACTTTCTGTGTACATTGATTTGAAGGACCATTGAAGGTCATAGATTTTGCCTCCTATGCCACTGCTTAGATAAGTTTGTAGAATAATTCTTGGTGCCAAATTAAATCAAATGCTTTACAAAGCATTTCAAAGCAAAGTCAAAAAGCCTGCAAATATTTTGCCTTTACCTTTGCCTTGGATTACATGTTTCTCAGTTAGAGTATGTTCCCTGTACATGTGATCAAATGTGTGGTAATTTGGTAAAAATCCAGTTTGACTTCTGCTCAAGACATTGTGTGTCATGATGAAGTCCAAGAGTCTACTGTTTATTAGGCTACAGAATAAGTTTTCCAGGTGGCTGCTCACACAAATGCCTCAGTAGTTATTAGGATGACCCTAATAACTACAGAGGCATTTGTGTCTTTTATAGAGATTTTTATCTCTATTTTTAAAGATGGGTGTTCTCAAGCCTTGATTCCAGATGTCAAGTGACCTACACTCAGAACCACATTGAACAATTTTAAAATGCTTGATTGGAATTAACTGCTGGTATATTTTGTTTAATATCCCATCAAGTCTAGGTGCTTTATTGGGTTTAAGGCTTTTGATTTTTGTCTTTAAGCTCTTTTTCAGTTAAGGGGAAGTCCAATGGGTATTGGTTATTGTGGGATTACAAATTTTATAAAATGATAAATACATTTTAAGGTGAAGATGCTGACATTCTAAGTAGGTCAATTCAGATAGCCCAGGCGTCTGAGACATTCAACTTTTGTCTTTACGCACTTCCTGAGCATTGGGCAGGGTCCCAAGTTAAAGGTGATTGCTAAGATCAAGGCACAGCTGTGCCTTTGTCCCTATGATAATGTTAAGGTATGGGCCATACTGTCAAATTGATTGGATTAACATCTATGCATTTGAATGGCACTGTTATGCTGATTAGATCAGGATTGAGGAGACGCCGGCAACCGGCTGATTCCTGTACTACATTTGCATGCTTTGTTTAGATTGTCTCCACCTCTATGTATCACATCCCCTTGAAGGGTATAAACTCCACTGTGCTGAGCTATAGTCAGACTTGGATGACTACAGCGACGCACAGCAAGTCCTCAATAAAGAGTAACTTCTGCTTGAACGATATCCCAACGTCTCCTGGTCTCTGAAGGAAAAGTTTCCAACATTATCTTTAAATTCCAATTCTAGTTTTTTTATTTTGCTTATAGTTTGTATTTTATTAAACAGTGTTTAGAAATGGCTTTCCCATATTTATCCATTTCAAATGGCCAATGCTTTGTGATCAGTTTTTTCAGGTTGTTCGAATTATCCCAAAATTGAGTATTCTCAATTATTGTCAGCTGTTTCTGGGTGTATTATGCTTTTTTGGTTCTGAGTATATGTCTGTATTGTTTCAATGTTTCACAGTAAAGAAGGTGAATCTTTGTGTTATTTGGTTCTCTGTGTTTCTGATTGGACAGCATTTATAGTTTTTTACGAATGGTTTAGCAATCCTGATCAAACCAATTTTTGTAATTTTTCAATTAATTATATTTTCCTGTTTTCATTTTTAGCTTTACTGTTTTGATGGTTTTTCAAATATGTCATTTATATCTTTTACAGCTAGATTGACACCTTTAGTGTGAGCAGAGGTGTGATCAAGAAAGTTATCTAGCAGTGCTTGGTTTTTTTTGAATGCTTAATGCTTTCTGATACTCTTCTGCACTGTTTTCGGCCCATCTGTATGGTTTTGTACATCTGTAGCTGATGTTGTACAGCTTACTGGGCTCTGTGCTAATGTTAGTCTTTTTTAGTTCTTTTTGAGACACACAGCAATTTGACTGTGATCAGACAAGGGGGGGTTAATTCTCTAACCGTGAATGCACTGAGAGATGAAGGATCTATGTCTGTAATCATATAATCAACTGTACTATTTCCAAGAGGTGAGCAAAAGGTGAATCTCCCTGGAGTGTCTTCTCGTATGCTACCATTGACAATGTATAGACCCAGACCTCGACAGAGCTGCAGGAGATCTTTCCCATTTTTATTGACAATATAATTATGATTATTTCTGTGGATATGAGAAAATGTGCCAATTTACTGTTAATATATTTACTCCCTTGTGTGTCTGTGAAGTCCGGTTGTAGTTCTGTTCTTGCGTTCAGGTCCCTGCAGATGAGTACATTTCCCTGGGCCTGGAAGTGGTTTGTCTCTTTCTCTAGTGTGTGGAACATGTCTTCTTATATTCTTAAGGGGATGTTTGTAAGTTGAAGGGCATGTTTGTATGTTGTTCGGACTGTTATGCTGTCAGCTGGGCACTGATGTAGTCCAGCAACTGATCTCCCCCATCTCTAGGGTCATTGCCTGTCCTTGAGGACCTGGATGTAGCTTCTGGGATGTGGTTCTGTGTTGCATGTGTTGTCGGCAGAGGGTGGGTGAGCTGAGTTTGTTGCTGAGGCCCGTGGGCTCTTCTTCGTTCTGCTCCTCTGCCTGGAGTGATGTCTTTAGTGGTGAGGGTTTTTGGTGGTGACCTTCTGTATGTGGGTGTCTTGGTAAGTGGGTGGTGATCTGGTTCAGTCTTGGGTTTATGGTGGTGTCCTTTAGGCAGAGGTCTGTGGTGTTGTACTGCTGCATGACATATGTTTAGGAAGGCTGTAGTGTGGTGTGGGGGTCTCCAGTATTGTCTAAACTGGGATGGGTGTTCTTTGTCATGGAACAGTGGATTTCTGCTGGATGTCTGTTTTTGTTTAGTGTTTTAGTACCAGAAACACAACAGAGATCCAATTGCGGTTAACGGTCTTTATTCAGACAGAGAGAGTTCAATAAGTAGCAGGATTTGAAGCTTACTGATTGAAATCCGGGTAGGTAAGCTCCTGCACACCACACCTGGGCTCAGGATGTCATCAGCCGGTGCACGGCCCCCGGAGGGCACGAAGGCACGCGAGAGAGCGTCGGGCTTAGTATTCTTGGACCCAGGCCGGTAGGAGAGGACAAAGTTGAAACGCCCAAAGAAGAGCGCCCAGCGGGCCTGGCGTGAGCTCCACCTCTTGGCTGAACAGATGTATTCCAGGTTCTTGTGGTCCGTCCAGACCAAGAAGGGCTGCACTGCTCCCTCCAACCAATGACGCCACTCTTCCAAAGCCAACTTAACCGCCAAGAGCTCCCTGTTGCCGACGTCATAATTGCGTTCTGCAGGGCTCAGCCGATGGGAGAAGAAGGTACACGGGTGCACCTTCCCATCAATGGCGGACCATTGGGACAGAATGGCACCAACTCCCACTTCAGAGGCGTCAACCTCCACAATGAACTGCCGCTTGGAATCTGGAAAACAAAGGACAGGAGCTGAGACAAAACGGGACTTAAGTTCATCAAAGGCCTCCTGAGCCTGGAGATTCCAACCGAACGAGTGCTTGGTGGGGGTGAGAGCCGTGAAGGGGGCTGCTATAGCACTAAAGTTCCGGATGAACCGCCGATAAAAGTTGGTGAACCCCAGGAACTGCTGCCGCACTTGCGGGAGTCTACGGCCAGTCTACGACGACCTTTACCGGGTCAGACCCCCTGGGCTGAAACTATGTGGCCAAGGAATGCAACCGACTCGGCATGGAACTCACACTTCTCCGCCTTGATGTAGAGTTGGTTGGCCAGCAAGCGTTCTTGAACCCTTCGGACGTGTTGAGTGTGGGCCTGGATAGAGGGAGAGAAGATAATTATGTCATCAAGATAAACGAAGACAAACTGATTTACCATGTCCCTCAACACGTCATTAATAAGGGCTTGGAAGACAGCAGGGGCGTTGGTCAGCCTGAATGGCATGACACAATACTCAAAGTGTCTCGTGGGTGTGTTAAACGCTGTCTTCCACTCATCCCCCTCCCGGATTCGGATAAGGTGGTAGGCGTTGCGGAGGTCTAATTTAGTGAAGACCCGGGCTCCCTGCAACAGCTCGAAGGCTGACGACATCAACGGCAGGGGCTACTGATTCTTGATTGTGATGTCGTTCAAGCCCTGATAATCAATACAGGGACGCAGGGAGCCATCCTTCTTCTGGATGAAGAAGAACCCCGCGCCTGCTGGGGAAGAGGAGGGACGGATGAGGCCGGTCTTGAGAGAATCATGAATGTATTTGTCCATAGCCTCCCGCACTGGACCAGACAGGGAATAAAGACGACCCCGGGGCGGAGAAGTGCCTGGGAGGAGGTCTATGGCATAATCATAGTGACGGTGAGGCGGGAGAGACGTAGCCCGGGACTTGCTGAAGACCAGCTGCAAATCTCGATACTCCGCTGGAACCCCAGTGAGATCTGCTGCCTCGACCTGCAAAACAGGGGAAACAGAGGCAGAAACAGGCGAGGAGGCAGCACCCAGACAAGACGCAGGACATACAGGATGGACTCCAAGCCACAATGGATCATCTCACCCAATCAACGTGAGGATTGTGCTGCTGCAGCCAAGGGAGGCCCAAAATTGCAGGTGCATTGGGGGATTCTATGAGAAGCAGCACAATCTCTTCATGGTGGTTGCCGGAGATGGTCAGACTCACGGGGGGGGTGGAATGAGTGATGGTGGCGAGGGGGCGGTCCTCCAAGGTAGAGGCTCAGAAAGGGGGACAGATGGAATTCCCCACCTGGCAGTGAACGGTATGTCGATAAAGTTGCCCTCTGCCCCGGAGTCCAAAAGAGCCTGCGCCGGAACGGAGGAGCCCTGAAACACAACACAAACATCCAACAAAAACAAGGAAGACGGAGAGGTTCTGCAAGCCCTGCCCATCAGTACTCTCCACGTAAGTAAACAGAAACAGATGCAGGGCGGCTCCAGCACAGGCGGGGAGGGAGAGAGCGGGGCAGCGGGAACCGGGAGGGTGACGGGCGGAGCAGGAGGGAGGCTGGGTGGTGGATGGCCGATGAAGTGGGCGGAGAAGTGGGCGGTCGGGCGGGGAGAGCAGGAGCGGCACTGCAGGGTCCAGGAAGGGGGAGAGAGATGATGAGAGCAACTGGGAAGTGAATCTGTAACAGAGCTTGGGGCAGAACAGAGGGAGACAACAAAAACACATGGCTTGGGTCTCAGGCAAAACAGTGACAAGACAAGAGGTCAGTAAGTGGTATAAACCGGGATGATCTGACAAAGGATGCAAAAACAAGAGGGGAATATAAAGAGGAATGACGAGGGAATGGGGAAACAAGGAAACGAGGAAACAAGGAGGGCGGGGGAAGACGTGGACGCTGGGACACGTGGTGCACCGCCAAACAATGCCACGCGCCCCGACAGAAAAACAACAACACAGACTGGGCTGATCACACCGTGGTCCTGACATTTAGAGCTTAGTGGGTTGACAGCTGTCTTGTTTTGAAGGGTGTTGAGGTGGTCTGTCTGCTCCATGCTATGTCTTTCAGTGTTTTTGCAAGGACATTGACTTTGTTCTTCTTTATGTGCACATGGTCGTAGAGGTCTCTTTTTGTGATGGTGGGGTGATGAGCTAGGGGCACATTGGGCAGGAGGGCACATCCTATAGAGATGTCATATTCAATTTCAATTCAATTTAATTTAATTTATATAGTGATTTTTACAACGTTACATTGCTTCAAAGCAGCTTTACATGTAATTGAAAAGAATTATAATAAAGAACAGAACAAATGTCAGACATGTTCAACAAAGAATACATGGTTGCAAATAATTTGTGAGATGTATATTAATAAGACTTATTAGGCATACTAGGCTTATAGAAGGTTTAAAAAAGGGGTGACTGAACCGATAAAACTACAAAATCATAAAGCAAGATATGCCGTTCCAGATGATAATCTTTGTATTGGGGCAGATCTCTGTTGCCCTCTTCGCAACTCTGCAGATGAGTTGCCCAACTCTCTCCTGTTCGGTTCTGAGGTCATTAGTGCTGGTGTGTATAATGATGTGTGATGGTGTGCCAAACCTAGGGTCGGAGAGTATTCTGAGGGCATCACCTAATTTTGGGCACCAGAGTTTTGTGACCTGGGAACAGCTTTTCCCCTTGCAGGTACTTCCCGTTGGAGTCCAAAAGAATGGCGATTTCAGTTTCTGCCTTAAGGGCTGTTTCTCAGCTGTGGTTGTGGATGTTGTGGCCTTCTGATGGTATTCCTTCCGGGTTGTTAGAAGTTTCAGGTGTGTTTGTTTCATTGTTTCCACGGTTGTGATTTGATGGATAGTGATGAAGTGCTGGAGTTTGAGATTCACAGGTCTTTGATATTAGCTAATCAGGAGGTGTGAACCGCTTTGCTAATAAGGGGGCCAACTGTCCTCTTCTATTGTTATTTTAGGTCCATATACAATACAAACATTTTTTGTCAGGTTTGTTTATAAAGTTTGGGCAGAGTTTTTAAATTTTCCTTTAAATTGATTCTTTTTTCCAGCTTGTTTTATAAATTTATCTCTTATTTGAGCTCTTATTTGATAGATTTCCTCATCAAAGGGAAAGTTGAAGTCCTTTGTTGGTTTGCTTTGCTGGTTTGGTTTGTCCTTTCACTGTTGGTTTATGAAAATCTTCTTTTTATTAAATCCTTTTTTTAAAAAAAAAATATATTGGTCCTTGTTATACCAGTGAAGTTTGAGTGTGGTTCCTTATTTCCCAGTTTTTGTTGTTTTCTTTCTTCTAATGCCCTGTGGTAGGATCCACTCCAGTTCTTCAGTGTAGTTTTCCCCCCACTTTCCTTGTTTTCCAGGGTATTTTGCCTAATTTCTTTTCTAATTCTTATTTAATGTGAACCTGTGTTCACCATTACATTTTTGTTAATGTTGTTTTTTCTTTGGTTTGCCTCATTTTAAAAGCAAGAAACTCAAGAAAGTTGAGGAGCTCATGTTGTGCATGACCTCTCCCTCTCATAACCTCTCTCTCTTCTGTCTCTCACTGACACTATTCTCTCTCTCGCTGACACTCTCCTCTCTCTTACTGACACTCCCCTCTCTTTCATTGACACTCTTCTGTCTCTCATTGTCACTTTTCTCTCTCTTGCTCACACTCTCCTCTCTCTCACTGACACTCTTTTCTCTCTCACTGACACTTTTCTGTCTCTCGTTGTCACTCTTCTCTCTCTCACTGACACTCTACTGTCTTGCTGACACTCTCCTCTATCTCACTGACACCCTTCTCTCTCTCACTGACACTATTCTCTCTCACGCTGACACTCTCCTCTCTTACCTCTCATGACACTCTCACTTTCTCTCTCTTGCCACACTCCTCCTCTATCTCACTGACACTCTTTTCTCTCTCACTGACACTTTTCTGTCTCTCGTTGTCACTCTTTTCTCTCACTGACACTCCACTCTCTTGCTGACACTCTCCTCTCTTTCACTGACACCCTTCTCTCTCTCACTGACACTTTTCTGTCTCTTATTGTCACTCTTTTCTCTCACTGACACTCCACTCTCTTGCTGACACTCTCCTCTCTTTCACTGACACCCTTCTCTCTCTCACTGACACTTTTCTGTCTCTCGTTGTCACTCTTCTCTCTCTCACTGACACTCTACTGTCTTACTGACACTCTCCTCTCTTTCGCTGACACTCTCCTCTCTCTCGCTGACACTCTTTCTCGCTGACACTCTCCTCTCTCTCGCTGACACTCTTTCTCGCTGACACTCTCCTCTCTTTCGCTGACACTCTTCTCTCTCTCGCTGATACTCTCTTTCACTGACACTCTTTTCTCTCTCACTGACACTCTTCTTTTTTGTCACTGACACTGTCTTTTCTCTCATTGACACTCTTCTCTCTCTCACCGACACTCTTCTTTTTGCCACTGACACTGTCCTCTCTCTCACTGACACTTTTCTCTCTCTCACTGACACTCTCCTTTTTCTCGCTGAAACTCTCTCTCATTGACACTTTCTCTCACTGACACTCCTCTCTCTCACTGACACTACTCTTCTGGGGATGCTTCCTCAACCTGGCTCAAAAAGACATGAGGAGAGATGAATAAAAGCATCCACTAAATACCTAAATGTAAATGAAGACAGAATACAATGAAACAGTGACGTCATGAATATGCAGATTAGCATATGACATCATCTAATTTTTGATATCATCTATACTTTGGCAACAATAAACAAAACTTTTTTTTTAACTTTTTATTTTTTTAGCAACACAACAAAAAAATTCTGACTGTAGCAATTCAAAACTCTTCTGTCAACTTTACATAAGCACGTAAAAAGATTTTACAACAACATTTTAATCGATAATTGATTGGGAAATTGACATGATGTGATGAAACCTGCTATTAGCAAAAAGAATCAATGAAGGAAAGATTAACAAGAGCAGAAAAAGATTGGGCTCGGTTCGTATATGGTGTGATTTCTAACTGTGCCAGTCACGGACAAGCTACTTATCATTACAACAACAAAAACCTTATACTACTTGGATACATTTTTCAATGAATCCAATTAATTTGAGTATATTTAGGTTTATGACATGTCTGGTTTCCACTTGTTGATAAAAATGAATTGTAGTTTGCAAGTAAAGCTGCAAATTGCTTCATCAAGTCAGCTGTCTCCATAAAAAAAGTGGCATTGTTAATGTCTTAAGCATGCTTTGGCATTAAGTGCAGGTGTGAGTTCAGGTCAGTGGGGGAGTGGGGAGGGGTGGACATTTCTACTGTGAGTACACCCTTAGAGGAACATCAGCTCATAACACAAGATAATCAAGATAACATGAGATAGGGTGATGTTGGTTGATTATTAATGGGGACACAATTATTATGAAGCGTGTGATTCAGTGATCTGAAGTCTAATTACTGATTATAAGTGTGTTGTGTCATTAGTATCAACCTATGTCGGATCATAGTGTTTTGGCAATCAGATATTCTTAATAAAAACATGCACATAAGTCTTAAACTACTGCATCATTTAGACACATAAAGACATCAACAGTTGGCACATTAAACTCAACAATGTAAATAGTGACAATCAACAATAAAAGCATCACAATTACAGGTTTTGCATATGTTGCCTTCTTAGGCCCTTCCTAACATTTGGTAAAATCCTACAAAAACATCACACAATTGGCAATTGGCAAGGGACCAACAAGAAACCTGTGGACAAATGTGAACTTATTTCAGCTCATATAGTCACCATGCAGTACCCTCATGAAACCTAAAGCTGGGGCAGAAATGAATCTTTCATGTTGAATAGTTTGGGGTCCAACTAGAACCACATGCAATAGTGCATGAAATCCATGTGGGCAATTCCATGTGAACATCCCATATAGGGTCCATTGTTCAGCTCATTTCATACCGCATAGGCTCCACATACAAATATTGGCTGTGAAATGCAAAAGTATGGTTGAAATGTACTGCCCATATACACACAGAAAGAGAAACATTTAATACATTGTACGTATATAGTGTACATATGTGTTATTCTGGGTAGATTAAGAGATAGGGTTAAGAGTGTAATTACTTGCATTATGTACAATTTAACATGCAGGTTCTTTTCTGTTCAATTCACAGTGTTGATGGAGTTAGAGTCAATAAGCAACTGACAAAGCCAGGACCTGTTTTAAATCTGGACTCCTAAAGTATGTAATGGACACTTAACCTTTCATTGTTAAATTGTTTTAAAATTTGGAGTTTAAGTTTGGTATGTGTTTTAAAACCTATTGATTTTGGGGCATTTATAGATTTAGAAAATATATTTTTCTTTTTGTCTAATATTTTTTTCTTTTGTCTTCCACATGAGAAAATCTATTTGAGAGGAAAAGCATTGTGGTTTATAGTCTGCTCTGTTATTAAGCTTATTTGTTATGGATGCTTCATTAGTATTTCTCTGTTATTCTGTTAGCTTCATGTACAGAGAATTCACTGACAAAGAAACCTGCGAGAAAGTCTGCAAGACATTTGAGAACTATAAGATGAACTCCTTTGAAATACTTATGTACAAAAAGAACCAGGAGTTCTGTTTGAATAAAAATATTGACAAATATTGATAATGTATAGTCTCTCTCTCTCATTATATATACATATTAATATTGTGTGGCACATTATCATATTATTGTTATGGTGCTCGGGGAAGTAATCGAAAGGAAACAGGGAGATAATCTCGAAATACTCTTTTAATGATCAAAATACAGGATCTCAGGAAACTGAGAGAAAACAAAACACCATGAAACACAAATGTCAAACAAGGGCTGACAGGGAACTGAACAAAATTAATGTATAAATGTATAAATACACATGAACTAGTGTGTGCTAACTAAACAAGACACAGGTAAAAACAACCAATAACTAGGGCAATGATGACTTAATCAAAAAGAACCTAAGACAAGCAAAAACACAGGACAAAAAGAATCTTCATGTGACAATAATCGGATGTAGGACATCACAAGTAAAGTACACTTCAACAATGTGCAGTCCACAATACATTTTTGGTCACTTTATTAGTTGTATTTAAATTCTGTGTTCTTACGTAAGAACACAGAATTTAAATTTAATACATTGTACATGTGTTGTTCTGGGTAGGTTCAAGAATGTAATTACTTGCATTATATACAATTTACACAATAGTTACATCAAATAATTTTTGTCTTATGTAAGTACAGAGACATAATATAAGGGGTGATGCAATTTTATAAAATTTAGGGATAAGTTATAAATTTGGTACCTGGCACTAGCAATATCAAAATCATAAAATTTAAAACCTTAAAACCATAGTGCGTAATGCGGTACTGCTAAAATGTAAAACTTTAATGCAATGTAAGTCACTTACAGATGGATGAATGCTAAATGTATAAATGTACAACAAATCAAAGTTTATTTACAATATATTTAGTGAAATGAGCTACATAGTAAAGTAAAAATCACTAACACAGCTGGAACAGCAGGTGGAGCCAAAAAACTAACAACCTTAAATTAATGCTAAAAAATAAATAAATGAATACACAATGTAAACAATAATATACAATAATACAACACAATCCAATCAAAACTAAATTTCCAAGAATGATTCATGAGGTGGTGTATCTAGCAAAGGCTTGTTCTGCTTGAGAGCGTCAGATATTCTTTCTTTGACCCGCAGATGTCCTCATTGTTTACCGGACTGGAGTCAGTCTCAGCACATATTACAAATCTCTACCCAGATGTTTTTTTATGGTTGCTCTTAACCAGCAGGGGGAGCACGAACAGTCTGTGTTTATATCCTGACTCTAACTCATTACACTGGCCACAATCATGTAGGCTGCTTCCAGACAAGAGTCAGGCTAATCCTCACACAGATCTCTGAGCGTATGAGGAGAAGGGATGGCCGGGGGACGCAGAGGACTGGTGGCCCCTCAGAACACTTTCCTGGAGAATATAGTCCGTCGTTCCAATGGTGAGAGAAAACCTTTTAATCATTTATTCTGTAACATTACATCCAACTCACTCTAGTGCTCTACCATAAACTGTGCTTTTAAAGTTTATTATAATGGTGCTGGAGAGATTGTTTTAATAACATTATAACCTACCACAAACATTCTGACATTAAATATGTTTTTTTATTATCAGATTATTCTGTACGGTAATGATTTCTGTTCATCAGGTATTTGCCTACAAAATGCACATTTGATTTAGGCTGTTGTGATTGTGTTATATATACTCTATCAATTTATATATAGGGTTCATTATATTTAAAAAGTGTTAATCCAAAAATGAATTAAACAAAGGAAAAAATCCAGAAAGTTGGTTAAAAAGATCCATATTTCTGCAATAACTAAATATTTCTTTTCATGTTTTTTTCTGTTTGGACATTTTCTCATAGACAGACAGGTGATGTTTTGAAGTGATTCAGCCCCTTTCATGTTTTTTTTGTGTTTCTGTTGTCACTGTTTGCTTTGACATCTGTAGTTTGTAGATCTAGATCAGTAGAAGTGACTTATCCATTAGATTACTTATTCATTACTATCTATTTACATTATCCTGTTTGAGTGTTCAGTGTTATTATAATTATGTAATCAAATTAATTCATAAGATGCTTCAACACTAGTGATGAAGCAATACTTGTATCAATACAGAAATATATTCTGCAGAAAGAATTATATTAATAATGTTGAAAAATGACAACTTCTTTAATTGCCTGCACAGTATTGTTTAACTCATATATGGGCTTTTCACACGACATTGTGAGCCTTAGGTTTATTTTTATGGTTAAAGGCACAATATGTAATTTTTGCCGCTAGAGGTCACATATTCAAAACAATAACAGAGGTACAGCTCGATGATGATGTGACAGAACGTTTGTCATCTCCACTGCTAATGGAATTCAACCCGACAGGACATTATGTTCATGCATAATGAAATAAAGCTTTAATAAATAAATATAAATGGTTACGTTTGATCAAATAATTTTATTTCATTATAATGAATAAGCCATAAATACTGTAATTCAATTCAATTCAACCTTATTTGTATAGTGCTTTAACAATGTGGCATTGTCTCAAAGCCGCTTTACAGGAAGGAAAAAGAAAAAACAAGGAAATATAGACAATGATACAGTAACAACGATATGTCAATTATCAATCAATTGTCAATAACTAAGTATCAAGTAAGATATTAACTATGGAGTATCAAATATCTATTATCCGCAGTCTCCCAGTGAGCACTCCAACATGGCAACAGTGGCAAGGAACCCAAACTCCAATGATGAATGTGGAGAAAAAAACCTTGGGAGAACCCAGGCTCACCGGGAGGGTCATTTCTCCTCTGACGCGTTACAGCTGCAAACAGTACTTTGGTGTAAGGGTTTATAGGTTTACAGCGTCGCAGTCAGTATTCTGATTTAAAGTAGTAGAGTGGGTAAAAAGTGTGCTTGGTTCCGGTTATTCCTAGCTGTTGCGGCCTAGGTGTGACAGTAGTTGAGTGAATGCTCGTCTGAAGAGATAGGTCTTTAGATTAGACTTGAACTCCTCGAGTGTGTCTGAGTCCTGAACATTGCTGGGAAGGTCATTCCATAGTTTTGGTGCTAGGTAGGAGAAAGATCTGCCGCCTTTAGATGTTTTAGATATTCTTGGAATTATTAGCAGACCACTATTTTGCGTGACACCCCCCCCAGTAATGAGTTACAATAGTCAATTCTTGAGATCATAAATGAGTGGATAAGCTTCTCAGCATCTGAGACAGACAGCATGTGACGAATCTTGGAAATGGTAATGTTTAATGCTAAATTACTACTAATACATGTCACATTATTTATGAAATTAAATGGCAGGGTAACGCAGTGCAGTTTTACGTGTTCAAAACACATAAGTACATTTGACCCTAAAGCATTTGCAAAAAGGTTAAAGCAAAAAGGCTTATTATTTATGGATAACCTAACACAATAACCAATGTTGATCCTCATTTAATTCTTCTCTTGTCCAAAACTCTTCTTTGGTCATTTAGTTTGCATGTACATTTACGATTAGGAGTTATCTTTGGCAATAGAACCTGCTGTAAATGAAAACTGTGGTCCATGATGACTGTGTGAAACAACAACAGAGTGGCATGCTATAAGCTATAACTCCTACTTCCACCTGTAAAGATTACAAAGAGTGAGTTGAAATGACTTGTGAAACCAAATTCATTCAACTTAAAAATTTAAGGCAGCAAAGTTTTTTTTACAGTGTAGTTAGCTGGTTATTCTGGGTTTATTTTATGCTGAACATTAGGTAAAGGTTAGAGTTAGGTATTTATAGGGTTAGATATTTATTTATTAAAGCTTTATTTGTAAACCCTCAGTTAATGATAAGATTAGCATATTTAGGAGGTTAATAGCATTGATTGTTGCAAATTGTTTATATCTCATCCTTTTCACACCAGTTAACACTGCTATGAAGGGTCACAGCTACCTGACCATTTATCACTTGCAGACTCTATAACACCTATATTTTAAATCTAAATCTATAATACTGAATTAAAAAAGGACAGCCCAGCATGTGAAAAGTCTGTTAGACATTTTTTGGGTACAAGGTTCAGATATCTTGCAAAAACAAATCAATCATTTAACTAACATAACATATTTCTGCTTGTTAAAATAATTAATAATAATGTATACAAGATTATTTTAAAATTTTTTACATAATTTATGTAATTTGTGTTATGATCCATGGAATTATTCTCTATGGGAGCCAGGGCAATGTGGGATGTGTTTAAAATTAATTGTAACATATCAGAATAATACAGATTATAGGTATAATATATATAAGTATTGAGACCTCTATATCATTACCAATGTACCATAATTGATCACAATATTACAATCTCTAACAGATTTCTCATTACTTCCTGGCAGACACAAATTTTGTTTTGGGTAACGCACAGATTGTGGATTGGCCTATTGTCTACAGCAATGATGGATTCTGTAAGCTATCTGGTTACCATCGAGCTGAAGTCATGCAGAAGAGCAGCACCTGCAGGTTCTTCTCAGTTTAACCTGCTTATCAATTCACAGTGTTGATGCAGTTATATTTAAGTTAATTGAGCAACTGACAAAGTCAGGACCAGTTTTAATCTGGATTCCTAAAGCACATATTGGACACTCACAACCTTTAATTGTTAAATTGTTTTAAAATATGAAGTTTAAATTTGGAATGTGTTTTAAAACCTGGTGATTTTGGGACATTTATAGACTTTTTATAGATTTTTATAGATTTATAGATTTTTCTCTAATGGACTCTTTTCTTGTGTCTGCCACATGAAAAAACGTCTCAGGTTACATATGTAACCCGGTTCCCTGAGACAGGAAACGAGATGCTGCGTCAGCTTGACACTATGGGGAACGCAATATCAGGCACCTGGTGTTGAGTTCAAGTCTAAACTGTAAAATCGAAAAATGTGTGAAGAGGACCAGCCTGCCGCAGCACAAACATCACTTAGGGATGCTTCCCTAGACAGAGCCTTAGATGATGCTACACCCCTGGTAGAATGGGCTCTAATGTCCAAAGGTGACACAAGGTCACGGGCCTCATAGGCCAGGGTAATAGCATTGTGACTGCATTACCTTGGTTGCGGCCACCAAAACAGACTATGAATTGACAGGTCTTACGTCACTGGCATGAGTGGTGGACGTAGATCAAGGCTCTAACTAGACACAATGAATGAAGCCTCTCCGGCGAATCAAATGGCAGAGGACACACGGCTTGAAGTACCACCGAGTGACCAGCCGCAGGAGCACCCTGGGTTATATAATCTGGTCTAGCGTGCAAAATGGCTTTAACAAAGCCGGGGCAAAATCCAGGCAGGCAGGATCTACAGTGAGAGTCTTTAGATCTCTTACTCTTTTGAGCGATGTAAAAGCCAAAAGAAAAGCCACCTTCAGAGTCAGAAACTTATCCAAGGCTGACTTTTGGGGCTCAAATAGAACCAAAGATAAACCCCTTAGAACAACGGTAAGGTCCCAAAAAGGGACCCTCATGTGACAAAGGCCTCAGCCGTCTGGCATCATGCAGAAAATGAGACACCAGAGGGTGTCTCCAAACAGAGGCTCCCAAACAAAATACACATGCATTGTGTGTGTCACCTGCCGTGATGTAGCATGGAAAGGATGGCACAAATTTATATAAAAACTAATATATATTTTCTCTTGCTTTCTTTGTTTTCTAGCTGCTTCCTAGCACTCATATAATAAGCCTGGTTTTACACATGTTCAGACTCAGGTGCCTAAAGCGCATTCCCCATAGCATCAAGCTGACGCAGCGTTGAGTTCCCTCGAAAGGGAATCTATAGTTTGCTATAGTTTGTGGCTCTGTGTTATTGAGCTTCTTGGTTATGAACGCTTCATTAGCATCTCTGTTATTCTGCTAGGTTCATGTACGGAGAACTCACTGACAAAGAAACCTGCGAGAAAGTCAGCCAGACTTTAGAGAACTATGAGATGAACTCCTTTGAAATACTCATGTACAAGAAGAACCGTGAGTTCTATTTTAATAAAAATGTTGACAAAAATGTAAATAATATATTGTCTATGTTTCTCATGCTTTAATAAGTCTTTAAAAAGTGCTGTTATTGTAGGAATGCCGGTGTGGTTCTTTGTAAAAATTGCCCCTATCCGAAACGAACAGGACAGGGTTGTACTTTTTCTCTGCACCTTCAGTGACATCACTGCATTCAAGCAGCCTATTGAAGATGAGTCATCTAAAGGTTTGTTATGACACATTACCCATCAGCCCATGGCTTTTATTACATTGAAGTTGCATCAGAACATGCAGTACAAACATTTCACCTCTGTGGGTGCTGGGCATGTCTGGAACATTGTATTGGGCATTTCAGTATCCAGGACCTAATTAACCATTAAATTTGTTTTGTACATAAATGTTGTTTTTCCCTTATCTGTTTCCCGTTGTTGTATTTGTGAAGGCTGGGGTAAGTTTGCTCGGCTGACACGTGCATTGACAAGCAGTCGTGGAGTTTTACAGCAGCTTGCTCCAGCTGTCCATAAGGGTGAGAACGTCCACAAGCACTCCCGTCTGGCTGAGGTAAAATATCTGTTTGAGTATGTGTGTGTATTTCTACATGTGTGTGTTTGTGTGTTTAAGCACATTCATCAAGGGAACACTCCATCCATTTATTCCTGAGCACTCTTGGCCAAGAGTGTGTGCTGCAATCCCACAAGTCTCCAGTGCCATCTTCAGATAAATCTCAAACATGTGATGATACTGTGCACCAATACACTCCATGTGAGCGTCAGTTCACCTGTGGCTTATGAATTATCTGAAGCTTTATGAAATTCTACCATAGTATTTTCATGAGCTTGAGCATTTGACATAGCTCCAAACACGTCAGAGTCAGCCTCTTTGAACACATCTTGTTTCTGAAAAAACAGTGGATCACATTATTGATTTAATAATTTAATCAGAATTTATTTAATAAGATTTTTTCCTGTGGCCTAACAGGTGATGCAAACACACATCTTTTGTTAATTAAGCTTAATTCAGACATTCTTTATTAACAAAAGTCTATTATTGCTCCCAATAGATGGAATGTTTAAAAGAGACAAGAGAGAGCATTTTCTAGTAATCATAGCAGCACTAAAGGCAGGGTTAAAATATTTTTTGTTATGCTTGTTTGAAAGTCTCTTCACATCCTGATAATCAGGTAAAAGTCTAAATATATTTATATAAATATATATCCTTTGTGGAAGGCGCAGGACCATAAAATGTTCATCCAATCATTGCGTCCAGTCAGAATGTACTGAACCTACTTGTCTGTCAAACTATGTATGTGTTCATGTGTTGGAGGAGGTGTGGCTTTGGTGAGTTCCCTTAAAGGTAGGGTGGGATCTTATGCTTTAAAATCTAGCTTGCTATTACTAACCCACCTTTAATTATTAAATGATAAATGATATAGAATAGCATATCCAGATGTGCCATGTAGTAGCACACATTCAAAAGAACCAATCAAGAGATTACATTATTCTGTTCCACTCTCCACAAGCTAGTCATTCAGAACCAGCCTGCAAGATCCAATGAAAACATGTATTGTATAGTGGGCCAAAGACAAAGTCGTGTTCGTTGTGTGGAGAGACCAGATTTACATTTCCTTTTAAAATTAATTTAAAAGGAGCTTATATCATCTTGTAATGAAGTGAAACAGCAGCTTTGTGGCAGTGGTGGATCTGATTTTAGGTTTATTTGGGTTGGTGGTTTTTTTTTAATTATTGTGATGTTAAAGCAGTACAGAGTTTAACATTTTCACTGGCAGCTTCACTTGAGCCGAATCACAGACTCACTGCAGCTGTTGACATTACTCAGTTCACATACTTCTAGACTTTTCTATTCCATTTTTACTCCTGTAAGTCTGAGACATTTTTATGCCTCCTTTCTGGGATGTAGGCATATTAATTAATAGAAGAGATGTTTACATCTTTGTTTACAGCTCTTTCATCACTGTGTTACAGATCTTCTGATGATTTCTGATGAATTATGTTATCATTTTATATAGAACTAGCATTGCTTTTGTTCCAATTTTTTAAATAATTTTTTAATCACCTTGTGGTAAATAAATAATAAAAGTGAGTAATTACATTATTCTTGTAGATCTTGCACAACTATTTTTTTAATATTTGACTATAGAAGAGCAATTCACTATATTGATAATTTACCATATGCTTTATCACTTCAGGCTGTTCATTATAGCTCCCTGTTGCTAGATTCTTGCTTTCGTTGTCATAAACGGTACACACGTTACTAGTTCTAGGTTGCCTGGTGGCTGTTAGTTCTATATGGACATTTGTATTTGTTGACTAATCAACTACTTTGGTGTCCCACCCCGGATAACTTCAGACAGTCATCATCTGTCCTACACCTGTTACCCATCAGGTCTTGCAGCTTGGGTCTGACATCCTCCCACAGTACAAACAAGAGGCTCCTAAAACGCCTCCTCACATCATCCTGCACTACTGTACCTTCAAAACTACCTGGGACTGGGTGATTCTCATTCTCACCTTCTACACTGCTATCATGGTTCCTTACAATGTGTCCTTCAAGACCAAGCAAAACAACGTCACCTGGCTGGTGGTGGACAGCATTGTGGATGTGATCTTTCTGGTGGATATTGTGCTTAACTTCCACACCACCTTTGTGGGACCCGCTGGGGAGGTCATCTCAGACCCAAAGCTCATCCGGATGAACTACGTTAAGACCTGGTTCGTCATTGACCTTCTCTCCTGTCTTCCTTATGATGTCATAAACGCCTTCGAGAACGTTGATGAGGTGGGTATTTTTCCTGAAATCTCAACCTGAAGAACACACTATAAAAGATGTGCAAAACTACATATTTTCATAATTAGCTAGTCATCTGGTTGTCTGAATTCAGTTCAATTTAATTACACTTTTAAATTCATTTTTATTTATACAGCACTTTTTACAATGTTGCATTGCTTCAAAGCAGCTTTACATAAAATAAAAAAATAAAATACAGAAAACAAAAAAAAGGAAAACGTACAACACAAATATATATGCAAATGTATATTGTTCATTATAAGATGTATATTAATAAAACTAATTAGGGATACTTAGAATGTAGTTGGATTATTAATATAAAGTTGACTGAAATGATGATCGTTACAACACCTCTGGATGTGTATTAGAAATCTCTGTCATTATGTGTGAAAGCCTCTCTCATACCTCTCTCAGTGGTCTATGAGAGGGTAATGTATTCAGACTGCCTGACTATGCCACATTTAGTCAATGAAAGATAATAGGTATCATATCAAGAGTTGATATGTAGTTCCAACTACATAGAGATGATGCTTAGAAAGAAGATCAAATTTTACAGGACAGGGATATAAGGGATTTGCAATAATACCATAAAATACCTGAACACTGCATAATGAAAAGGAAGGGGAAACAAAGAAATAGCGAAACAGTAGAGTCTTTAGGAGTGTAGTTAAAGTTAGATCAAGCCAAGTTAGATGTCCGCAGTCTCCCAGTAAGCAAGCCAACAGGGCAACAGTAGCAAGTAACCAAAACTCCAATAATGTATAAATGGAGAAAAACCTTGGGAGAAACCAGGCTTAACCGGGAGGGCCAGTGGTCATCTGACACGTTTAAACTGCAATTTGTAACTTTCTGGGATAAAACCGAAGGGCTGATAACATTGATTTATAATTTTAAATTGATTTAAAAACTGTTGGGTCTGATTTTGGGTCTGATTAGATAAATAGATAATAGGAAGTTTAATAAAGTCCATCATATTTCCACTGATTTAGGGTGATTTGGGTTATGGATGTGATCTTAAATTGACAATATTAATGATTATTGATAATTTATTGATTCATTCATTGACAAAGTGATTTCATTACACTGCACATAAAAATTTATTTGTGATGGGTCTACCATTGCTTTGTGATATACCAAAGTTGTGATAATATTTTTTTGCTGTCATCAATCATCCCTCATTATAGCTAAATCTTTTTTAAAAAATCTGGATAAACTAATTAACCTTCCATGTAGTTGATCCTGATCCAGATCTCTAATTTTTAATTTCATTCAAATTAATTCATATAATATTGATGTGATGCCTGGAAGCCTGTGCCTGTGCTAGTCCAAATCTTTCTGCTGAATATGCATTATTGTCTTATAGTCGGCCCTGATGGCTTTGCAGCACTGAAGCAGTGTTTTCAGGATTGATTTTATCCTAACATGAGGTATTTCCCTCAGGTCCCGGCTGAACGAAAATGGCAGCGTATTTCAGTCAGTGATATTGCTGCATCATGTAGACATCTATAGATTTACTGCTGTGGTTTGTCACAGAATGAAACCACCACAGGAGACACACAGACACAAGAATCATCAATTCATTTATCTTTGGCTTATAATTCCATGTGAATTCATGCTCCTCAGATATCATCATCACTGATCATTACTAGCATGATGCTTCAAACCTGCTCAAGCATAAAGCTTTATTTCCAGATTGTGTTGCCCTGCAGGGTACATGGAACATTTTTGTCATTGATTAGTGTACAAAACATGGACTTTGTAATTAAGAAGCTTTTGTAAGTCAGCTGCGAACACCACAGGGTATTTTTGTGTGACTAGGGAAATGCGTACACATTCACAGTTAATGGGCATATATGTGCTGTGTCATTCTATGGATCGCTCTGTTAGAGCAGATGACATCTGATATATGAAACTCAAGAATATCTCATCTGTGGGCCAAAATCAGCAGCTACTAGACATATTATTGCAGAATAGAAGTGTCAGAACATGAGATTATAGTGCTCACACACTTTCTTTTAACACAGCGGCAGAGGACGATTCCTGTGCTTCCTCTGTTATCGTCAGGGTAGAATCAAAGCCCAGCCACTGCCTGTTATAAGGCCAATGCATTTGTCAATGTTCTCCTGTTAAACACAAAAGTGGTTGATTTGCTCCAACAGATTTGTACACTGCAAGTAAATAACACCTTGCCTCTGAATCTGGAAGCACATTCATTATTTTAATTCTTATTTTGGGTCTGTTTACAGAAGGCCTTCAGAATGTCTGTGCTCACATTAATGAAGTCAAACGTGATCAGATGAGCACAAGGCATTTTCACAAAGAACTCAACTTTAAAGTACTGATTTGCTAATGTTTTCTGTTTTATTTCTTGAAGGGCATCAGCAGCCTCTTCAGTTCCCTGAAAGTGGTTCGTTTGTTGCGATTAGGGCGTGTGGCCCGTAAACTGGACCACTACATTGAATACGGGGCCGCAGTGCTAGTCTTGCTGGTATGTGTGTTTGGTCTGGCTGCTCACTGGCTGGCCTGCATCTGGTACAGCATTGGTGACTATGAGGTCATAGACGAGGAGGCCAACATGGTCCGTACAGACAGCTGGCTGTATCTTCTGGGAGAAGCAGTTGGGACACCATATCAATTCAACACTAGTGGCACAGGGAAGTGGGAAGGGGGGCCCAGCAAAGACTCAGTCTACATCACATCGCTGTACTTCACTATGACCAGCCTGACCAGTATTGGCTTTGGGAACATCGCGCCCACCACTGATGGAGAGAAGATCTTCGCCGTGGCCATGATGATGATTGGCTGTAAGTAAATTACTTTTAATTTATCTCAAAGTATCTCACTACACTACAGCGTTTCCTGAATTTACAACTGTGCAACATAATTATTCTGTTTTACCTGAGTTGTTTAAAATACACAGAGCTACATAACATACACCACCTGGAGCTGAAATGATTTACAGATCCATTATGGTAGGCCTCAATCTCCTCAAAGGACATCAGTCAGAAAAAGACCCAAATACGAATGCTGTCAATTAGATTTCAGAAAAAAATACCTGTTAAGATGCTCAGCATCATCACGTTTTAATTTTGAGTTATAAAGGCATTTTTGGTGTGGAAGAGATGGACTGCAGCAGGTGCTTTCTCTGCTGTAAACTTCAGTAGAATATCAGTTCCCAGTGGTGAGCTGGATTAAAAAGGCACAGCTTTGTGCTGTGGGAATGTTTGAAGATGCACCTTCATTAGAAGTATATGGGAAAAATGCGTTCTGAGGATACATGGGGAAAAGCGTTCTTTGTAATTTTCCATCTTAGCTGTTTATGAATCCTGTATCATAGGATGTAACATATGACTAGTCGCCATATGTTCCCATATTGAATTCTCTGTTTGTTCACTCTGTTTGTTCACATGGATACATGCATAATATATGTGAATTCATTGATGTAGGTTCACATAATTTGTTTGCACAAGTGTTTGTACAAAGTTTTCTATGGTAAGCGTTTTGATGACTGCTTTTCCAAAAAGCTGTCTGGTACTTGGGACATGTTCACCCTGCAAATCTGCTTTGATCTCAGTGTGTGTTCTTTGCCAGTATGCAGGAGTGACACAGACACAGTGAGTGTGGATGTGTTTGTTGGTAGTGGGTCTCTGCTTAGGTGGTGAGAGATGTTGAGAGGGTGATGCTGATGTGGAGTGGGGTTCTGACATTAAGTCAGAAGATCACACAGTTACCCGCTTCTATAAAGAAACCACAACAGGCACATATTCAGTGTAACACTGCTGTCACACACACACACAGATTGGTATTTGTGGTTTATGAGGACTCTCCACAGACATAATGGTTTCTATACTGTAAAAAGCTACCCCTAAATGTTCCAATCCTCACAGAAAACCTTTGTTTTAATTAACAAAAATTCCCCTTTAGTATGTTTACTGTAAATTTACTGTAAAAATGTAAAGCTTTTACAAAATACCTTTTTTCTGTTTTCCTGCTTTTGATTTTAGGGTGAAATATGACCTGAACATTTCTTTACTGTTTTCTTTACTGGAAATCTTACCTTATCATAAACCACTGAGATAGGTATAAGCCTTTCCATGCAATGACAGGTATTTTTGATGCTCCATTTCTTCAAATGATTCAAATGTGTTGTATCTAATTAGTTTTATTTATATACATCTTATAATGTGGGACTGAGGTGAAGACAGGGGCCAGGCAGGACGAGGGGATGCTAGATGGAGTGAGGACCAAGCTGGAGCTGGAGGGAAGGAGGAGCCCGGTGAAGCCAGAGGGATGGAGGATCAAGGGACCGCCAGAACAGAACAAGGCAAACACGGAGGGATGAGGGAGCCTGGTGAAACGTGAGGGCTGGCACACCACAGTAAGGCCAAGGAAGCACATAGCCAAGGTGGAGCTGAAGGACGCAAGGTGGAGTTTTAGGAATTGAGGGCTGGGCAGAGTACAGATTTGGATGATGTCATCCAGGATTTTCACTACAGAAGACTGAGAGGGTGAATTCAGGGTAGGGGATAAGACTGAAACGTAGCTCCAAATCCTAGAGGCTTAGGCTCTAACTCCAGGGTGAGCCTCTCCTCCAGAGAAGGGTCTTTGGCGGGCATCTGGCTTTGGCCTTATAGTGGACACAGCTCAGGTTGTGGGTGGAAGTGGGCTATGTTCTGTGTCTGTTAGGAGTGTAGTGAGGAGAACCTTGGGTGATGGTGAGTAGGCTGGTCGCACACCAAACAGGAAGTGCAGCATCACACCACATCCAAAGACTTTCGCAATGAAAGAAAACACTGACAAAATACACTAGTAATATCTCTGGAAAGAGGGTTGGTTAGTGATATTTATGTTGGTTAGTGATATGTATGTCTATGTGGTTACGTGAGCAGTCATGGTGGCAACATTTTCCACTGGTCAGGCTGGGCTGTGTTGCAGAGGGAAAGGAGTCGCAGTCTGTTTCAACAGCTTTGGACATGAAGAGCAGCAGGAGGCTGATCTCCTGGAGCCTTAAAGGGTTAGTGCAGAAGGTTTCTAACAATCTGGAACACATAGATTTGTTTATAAACATTTGTTTATGTTAGCATATCAAAATCCAATCCTAATGTACCAAACCTTCCCCACTATGGCCAGTAAGAGACAGGCCCTGCCATAAAGCTGGGACCATGGAATGCTTTCTGATGTGCTGTTCACTGGACTAGATTTGAAAAGAACTTCATACAAGTCAACGTAAATTTAGAAATCACTACTTTCTTTTTTTATTTGTGTTTTCCATACTGTCCCAACTTTTTCTGATTTGGGGTTGAAGATAAAGGTGAAGAAAGGTGAGGAAAACAATGAAGTGATAAATCATAAGGATGCAAAAACATCAGCCATACGCAGTTACAATTACCAAGATTACAACATTCCAATGCTTGATACCTGTTGGGAGAGAGGGGAGAGGTTAGAATTTTCAAACTCGTGTCATGTATTCAATGACTGAACCGACTGAAATACACACAACACAAAGTAAAATGCATACATAAAATATATACAATAAAATACCTGAAAATTACACAATGAAGGAGAATGGGAGACAATTTAAGACAAAGGAGTAGCAAAATATAAGAATGTCTTGGACTGTAATCATATCATATCACTAGAAGCAATATTAACAATTCACAAAACTCTAAGCTAAGTTTAATAGCAGTCTTCCAGTAAGCAAGCCAACAGGGTGACAGTGGCAAGGAACCAAATCTCTAATGGTGTATAGCTGGAGAAAAAAACCTTGGGAGAAGCTAGGCTCAACCGGGAGGGCCAGTTCTCCTCTGACATGTTAAAGCTGCAATTTGTAACTTTCGTGAATACAGATGGAGAGTTAATAATAATGATTTATATCAACTAATTACATTTGACAATATGTCAGGCACTGAGAAATGTTACCAACAGAAATAGCTTAAAGTTACAAGTGTAACAGCACTTGATTTTGAAATTCTGGGTATTATCAAATGGCCGGAATTTTTTGATCGCAATGAACGTGAAGCACTGTAATAAGAGAGGAGCTCACTTAGATATTGAGGAGCTTGACCTTTCAGAGCCTTGGTGCCCAGCTAGTGCAGTGTGGACAAAACTGGGCTAATATGGTCATGCTTATGCATTCTCATGAGAACTCTGGCTACTGCATTCTGAACCAGCTGGAGTTTTTGTATTAATCCTGCAGGGCAGCCACCAAGTACAGCATTGCAATAATCAAGCCTTGATGTCATGATTGCATGAATTAATTTTTCGGTGTCTGACTTAGAGAGCATGTGTCATAGTTTTGATATATTTTTGAGATGGAAAAGTGCAGTTTTACAAATGGTTTTCAAAGCAAAAATTGCTGTCAAAAATGACACCCAGATTCTTGGCAATAAAGCAGGCTTTATAGAACATCCATCAAGAGTGAGACAGTGTTCTGGGTTGTTCTTTGTGGAAGATTTTGATCCAAAATTTTCTAAAAATCCTAAAACTTCTTTTTTGTCTGAATTTAGTAGTAGAAAGTTGCTAGCCATCCAAGTTTTGATATCGACTATACATTTAATTTGGTGAATATATGCATACAGTGTTGAGCGTGTTGTGCGACCAGGTGAGGTTCTCTGCCAGGTGAACACCAAGAAACTTGGTGCTCTTGACGATCTCCACAAACGAGCCACGAATGTTTAGCGGAGAGTGGTCATTCTGTGCTTTTCTGAAGTCAATAACCATCTCTATAGTTTGTCCATGTTCAGAGACAGGTTGTTGGGGCCCAGTTCTCAGTGTGGTGGTGTTGGAGATCCGGACTGACTGAGGTCTCCCAGTCAGAAAGTCCAGGATCCAGTTACAGAGGGAGGTGTTCAGGCCCAGCAGGTTCAGTTGTCCAATCAGGTGCTGAGGGATGCTTGTGTTGAACGCTGAACTGAAGTCTATGAACAGCATTTGAACATATGTGTCTGGTGGTGATGGTGTCATCTGTTGAGCGGTTGGGGTGGTAGGCAAATTGCAGGGGGTCCAGTGAGAGGGGCAGCAGGGTCTTGATGTGCCTCAAGATGAGCCTCTCAAAGCACTTCATGATGATGGGTGTAAGTGCAACAGGATGGTAGTCGTTGAGGCAGGACACTGGTGACTTCTTTGGCACGGGAATGATGGTGGTGGTCTTGAAGCATGTCGGAACAACGGTGCTGCTCAGGGAGGTGTTTAAGATGTTCGTGAAAACATCTGCCAGCTGGTCTACACATCCTCTGAGCACCCTGCCAGAAATGTTGTCAGGACCAGCAGCCTTCTGTGGGTTAACTCTGTGTAGAGTCTTCCTCACATCAGTTGTGGTTAGACACAGCACCTGGTCATTGGATTGGGAGGAGGGGTGGTCTTCCTCGTCATCATGTCATTCTGTGCCTTGAACCGAGCATAGAAGTTGTTCAGCGCATCTAGGAGGGAGGCATCACTGTCACAGGCAGGTGATGTTGTCCTGTAGTTGGTGATGGCCTGGAAGCCTTGCCACATGCGCCGTGTGTCTCTGCTGGCCTCGAAGTGATTATGGATTCTCTAAGCATGTGTGTGCTTTGCATCTCTGATAGCCTGGGACAGTTTGACCCTCGCTGTTCTTAGGGCCGTCTTGTTACCTGCTCTAAAGGTGGTGTCTCGGGTCCTCAGTAGCGTACACACCTCTGCAGTCATCCATGGCTTCTAGTTGGAGCGTGTGGTGATGGTCTTGGAGATGGTGACGTCATCAATGCACTGATGCCATGTATTCCTCCAAGTTGGTGAAGTCGCCGTCAGTTGCCGCTTCCCTGAACATGTGCCAGTCAGTGAGTTCAAAACAGTCCTGGAGAGCAGAGATAGCTCCTGCTGGCCAGGTTTTCACCTGCTTCAGAACCATTTTGGAGTGTCTGACTAGCGGTCTGTAGGCTGGGATTGGCATAACAGCGATGTGGTCTAAGTAGCCGAGGGGGAGCGGGGCTCCGGAACTCTGTCGCTGAGCCATGTCTTCATAAAAACAAAGACGCAGCAGTCTCTAAACTCACGCTGCGTAGCTTGCTGGAGTCGGATGTAATCCAATTTATTGTCCAGGGAGCAGACATTGGAGAGAAGGATGGACAGGAGAGCCGGCCGGCTAGGGTTTGTTTTTAGCCTAGCACAGACCCCCGCCCTCTTGCCGTGCTTATGCTTTCTTGCGTACCAGTTACGACTACCCCTCCCCTGACAAGACATGGAGGTTCCAGAGGTCTGTCCTGGGGTGCCAGATTGTGCCCTGCCCCTGACAAAGAAGGTCCTTCCTCAGGGGAATGCACCAGGGAGGAGCTGTAAAAATGAGCATCAGCTCAGAGCACCAAGTTTGATTGGGCCAAAAAGGGGCCACCATCAAGACTTGCCTCTCCTCCCTGACTTTGCACAGAATCTGTGCAATCAGGATCACTGGAAGAAAAGTGTTTTTGTGCAGACCTAGGCCAGCTGTGCATAACCAAGGGGAGCTTTGGTTAAAGCATACCATAGCAGACAATGGGTCGATTCCTGAGAAGCAAAGAGATCCACCTGCACCACTCCAAACTGGTACCATATAAGGTATACAACGTGGGGGTGGAGCCACCACTCTCCACTCTCACATTATCATGTGCAGAGGACACAGCAGAACCTTGGTGGATGCCTGGTGAACTAAATTGCATAGCCAAGCTAAATCATTCTGATGAACCAGCATGGCAGGTTGGGGAGGGTGAGGCACTTCCTCAAACACTATGCTAAAGGCTGAAACAGAACGATCAGTGTGCCCAAGACAGCGGGTGCAGTGTGGCTGACCACAGTTAAAGCCGTAGCTGTACCATGGCATTTTGACTCTTCTAAGGGACAGGAAGGCAAAGTGTTCCATCATAGGGTCACCAGACACCAGGGGTGTCGTGCCTCTCTGCAAGACTGGCCCAGAGAACATGGAAACTGTTCTTTGTATAACGAAGAGTTGGCCATGCTGAGGCATGGGCCAAAGCAGACACCCCCCTTCAGGACAAGTGCATAGGGATGAATAGGGCCCCTTCCTTGCCCTGGGTGGTCCTCTCTGAGCCACCCGTTAGGGCCCGTTTAAAGCCTTAGGAGGGCTCTTGGTGATTGACTGGTGGGCAGTGATTGACTTCCTGCGACTAGACCTCCTTGGAGTCTGAGGTGCCTGCTGAGGTGTAGAGGTAGCTGGCTGAGGAGTCACAGGAGCCTGGGTTTATCGGGAAGTGAATGGAGAGGGCTGCAATCTTCTGAAGCCTGTACCCTGGGGTACGACCATGCAGAGGCAGTGTTTGATCGCTTCCATTTGCTTCTTCACCAAAAACTGGTGGAAAAAGTCTTCAACAGTGTCATCAAACAGGCCCCCTTGACAGATGGGAGTATCAAGAAAGTGTTCAAGCATACTTTCTCAGCATCTCAGCAAGGTTTATCAATAGGTGTCGCTCCTGGATGACCATTGCCCGTGCTATGATATTGTTGCACTCAGTTCATTTTTCACAACAGACAGATACAGCTGTTATTTCAGACTTCAGGCTGCAGTGGTTTTACCTCACGACTAGAGGCTTTCGTTACAGAAGAAAAATACTGCACATGATGAAATGAGCCACATATAATGGAATGTAAATACCTAGGTATTTATTTTTACAGAAACAGGACATATTCCTCCTTGAACTACATGCAGCACTGTAGAAATTGTGCTTTTCCTTTTTCTTGATTATTGCTTATAACTTGCTAGAAATCATTCAGAGAGGTGAATTCAGAGTTGGGGATATATGTATAAGTATGAGGTTCATTGTTGTCCCTTCTGGAGCATTTCCGTGTGTATTTGCAGCTCAGTTAGTAGAGTAATGAAAAGACCTTGACTTTGATTTCCAAGTCACACAGATCTAACATAAAACTGACAGAAAAACTGATGGAAAAAAATACACATCTGTAATATAATTTCTGCTGACCAGGCAACCATTACATTATTTGTATGTCAATACCTACAAAACTGTACCACAGTACTCATATTATAATTTCAAACAAAAAAAAACATGTGGCCATTAATCATGAGGGAATTCTTTGGTCTTTGAGTGTGGGAATTCTGACTGTAACTGTCACGGAAACATCAGGCTCTGCTCCCAGTCAGCGATCCCATTCACCTGAATATTAATCACATTCACCTGTTCATCATTTCACAATCACCACCTGCACTATAAGAGCACACACTTCCCTCAAGCACATTGTCTGGTCTCCAGCTGGAAAAGGACTCGCAGACTTGGAGACTCTGTGTTCCTGAATCTGCCTCTCGATGTTAACAAGTCGCGCTCCAGTGGGTGAAATCATTGTGGCAGCAAAATGGACTGGTCACTCAATCCCTCAAGTCTTTCATTGCTCATTTCCGGGAAGTCTTTGGATGCCCTGTCAGAGATGCCTCTATTGGTGAGAAATTATACAAATCTCAAACAAGGAAAGAAATCTATGCCTAAGACTATGCCCTTTGTTTTCGAACCCTAGTTGCCACCAGCGGATGGAACGAGTGCTCCCTGTTAACAACATATTGTCAGGGACTGGAGCCCTTTCTGCGGTTGCATCTCTCCTCCTATGACGACAACATCAGGCTAGAGCGCTTCATTCAACTCTCAATATGAGTGGCAAACCATATACAAAGCTATATGGAGGAAAGTAAGTGCCATAATCCGTCATTCTCCATCCTACAGCCAGAGTTTCCCAGAACCCACCTTCGAGCCCATGCAGCTAAACAACACCGTTATATCTATATCACTATATCTCAAGGCAGAGAAATGCACCTTTCACTAATCATCAATTCAATTTCTGAATTCCCTCTGAAACCATGAACACCCTTCAAAAGGCGTTTACATCAGCTCCACTTCTGGTCCACCCTGACCCATTAAAACCATACATTGTGGAGGTGGATGCTTCAACGTCTGGAGTGGGGGCTGTGCTTGCCCAGCAGCAGGGTACTCCTCCTCGATTCCATCCATATACCTTCTTCTCCAAAAAACTTTCCATGGTGGAGCAGAACTACGACATCAGCAACAGGGAACTCCTCGCCATCAAGCTAGCTCTGGAGGAGTGGAGGCTCTGGATGGAGGGAGCCCACCATCCATTCGTGGTATGTACTGATCATCGCCAGTGACCAGTGGCAGAGAGGCCAAGAGACTCAATCCCCGACAAGCTAGGCGGGCTCTCTTTTCCACACAATTCAATTTTACTATATCCTTTCTTCCAGGGACCAAAAATACCAAAGCAGACACCCTCTCTAGACTCCATTCTCCAGAGGACATATCAGAAAACCCTGAACCCATTATCCCTCCCAGTCTAATTGTAAGTCCCATCCAATGGTCCCTGGACGAAGACATTGCAGCAGCCAGTGTCTCTGACCCTGCTCTGCCAGGTTGTAAACCAAACCACACAAACATTCCCCCGAAGTCAGAGAACATCCCTCATCCATGCCACGCACACCTCTTTGGGCACTGGTCATCCTGGGACCAATAGAACCCTCTCACTGCTCAAACCTCTGTTTTCTATGGTCAGGGGAACCCTCAGATGTCCCATCTGTCACTCACTGGTTCAAGGAGAGTGAGAGACTCCCATGTAAAAAGCTGAGTCCCAGGTTCATTGGTCCCTTCCCCATCATTAAACAAGGCAACCCGGTCACCTACGAACTCAAACTTCAATCACAGTACCTCATTCCCATGCAAGCTATTTACCCGATACCGATCTCCATCATCTCCGTCATTTTCCCTGTGTTCTCCAGTGTTTCCCTACACCACTCTCTCACCAGTTCCTGGGAACCATCGTCATCTCCTTCGACTCCCACAATCTGTCAGGGTCCTGGTTTCCTGTTCTGAGTCTTCCTGGATTGTCTTTCCAGGATCCTGACATCCCTGTGTTCTCTGTCAGAGCATGTTGTTTAAGTCCTGAATCCTGGTCTTGGTTCTTGTTTCTTGGAGTCGGGATCTGAACTCATGCTCTGGGTCCTTGTCTCGTGTGGCAGCACATGGCCTCTGTTTTGTTTACTTTCGCCATGTGCTCTCTGGTCGTGCGTCTTGGCCCCGCCCCCTTGTTTTCTTGTCTCGTCAGCACTCATTTCGTGCATCTGTTTGTCGTTTTCCTTGTGTTGCTTAATGCCCCCGTGTTTTCTGTCTTGTGTCGGTTCGTCTTGTTTTCCTGGTTCCCTGTATCCTGCTTCCTCGCTCTGTTTCCTACGTGTTTTTTTCCTGGCGCTATGAGTCTTGTCTTGCTTCTAGTCCTGTCGAGTTTTTCGCGTCCTTGTCCCAAGTTTTCGTCCTGTTTTTGTTCACCGTTTTTGCCGGTTTTAAGTTATGTTTTTGCTCCGGGTTTTGGCATTCCTTAGTTACTGCTTGCAAGCCTGTTTTTGTAATCCATTTTACCCCCTCGTGGGTTGTTTTGTTTGTTTATTAAAGAGATTTTTCAGTTAAAATGCTGTCTGCGTCTGGGTTCGTTTTCCCGTGATCCTGACAGTGTTATAAACTCTTTCAGACTATAAACAACATAGCACGTGACAGACTATCTCTACTGACACCTGATGAGTGCTAAACATTCTTCCATTCACTTCATACTGTGACACAAATGCTTTTCTAGAAATAACCCTCTGTATGATGTCATAAGTCAGTGATTCTTCTCCCTGTCATGGTACATGCTGTGGATGTCTCTGTCAATGAGCTCATGAGTTGAGTTAGTTGTATAAGATGAGAAAGATATCTATGCCTGGCATTGCAGAACCAGGGTGAGAACCTCTGACATTATCTTATTTTTGTGTAATAATTAATACATTCAATTATATGAAAAATTAGAAGAATCTGAACTTTTAGCATAACCTGCCTGATGCAGCTGGGAAGCATAATGTGATAAGTGTTTTTAAACAAGACTGTAAAGGAGACTTAAAGTAGCACAATTATTGTAACATTATGGGTAATAAATGTGATCTGAGTCATGAGACATTAAAGTTATAAATATTAACACAAGTACAACACCCTGTAACTTTACAATAATATAGTCAATATTTGCAGCATTATGACATAAATCATAGTTTTGACTTTCATTAAAACAAAACATTAAGTATTTTTATGAAGCATTAATCACATTAGTTACAGTACAAATTGCGTACTATTTGGTCAGTATTACATAAAATTCACCTTTTTATTAATGTGGTTATAACTGCCTATCAGTGGTTTGTATGGCATTTATAAACGAGGTATTAGCCCGTAACCTGAACCTTTTAACAAAGAGACCTTGCATGTAATGTTATCCTAAATGTTTACCTGTGTACACATCTACCATCAAAGTGTTCACCATCAAACTATCAAATCTGCTAGCTGCAGTACCAAAGACTTTCAAGGTCAGTCCATATTCATAATCTCCCAGGGCAGCTGCTGGAAGTCATGCAAGTCCAGCTTCTACTGAAACCATTGTTCAATTTAGGGTCATTTTTATATCCATAGCACTTTTCACAATTTGCATTGCAGCAAAGCAGCTTTACGGATTTTTTTTTACTTATTTTACAGTAAGGTAGGGCTGCAGGAACGGCATATTTAACATTTAGATTTCTCCCATTTATACATGACCTTCTCTGCTAGTACCAAGTTAATTAACTATTTACTGCAGTAATGCCAAGCAGGATCATCTTGAACACTAAGCCTGTGCAGAGCTGGACTGGTTAGTGTCACCTCTGGCAGAAAGGTGATGGTAAGAAAAACAGGGTGAAGGGCTGGTAAAAATGCTGAGTGTGAAACCAACTGCCTGAAATGTAACTGATCCAATTGAGTGGGCTATAATTTAGTCATATCACTGATAAAGTGAAAGGACAGCTCACAAAAATTCCATTCAACTGCAGTAATGTTATTCAGAATAAGTAATGTCATGGCCATTAAGATTGTAGTAGCTGTCAGATGGAGGTAAAGCACAGCCAACAGAAGATCTTAATAACATTTATTTCAGCATTTATTATGCTCCATTGTTGCACTAACAGCGTTAGTGCGTTAAAATAATTTTTAAGTAGTGTGTTATTTTACCTCTAAGAATAAAAACCATCATCAGCAGTTTTGGGTCATGAAGAAGTACTGGGGGTTCTGGATTTGAACTGCTAAGGTCAGAGGTTCAGATGGCAGGAGAGCAAGCCAGATGAAATGACACGTTTTCCTGCATGTCCTTGGGTCAGACATGTAGCTTTGCTGTCTGATGTTTACAAAGGCAACATTCAGAGCTAATTGGATCCTCCCAAATGGCTTATTTGAGATGCTCTTAACTAGCTGACCCAAACAGAACAGCACAAATTCTGACAGCTTTACAGAAAAGTTTACACAGAATAATACACAAAACATTAAAAAAATATCATCATGTTATTTGTCTCAGGATGCTACAACTGGAGACGAGCAGGGAAGGAAAACAGGCAGAGATGAGGATTCAAATGCAGTTGGTAAAATCCACGAGAACAATAAACACAGAGAACAGGAACAACCACAGAAACTACATTCAGACATGCAAACAAGGACTGACAAAACTAAGTGAAACACAAGGGCTATATATACTTAGGAAGACAAGCTAACAGGTTAACAAGGGTATGGGACTAGTAATTAGCACACAAGGGTAACAATGACAACAAACATGGGAACAGAACAACAGGGAGACAAGAGATGAAATACAAAAGACAGGAAAAACAGACTAAGTAAAATATACATAATTTGTGAATCTTACTTCAGAAAGGAGTATACCATGGCAAAGCAGAAGACCACCACAGCAGAGAGGACAGGACTATAAATTTCCATGGTGGTGCTCTTGTCTCCCTGCTGACCACCACAGCTGAGCAAGTGGGAAAGTAGCTGCCCAAAGCAGAACAGGAGAGCACCAGGGTGGAGTTGATGGAGCAGGAGAGCACCAGGGCCGAGCATGCAGAGTAGAAGAGCACCAGGGCAGAGCAGGAGAGCACCAGGGTGGAGCTCACCAGATTAGATACAACTGCTAAGACACCAGCTGCTCACACCGAAGAGAGTTGGAACTACATTCAAACATGCAAATGAATGACAAAACCTATGTGAAACACAAGGGCTATATATACTCGGGGAAGACAAGATAATAGGGTAATTGGGGGCGGGGCTAGTAATTAACACACATGATGGTAAACATGAAAATAAACAAGGGAACAGAACAGCAGGGAGACATAATTTGACTTTAGAAAATTCACTTTCATAAAATTTATTTAATTTCTTTGAAAGCATGGAAATTGGCTTCCTACAATTTAAGACAAACTACATGTGTGACTATATGTCTTTAATGCCAAACTTCTGTCAAGTTGAACAGATTGAGTGAAACATAGATGAGACACATGGCTGCAATCTCCAGTGGGTTTCTTTGTCTTGTTTCTTTTTAAGTTGCATCACATATTTAATGTGATGGCTAAATACCAAATTAAAAAAATCTAATTACTCACAACGGCACCTGCCAATCCACTATGTGTTTTACTGTTTAAATGCAATTCTATCCTTAACTGTCCAATCAATACTGTTTTATTTTAAGAGTCTGGGTAACACAGTGTGTTTCTGTCTTTCAGCTCTCCTGTATGCTACCATTTTTGGTAACGTAACCACCATATTCCAGCAAATGTACGCTAACACCAACCGCTACCATGAGATGCTGAACAGTGTGAGAGACTTTCTGAAGCTCTACCAGGTTCCCAAGGGCCTCAGTGAAAGAGTTATGGACTACATTGTCTCCACATGGTCCATGTCCAAAGGCATTGACACAGATAAGGTAACTGGAACAGAGCACACATCCAAAGGTTTTAATCTTAATCCAGAGGACGAATGTAATTTCATCATTAATTTTAAATGTCACTTATCCTCTCTTTGCCAAAACATCTATAAAATTTGTGAAAAATGTCCCTGTGTTGTTTAAAGTTACAGTTGTAATTTCTTACATAAGACTTTAAACAACTTCTACAAATCTCAGGAGTGAGAGGTGAACAGCTCAGAAAGCATTCAGATTTTATTTTAAAATAATAATGTTTAAGTCATGCATCATATTTGACTGTTTTTCTACATTTCTTCTGCAGGTGTTGCAAATTTGCCCCAAAGATATGCAAGCGGACATCTGTGTTCATCTAAACAGGAAGGTGTTCAAAGAACATCCAGCTTTTCGTCTGGCCAGTGACGGGTGTCTGCGAGCTCTGGCCATGGAGTTTCAGACCCTCCACAGTGCCCCGGGTGACCTGATCTTTCACGCAGGGGAAAGTGTGGACAGCCTCTGCTTTGTGGTGTCAGGCTCTTTGGAGGTCATTCAAGATGATGAAGTTGTTGCCATTCTGGGTAAGTGTATTCTTTAAGTTACTGAAGGTATTTCAGTTGGCTGATCCAACCCAACCTAAGATGATAAACTTTGTCTAACCAGAGTATGCCAGATTGTAGTCAAATTGTAGGACTGACTGAGTGTTACAAGGTTTTTCATTTATATTTGTGATTTGCATTGGGTCAAAACATAAATTACTATTATAAATATTTTGTTTTAATGTTACAATAACTCATTTTGGAAAGACAAACACAGACATAAAATTTGTGCAAACAAAAAGTATTATTTATTATACATAAGTAACATAAGCAACCCCTAAACCTACCCATTTGTTTATAATATAATCTAAAACACAAGCTATAACAGACAATTCATAGTTACTAACCCAGTGGAGCTCAAAAAGCAAAAGCCTCAAAGCAGTGGCCCAGGGAGCTCACAGAGAACCAGTGACTTGGCACTGCTGCTTGGCTGAGCTATGAGGATGGATGCCTTTAGCATATCTACTTTCAAAAGGAGAGGAGCCTACTACATTCTATGCTCAAACTGGCTGATCATGGAGGCTTTACAAAGCCTGCAACTGAACCAACCATAGAAGCCGAGCTCTTAAGAGTGGAAGCTTCAAAATCCTAATCCTTAAAAAACAGAGCCTAACAACTCAGAACTATGCTTTCCTAAGTAAGTCAAACACTTGAAACAGCACACCAAGGAGACCCACAAAAGTCTTACCTGGTATTGCTGGCCATATGAAGCTATAGGAAGCTGAGACCTCAACAAATCAACTCTCCTAATGAGAGGAGGCCTGACAATGCTTCATATAAAGGCAGTAACTAAAGAGGTTTACAAGGAGCCAAACAACTCAGTTTATCAAAATATGTCAAAGCTGTCAAAAATTTACTTAATTTGAATGTCAAAATAAACGATTAAGGGCCAAATATTTAAAGATTTGTGAGAAAAGGAATGCTTGTACAAGCCAGGCAGTTATGTGCAGACAAAAACATTTGTCCAAATGGCCATGAGCAATCTCATGTTTTTCATGTTTCATGAAGATCTATCTTCAGCATGTAACATGACCACAAAAAACTTGTTGTACGTGGGGCAAGCGGGCTGCAAGCAAGAAGCTTGCAAGAAGCCAAGAGCGCACCTGCTGCCTGACACAGAGTAACATACGTCCTAAAGCATTTAGCACTTGAGCTTTCCATAATTTGCTTCTAAACACATATAGACAAAAAGTGTCCTGAAAACATGAAAGCGAATAATGTATTCTACAGGTGCCTGTTTGTACTCTTGGTTGCCCTGTAGTGACGTCATAGGCTGTTGCTGACCAATGTCAAGTTAATTGTCGTTTTAAGACTCTTTACGTTTTACGTTTCCTCTAGGACCACAGTATGAGGACCATTCAAAGAAGAATCTTTGTACTATATTCTTCATCTAATGTAATTGCATGGATTCAGGAGAATTTAAGTTTTGCTACAGGGTTGCTAAAAGGTTCTGAGTGGTTTCTGCTAAGGTGATTTAAGTTCGTTGTTTTAAGCCCACTTGGAGTTCAGGGTGGTTGTTGATTAAATGTGATCTCATGTTACATTCTAGGTATGGCTCTGTTCCTAACTAGGTGTAAGTCTATGGAAATGTTTTGCCAGTTCAGAAGATGTAAATAATTTTGATCACGTAGAAAAGTTATCAAACACCACTTATGAGTCTACAGTACAGTACAGTACAGTATGCAGAACAGTACAGTACAGTACAGTACAATATAGAGAACAGTACAGTTTAAAGTACAGTAGAGTATTTCATTAGGTTCTCTGAGATCTGTCTCAGCACATGGAGGCTGGTGTCCACTGGAGGTCAGGTGTAACATTGAGATAAATACTTGTTGTGCTGCAGGTCCCTAGCATAATGTGTTATTTTACTGGTGATGTGAATCTGTCATATGGTTAGAGACAGAGGAGAGAAGCACAGATGTAATGTTTCATTTATAAAAGTAGTAATTTTTGTGTTGACTTTGGCATGGAATACTTTTTAAGAGATCCAAATGACAGACATAACTATTTTTAGTTCTGCCATATAGTTTCTTCTTACATTGTTCATCTGAAGCATCTCAACATGCTTCTTAAAATTCTAGTACGTAACTTCTGATTACATCTTAGCCAGTTTGTGACATTGCTGTTCTTTGGTCAAAATTGTTTTTACTGTATACATATGACATTGTAAGGTTGTGCATAAGGTACCCCATGCTATTTGAAATGTTATGCCAATTTTTTATTTAAAAAACTCCCATTTTACTGTCCCTGTTGTCTACTCTTGAGCTCATAGGCAATTGGTCTATTGTTAGTGTACATTCTTTGGTGATGTGAGCCTGTGTCTATCTACAACAAGCTCTCATTATGCAATACAATGTGCCGTTGGTCATCCCTAACACAGTTTTACTGTTTTATGTATTGCTGTAGTTTGTCCTTATTTTCCCTTCTCTGGGTCACTGTGCATTCTGGGTCTCATTGGGTGTCTGTGAATGGAGAAGGGCCATTTTCTGTAAGGGATTATGACTATTATTTTTTTCAATGTCCTCTCTCTTTCTCTCAGGAAAGGGTGATGTGTTTGGAGATGTGTTCTGGAAGGAAGTGAATTTAGCTCAAGCCTGTGCAAACGTTCGTGCGCTGACCTACTGTGACCTTCACATCATCAAACGTGACGCCTTACAGAAGGTTCTGGAATTCTATACGGCCTTCGCCGGCCACTTCTCTCGCAACCTGGTTCTCACCTACAACCTAAGGAAAAGGGTGGGTACCTTGCAGACTGCTTTACCTGAGGATAAATGTTCCGACCCATAATTTTGTATGGGTCAACATCTGTTGTTGGTCCTGGCACAACAGTCTAGTCAAAGCCATGAAGTATGGACCCAATCCTTAACCATAACCTACCCCATATGTATAAGGCTGTATAAGTATAAGGCCAGTTTCACACCGCATGCGTATGCAGTGCATACTTTTTCGGCCCCCATGTTAACAGATTAGAGCTTTCACACTGCATACGGATGCAGCACGTCAGGTCCGTTCCAGGAGCGGGCAGTGTAGCAGTGCAGTGATGATTTCCGCAGCAAGTCTATTTTTGCTGTACAGCTAATGCTCAAATAAAGTGACAGTGCATTGATCATGGTTAAAATACACATGGATTGGCGAGAAAAAGTAACAATTTTAACAAAAAAGCACACTAATGATTTTTACTGTTTTAAACAGTGACCATATGGACAATTTTAAAACAAAACAAATACCTGAAAACACACTGTCCCTTCAAACTACAGTTTAAATAGCTCATTTTGTTTTTGTTTAAAACTTAACTGAAAGATTAATTTAACAAAAATCAACAAAACATGGTTTTCTATGGTTTATACATGATTTGTGATATATATATATATATATATATATATATATATATACAAATACAAAGTATTTGTCTTATCCTTTTTCGTAACCGCAGTAAAAAATACAGTGTGATGATACAGTGCCTTTCTTCTATCTACAACTCGCACTACACAGAAAACAAGTAGAACAAAAGTGATGTTGATGAAACAAATCAAACATTTATAAACTACACTGGTAATAAAATAAGCTTCTTGACAAGTCTCCTAAATGTATTTTGAAATAAAAATAAAGTAGTGAACTTTCCCATTATAGACTTCTCTACAAAATTTTCAGATCAGCTACACACTGCAAATGCAGCTGGTGTGAAAGCACAACGTATACGCCAGCCTTCCGCTCTGCATACATACAGGATGCTAAATCACTAATCTATTCTTTAGCAAGTCAAACTTCAGCACTAATCCCAACCTTAAAATCTAACTGGTTGTCAGGAATGTTTCTAAGACTGCCAAGCAAGTGAACAAAAAAAACATGAAAAATCAGTTTTACCGTTAGCTTTGTTGTGTCTGTGTGGAGGTGGGGCTAGAGGCAAACTTGGCACCGCTTCATTTATATTTGTGTCTGATCTGTCTGTGTAGGCACTTTTTACAGTGCAGCACTTACGACAGCTGAGCTAGAAGATCTATACATTCAACAAATTTCTCACAAACATACAAGCACACACAGAGTGTGAAGCTGACAGCATGAGAACCTCACCAGTAGAATATGTATTATATTTCTGCACTAATGTGTGTTACTAGTATTGTGTCTCAGTGTGGAATACATTATGCTGTGTTTCTGTCTGTCTATCTGTCTTTCTATAGGCATACTGATTGATCATTTTTAAATTTATTGATCCTCAAGGACATTCTTGATCAGAACCGATATTACATGGTATTGATCAAATGACAAATTAGATCATACAAATCTGACACAGGATAATTGGTTGTTCATTCTGGTGTACTCTGAAACTATGGATGTGTGTATATGTAAAATCTAAATGTACTGTCTGCTGTTCACCAAGCACATGTGGGTTTACGGCCCTAACAGTAATAGTGTCAGTGATCAGGGGAAAAGAACCCAGTTGCAGACAGCGTTTCAACAGAAAAAAGTCTTTGGTTTATTTAAATAAACCAAACAACAACACCCTTGTTCGGCTGAACACCATAGATACCAGTTTTATAATCCTAGACACTACTGCCTATGTGTTTTAAATCTTTTCCTGTTTTGTAATTTCACTAATCTGATTAGTGAATAGTTATATTCCTTAAACATCTTTTGTTCCTATTATTTCTTCATTTGATAATGTCAACCTCATCTTGCTTCTTCAGACGCATTCAGTATTTACTCAACTACTTCTGTTTTCTCTTGCTGTCCCTTTCTCTTGGATCATTGATTTGTGTCAGGTCTGTAGTGACTGTGTCTCGGTCTCTATTCAGTGACCCTGTCTGGCAGCATTTGGTTTTCTTTGTTTAATATGTGTCTCTTGGAAGGCCACACTGTAGGAAAGTATCTGGTCTCCAGTTTGCTGAGGTTGCTGAGACAGGTTTAAGGTTTAAGTTTCAGGACAGGGTGAACCATCCACAAATAAATGCTTAGCACACTGTGGATGGACCTGATGTTAAGCAGGTCTGAAGTCTTCTCAAGCATCTTGTGGTAATTGATATTTAATGTATGTCAGAGTATATGTCAAACAGGTACTGTACATAGATCATATGAAAGTCAAACAATCTGCAGCTGCATTTGTGTCTTTTTCTGTTAAAAAAATATTTTACCTAAGTTGTGAATTGTGGTCTTAATTGAAGGGGTTGAGACACTATACGGATGAACTGGAAGCATGCAATAATACAAAGACAGTAAATAAGCTATATGTTTTTGTGTTGTTTGGCCTTCACTGACTGCACATGCAAAAATACTTCTACAGCCCAATAAGTGTAGTGCTGACTACCTTATCAAACAGCTAATAATCTGTTGCTAATGTCTGCACAAACCATGTTCCTGTTCACCACCTCAGAGTCAGAGATCATGATAATTAATCCTGCACAGTGATGCGGTTTTAAATTGAGCTTCTGAGACTGTCTTTGGTAAGCTGCAGTTTATACTCAGTATAAGAAAATACTCAGCAATGGTGCTGACTAATGAATTTGCACATGGATTGTCTTAAATTAAAACCACCACACAGACATATAAACAGCATTATTTCTCACAATTGTATAGCCAACTGCAAGTTTTGGCAAATATAATTTAAAAAAGTCATTCAGGTATTTTACCCATGACTCAGTGTACAAAATAATTGTATTGTAATATTTGATTTTTAAATTTAAAATTAAATAAACATACAGATGTGTCAAATCAAAATGTGTATAATGTCAATCATGTTACAGAAGAGGCTGCTGTACCGCCTCCTCCGCACCACCAGAGGGAACCCTCGTTTGAGTATTGACCAGTTCACATACGGGCTCCCAACATACCTCATACCTGGGACTGATCACACCCCCACCACACACCTGCAACTCCTTACCATTCTCCCATATAAGCCACACTCAAACTATCACTCACTGCGAAGTCTTGAATTGCCCCGGCCGTCACTTCTGAGCATTTATCCTGTTTGCCTGTGTTTGATTTGGATTGTCTATTGGACTGTGATTGTTTTCTGCCTGCCCGGACCTTGGATTGTTTATTGGACTGAGATTGTTTTCTGCCTGCCCCGATCTTGGATTGTTTATTGGACTGTTGTTGTTTGCTGCCTGCCTTGACCTCTGCCAGTACCTCGTTTTGCCTTGCCTTATCCCTGCTATATCTATTTGCTGGTGTTTAACCCTGCTTGTCTGGTTTTGCTAAATAAACGCTGCAAATGGATGCCAGTACTTCTGACTCATCATTACAGAAGACTTTGCCAAACAGCGATCCAGCAGCTCTCACCCAATTTTCAACAGAGCTATCTGCACAAGCCTCACAACTCGCACCAGCTTAACTGGCTTACTATGCTTACCAAGGTGCTCTTAAAAGCTCTACAGGGTCATGCCGGTACCCGAAATGGCTGCCGCTCCACCACCAGCACCCAGTAATGTCACACCTACTCCAGCCTTCCCAATCAGCCCACACCTAGCCTTCCCAGAAAGGTTTAACGGAGATGCCGCCAGATGCAAGGGTTTTCTCCTCCAATGCTCACTCTTTGTGACTCAGCAGCCCACACTCTATCCCGCTGGCTCAAGTCACATAGCCTTCGTTTGTTCACTATTCAGCGGAAGGATTTTGGATTGGGCTACGGCTGTTTGGAGATCGAATGGTTGCACCTTCCCCACTTTTGAGTTGTTCCTTCAGCAGTTCCGGGAGGTCTTTGAACACCCTGCTGAGGGGAAAAGTGCCGGTCATCAACTTCTGTCCCTCTCACAAGGAAGAAGAACAGCCGCTGAATACACGTTGTCCTTCAGAACCCTTGCTGCTCAAACAACTTGGGTGGAGGACATTCTAAAGCTGCTATTCCATAGAGGATTAAATCCTGAGCTCCAGTCTAAATTGGCCTGTCGGGACGAGGATGAATACATCAAACTCGCCATCCAAATTGATAATCTGATCCGCTCACAAAGCCTGCCTAGCACAACACCCGTTACACACCTGAGGACACCATGGAACTCATGCAAGTAGGATTCACTCACCTCACCCCAGAAGAATGCAAATATGCAGCATATGCAGACCTGGCATAGGACTTCAGCAAGAAAAGAGCTTTACAACGTCTCACCCACCGCTCCATTGACTGTGATATAGATCTGGTGCCCAGTGCCACACCCCCTAAGGGGAGAATCTTCCCGCTTTCGGAACCTGAATCTGAGGCCATGAAGAAATACATTGAAGAGGAGCTGGCAAAAGGTTTCATCAGACCCTTTAATTCACCCGCTTCAGCTGTGTTTTTCTTCGTGAAAAAGAAGGGTAGAGGGTTACGGTCATGCATTGACTATCGCTGCCTTAACAATGTCACTGTCAAGTTTCGCTGTCCTCTTCCATTAGTCCCAACCGCTTTAAAACAGCTCCGGCAGGCCAAGTACTACACCAAATTAGACTTACGTAAGGCTTATAATTTAATTTGCATCCGGGAGGGGGATGAATGGAAAACTGCCTTTTCCACCAAGTCAAGTCAAGTCAAGTTGAGCTTTATTGTCATTCCGCTATATGTGGGGACATACAGTGGAACGAAATGTCGTGCCTCACAGGACCACGGTGCTACATAAATACAGACATACAACAATGACGTGAAACAGTATAAATCTAAACACAAATACTAACAGAATTAGATTATAAATATACTATATATAAAGTTGCCTATACATAAACTATTAAATACAAACTATACAAATATTCCACATAAATATTGCACGAGGAAAAAGAAAGTCAAGCACTGTTCCTGGCTGGAGAACAGTACAAGATGATCTGTAGTGCATGGGCTTGTAAACATACATGAGTCTTTTTGTGGGATTATGTACCCTCAGTTGTAAAAAGTGTCCAGTGCACATAGAGGAGAGTGTGTTACTACAGGTAGTCTGTGCGGCCTACTCACCTGTGTGTAGCACACTCAGAATTGCACAAGGGAGAAATAAAAGAATATATATATTTAAGAGGTATGAGGTTTTTCAGAGGGGGGCGTGCTTGAGTTCAGGGCTCTCACAGCCTGGGGGAAAAAGCTGTTGAGCAGTCTGGCAGTGCGGGCTCTGATGTTCCGGTACCATTTTCCTGATGGCAGGAGCTGGAAGAGACTGTGTGAGGGATGGGTGGGGTCCTTTACGATGCTGGTGGCTTTGTTGGAGCATCGTGAAAGGAAAATGTCCAGGATGGAGGGGAGAGGGGCACCGATGATCTTTGCAGCTGTGTTCACTGTCGCTGGAGGGTTTTGCGGTCTGCAGCGCTGCAGTTCCCATACCAGACAGTGATGCAGCTGGTCAGCACACTCTCAATGGTTCCCCTGTAGAACATGGTGAGGATTGGTGGAGGGAGACTTGCTCTTTTCAGCCGGCGGAGAAAGTGTAGGCGCTGTTGTGCCTTTTTGGAGAGTGACGTGGTGTTGGTGGTCCAGGTGAGATCCTCTGTGATGTGCACCCCCAGGAATTTAGTGCTGCTGACTCTCTCCACAGTCGAGCTGTTGATGGTCAGTGGGGGGTGGTCAGTGGAGTTTCTCCTGAGGTCCATCACAACCTCCTTTGTCTTCTCCACATTGAGGGACAGGTTGTTCGCGCCACACCATGCCGCTAGCTGTGCCACTTCCTCTCTGTAGTGCGTTTCATCGTTGTTGCTGATGAGACCTACCACTGTTGTGTCATCAGCGAACTTGATGATGTGGTTGGAGCTGAACTTGGCAGTGCAGTCGTGGGTCAGCAGTGTGAAGAGCAGCGGGCTGAGCACACAGCCTTGTGGGGCACCTGTGCTCAGTGTGGTAGTGCTCGAGGTGTTGTGGCCGACACGGACTGACTGGGGTCTTTCAGTTAAAAAGTCCAGAATCCAGTTACAGAGAGAGTTGTTAAGGCCCAGCAGGTGTAATTTATTAATGAGCTGTTGTGGGATTATTGTGTTGAATGCTGAGCTGAAGTCAATGAACAGCATTCTTACATAAGTGTTCTTCTGGTCTAAGTGGGTAAGAGCCAGGTGCAGAGTGGAGGAAATTGCATCATCCGTAGAGCGATTTGGACGGTATGCAAACTGGAGCGGGTCGAGTGTGTTGGGGAGGCTGGTTTTTATGTGAGTCATGACTAATCTCTCAAAGCACTTCATCATGATTGGAGTCAGAGCTATGGGACGATAGTCATTCAGACAGGACACAGGTGATTTCTTAGGTACCGGTATGATGGTTGTGGACTTGAGACACGTGGGGACGACTGCCTGGCTCAGCGAGATGTTGAAGATATCTGTTAGGACATCTGTCAGCTGTGTAGCACAGTCTCTCAGTACACGGCCAGGTATGTTGTCAGGACCCGTAGCCTTGCGTGGGTTAATCCTAGACAGGGTCTTCCTCACTACGGCTGGAGACAGACAGAGCGCCTGGTCGGTGGGAGGTGTGGGCAGTTTTTGTGCAGGTGTGTCATTCTGCATTTCAAACCGTGAATAAAACTGGTTAAGTGCATCTGGAAGGGATGTGTCGTCATCACAGGCCTGTGGCAGGGGCTTGTAGTCAGTGATGGTCTGAATGCCTCGCCACAGGCACCATGAGTCTCTGCTGTCTGTGAAGTGGTTATTGATTTTTTGTGCATATGACCGTTTTGCATTCTTGATGCCACAGGACAGGCTGGCTCTTGCTGTTTTTAGGGCTGCTTTATCTCCTGATCTGAATGCCTCATCTCTGGTCTTTAGCAGCCCATGAACCTTTGCCGTCATCCACGGCTTCTGGTTGGCACGTGTGGTGATGGTCTTTGTTACTGTCACATCATCAATGCACTTGATTGATATATGCACTCACTGTTTCAGTGTACTCATGCAGGTCGGTGCTGTTGTTGTAGGTGGCTGCTTCCTTAAACATGCTCCAGTCTGTAGCCTGAAAGCAGTCCTGCAGTGCTGAGGTAGCATCATCCGGCCAGACTGTGATGAGTTTTTGAACCGGTTTGGTGATTTTCAACAGTGGATTGTATGCTGGGATTAGCATAACAGAGATGTGATCGGATTACCCGAGGTGGGGGCGGGGTTCAGCCCTGTACGCGTCTTTCTGTGTTGTGTAAACAAAGTCCAGTGTGTTATTTCCCCTTGAAGCAAAGTTCACATGTTGGTAGAACTTTGGCAAGACTGTCTTTAAGTTTGCGTGGTTAAAATCCCCGGCTATGATGAAAAAGCCGTCGGGGTTGTTTGTTTGTTGATCGCTGATGGCGCTGTACAGCTCGCGGAGCGTGTCCTTAGCGTTTGCACACGGGGGGATGTAAACCGTGACAATAACAATGGCCGTGAACTCCCGCGGCAGATAGAACGGTCTGCACTTCACAAACATCACCTCCACCAGCGACGAACAGTGTTTAGTCACTACCGCAGCATTATTACACCATTCTCTGTTGACGTACACACACAAGCCGCCCCCGCGAGTCTTACCAGACAGTAATGAATCCCTGTCCGCTCAGTAGCAGGTTAGTCTGTGCAGCTGTCCCGTATGTTGTCGTTTAGCCATGTTTCAGTGAAAACAAACACACAACAATCCCTTGACTCATGCTGTGTAGACCGACTGAGTTGAATTGAGTCCAGTTTATTTACCAATGAGCGAACGTTTGCGAGCGTTAATGATGGGATCGCTGGTCTAGTGGGGTTAGCCCTTAGCCTAGCTCGTACACCTCCACGCTTGCCATGTTTCTGTCCCCTCTCACAGCGCCAGCGCCGGCGCCGGCGGCTTGTGCGGGTAGCATCAGTGGACGGGGCCGCGGTCTCAGGGTTCGGCTTCAGCAGCAGGCAGAGGCCTCGTAGCTTCTCGGTGGTCGCCGGCGAAAGCTGATGTTTGTACGCACTACCGATTTCCAAAAGGCTCTGGCGATCATATTTGTGTTTCCGAGCGTTTATCTGATGATTTTGCGGAGAAATTAAACTGTTTGAAGACGAAGAGACGAGACTAACAGACATAAAAACACCATCTTTTGGACCCGGAGTAGCCGCTGCGTCCGACCGCGCCGCCATTTGTGGCACCACCAGTGGACACTATGAATACTTAGTAATGCGCTTCGGTTTAGCAAACAGTCCTTCAGTTTTTCAATCATTCATGAACAATATTTTCCGAGATATGCTCAACAAATGGGTGATTGTTTACATCAATGATATCCTGATCTATTCCAACGCCTTGAAAGAACATATCCACCACGTCAGATCTGTTCTCAAGCATCTTATTCAGTACCAGCTTTATGCCAAAGAAGAGAAATGTGAATTTCACTGTACAAGCACATCTTTTCTAGAATACATTATCAGCCAGGAGGGAATGGTAATGGATGAGAAAAACGTCAGTCAGTTCTGGAAAGGCCAAAGCTGCGTACAGTAAAAGAATTACAACATTTCCTGGGGTTTGCTAACTTCGATCTGTGATTCATTAGAAGCTTCAGCTCAGTGGCAGCGCCCATAACTGCCTTAACTAAATGACAATCTGCTAGGTTAACCTGGTCCAGCACGCCCTCCAAAAGTTAAAGACCCAATTTACGACTGCACCCTTTTTGACATCCTGATCCTGATCTCTAGCTGCCATACTCTCGCAGCGGCACGGCTCACCAGCCAAAATGCACCCATGTGCCTTCTTCTCAAACAAAGCCAGCGAATGGAATTATGATGTGGGAAATCGTGAGCTTTTAGCGATGAAACTAGTCTTGGAGGAGTGGCGTCATTGGTTAGAGGGAGCTTCACATCCATTCACAGTCCTTACCGACCACAAGAATCTTGAATATCTGCACCCAGCCGAGCAATTGAACCCTAGGCAGGCTAGAAGGGCTCTGTTCTTCACCCAGTTTCAGTTTACTATCATCTACCATCTGGGTACCAAGAACACCAAGATGCTCTCTCCTGTCAAACCGACGAAATACACATATCACTACTCAAGAAAACATTATTCCTGAGAACCTCCTTATAGCTCCAGTTCAGGGTGGTGGGTTCTGTTACAGAAGAGGCTCCTGTACTGCCTCGTCCGCACCACCAGAGGGGACCCTCGCCTAAATATTGACCAGTTTACATTTAGACTCCATTTCCCAACATGCCTTATACCTGGGACTCACACCCCCACCACACACCTGCAACTCATTACTATTTCCCCATATAAGCCAAACTCAAACTATCACTCATTGCAAAGTCTTGATTTGCCCGGCCATCAATTCTGAGCGTTTATCCTGTATTCCTGTTTGCCTGTGTTTGATTTGGATTGTTTATTGGACTGTAATTGTTTTCTGCCTGCCCCGATCTTGGATTGTTTATTGGACTGTTGTTGTTTGCTACCTGCCTCAACCTCTGCCTGTTCCTCGTTTTGCCTTGCCTTGTCCCTGCTATATCTGTTTACTGGTGTTTGACCCTGCCCGTCTGGTTTTGTTAAATAAATGCTACAAATGTATCCCAGTACTTCTGACTCATCATTACAAATCAAAGCTACCCAGTGTTTTTATTTGCTAGAGTAATTCATCTTTAAGACGTGTAACCTCTCTGTATTCTCAGTCACTGAAGTTAATGGACATTGGAAGGCAGTTTTAAAATGCTGTGACCCTATTGATCATCACAAGCAGTAAATTGCCACTGGTCACCATCACTGGAGCGAGTAAATTAAGATGGAGGTGTGTGGTGGAGTGAGTTGGTCTGATGCAGTAACAGTCAGATGTAAACAGTCAGTAATAAATCATTACCTCAAACCAGACTCGTGGGAGTTTGAGGTAATGATTTATTACCTGATTCTCTTCAAAACTGTAAAATAAACTGAGCTCCTAAATGACAATATAAATATGGTGTGCACTATATTGCAAGTGCTTTAAATCCAAATGACAGTTTTGTGTGAGGGACAGAGTGAAATTTTTCATTATCAGCTGAAAATCCTGTGTCTTAAAGTACACATGAGCTTTGAATAATAAGATGTGTGTAAACAATTTGTTGTTGGTGATAAAAAAATCATTGGTGCTTGCGAGTCGCATGAATGATTGTTTGCAACAGTTTCAGTTAATAACAATTTTGTTTTGAAGCAAACAAAAATTAACATACAACTTTAGAAGATGTCAAGGACTAGCCATATGGTTCTTTAAGGTCTTCAAAAGCAGTAGTCACCAACCATTTTCATTGTGGGAAGGGACGGGTGGAATGGAACCTCATAAATGACAAATTTAGGATGCAGTTCATTTGGCCTGAGGAAGTCTTCTTAGTAGGCAGCACAATCATGCTTCCAGTCTTGAAGATCAGTCTTTGCCCACATCAGTTTTAGATAGTAGCTAACAAATGAACTCTTCTCTCCTGAATGTGAAAGGGCAATTCTTTAATGAATGAGACATTAATCATCAACTACTGCATACCAGGACATGTTATTTAATATTTTAGTAGTCAACTCCGTTCTGATGTGTAATGTCATTGCTAATGTCTCTTTTTACTCATACAGTGTTGTTAAAGGTTGTTAGAAACAGTTTTTTCTGTGGTTCCTTGTCTTTCTGGTAATTGGGTCTAAAATAAGTAATTGTAATTGTAGCAGGCATAATCATAGTAAAATGTGGTATATGCTGACCTTAATCGCAATAAACAGGTGTGTAAACACTTGAATCACACTTTAATAGCATCTGTCCACTCTGACCAAAGTGTGTATGTGCTTGTGACGGTCATGGACATTCAGAATTGCTGAATTCCATCAACACAACTCACTGCCACCAGTCTCTGTTCTTAACTTATCCAGAGATGATGTAAAGAATGCAATGGCAGTGCAGGCAATCAAATTGCAGCTGCATTGTCATCACTTCTATGTTCATTGCAGTGCAGAATAACCATAGGCTATGTCCATAGAAATGAGTTTTGCATTTGATGTAAATATGTTAAAACAGTGGCCAGTAACCTTATAAGTTCATCATTTGTTGTGTATTTGGGTAAAACATAACCAGCAAAAAATAACCATAATTTTTAGCAAATAATCATAATAATGAAGACTAAATAAACATACAGTTGTTCTGATCAAGGGCTCAGAACAGTTTAACTGGAGTTAGGCTCATATATGCTTAATTTCAAAACCTAGAACCTTTCAAACTTATATACATACTCATCAACGTCTCAGAATCTAGGTTCATGAACCTAAAAAAGTGTTTGCATGGTTGTTTATAATAGCCTGTATCTCCATAAGAAAACTGAAAAATGTAAACCTCGATCCATATCAATGTATTTTTACACCCCTAGAAATTACAGTACAATGTTATCTGAACAGTCATAAGCATTAAAATAATTTGTAAAAATTAATATAACAGAAAGTTGCAGATTATGTTAATAGTTAATGTACAATTTTGAATCACCCAATTCAGACAATATTCATCCAAATATTAGTAAAAATTCATTCACAAGACATAGTAATTTTATCCGTATGACAATTTTTACATGTACTTTTCTGTTTAAATCACATAGATCGTCTTCCGTAAAATCAGTGATGTCAAACGGGAGGAAGAAGAGATGCTACGGAGGAAGGATGAAGCCCCTCTGAATCTTCCTCCAGACCACCCTGTGCGTCGTCTTTTCCAGAGGTTTCGTCAGCAGAAAGAAGCCAGGCTGGCAGCAGAGCAAGCCAGTCAAGCAGAACAGGATGTTGAAAGAGGCCCAATTTGTGCAGGGCAGACCATGTCAAATGAGATCAGAGCGACATCCAGTATTGTCACGGTCACTGAAAGTGCAGCTACACCAACGGTCTCTTCATCCTCCTTCACTTTATGTCGAGCCAAACTTTACACACCTATGGCACCTAACGGAAACTGTACAGGAAGGCAGTCAACTGAACTGTCCAAACATAAAAGCTGGGGTCGCTTTAAAGATGCCACTGGCAAGTCTGATCTCTCCTGGTGTCCTGTGGCCAAAGCAGAGTCTATGGAGATGCTCCCAGACAGGATTAAGTCGCAGGATGAACTGTCTCTCAAGAAGATAGACTCATGCGATAGTGGCATCACTAAGAGTGACCTGCGACTGGACAGTATGGGTGATGGTACTGCTCGGACCCCTCAGGATAGAAGCCCTGTGCAGCCTGATGGACAGCAAGCCTTCTGTCCCATTCCAGAGGTCAGTCTTCAGGCCTGCTTTACAGAACTGCGTCAGGAGCTACGCAGAGACGTCCAGGGTTTAAGCAGCAGACTGTCTGTGCTTGAAAACCAAATGGCTGAGATGCTCAGACTCCTGAAAGCAAGAAAGAGCTCAGCATCTTCACATGTGTTCGACATATCAAGAGTGGAGTCTCCAGATTTGGACAAAGATGACAACACCTTCTTCTAATGGCCCTTAGTATCTCACGTTGGCAGGAACATGGCTCCTTTTATAGTGACAGCAAGTAATAGTTTAAGTAAACTGACCTCAGCTAGTATCTTCAAGTATTAATGCACATTACTTCAAACAAGAAGGGATTGATGTTTATAAGGAACTGTGGAATAATGCTAGGAATTGTTGGAAACTTAAGTTAAATATATCACTGTATTAAAATAAACTTCTATAATGGTTTACTTTTTCTATGGCTATAAAATCAACACATATTTGTTTCTGTGAAACTGTCACCAGTTTTTACCTGGTTTTCTCTTCCACACCATTTTATTGTCAGCAAAAATGTCAAAAACATTCAAGCAAAAGACAAAATTGTGATCAGTGAATTGCAGAGAACAAAACTGAATTTCTGTGTAAATAGTTTGTAACATCATTCTTACATACATTGTTGCATTCAATTAAATAATATTACACAGAAATTCATTCTGCATGTTTATGAATGAGACATTGATTTAACAACAGTTGGTAGGTCTGGTTGGTAAATGGTATGATCTTTCACATGCACAAAATGTTAAAAGTCTTGTTGGAAAATTGAAACTTGTTATTGGTGCTAAGGACACATACCTGTGTTTTTTGTTTCAAATAGTAGTATTTTGGTACTTGTTTTCTACAATTTAATACTATGTAGCCAGTTTGTCATAAAATGCTGTCCTTAAAATAACCACCAAATTTGTGTTTTCCTAATGAATAATAACAACAATATGCACTGCTGTCTCTTTTGGAACATAAGCTGCTTGAAATCTTTCATTTTTGATAAACTTTAGTTTAAGCAAACTTAAATGGTCATGCTTAACCTAACATTACTGCTGTCAGTTTAAGTATAAAACACGGTACTGTACTTAACAGATGTGTTATAAAACTACCAAGATATATACTGTATAAGCAATACTGTGAACCTTTACAAGTTTATGGGAGAACATCATGGATTTATATGAGCATTGTTTATTGGGTATTAAGCATGAAGTATGACAAAATAAGACATGTCATCTGTAGATTTCTCCCCATAAACAAATTCCCTTTAAACTGTACATTTTTCACAAAAAGTGAAAGTTGAAAATGTTGTATCTTTTCTTGTCAACAATGTTACATTCTTGAATGTGTTGCAACATTTGCACTAAATAACTCAAAGTGTTTTTATACAATGTGTGCACTGTATGCAGAATGACCCAATCTATACTCTGTAGAACTGTCAAAGACAGAGGTCTCCAATGTATAAATGTTACAGTTATTTATAGTTTTTTAATCTAATAATAGATAAATGTAAATGCAAGCTAATTGAAAACTTGAGATAATAGTAATCTATGTTTACATTAGATCTTAGCAAATACTATACATAAACACATTTAAGCTAAATTTATTGATTGAGATTAAATTGAGAAAAATACTTTATTATTAAAGTGTGAAGAATATGAATGGAGAGTAAATCAATCTGGGAATTAAATAAAAATCAGTACACAAAAATGTACAAAAATTTGATATGTAGTTCATGCATTACTGCTAATTTAACTTTAAAAATTAGCATTTTTACTTGACTATGCATATATACCTATTTACTATGTTTTTGTGTGTTCAAGAATTTCAACTTTCATTTTAGTCAGTGCACTATTTTATGTGCTTCTATATGAAATAACATCTCCCAGAAATCTTTAATGTAATAAAATTCATATCAAGTCATGATTCTTAACACATTTGCTTTAATTTATTTATTTACGCCATGACAGGTGATTAAAAGGTAACTTTTTTCATATTAATTTTTTAGAGTTTTTGTTCTGACCAGCCACAATAGCGATACTCAACAGGTGACAGCAGATTCTATTAAAAAATCAGTTTCTGTTTCTGCGACGCAGTGGCTAACAGCTCATGTATTGATTTTGATTTTAATCATATTAAAATGTGTTTATTTTAAGTTGGTATTTAATTGTACATGACTTTAATAGCCATAATAAAGGTAAAATGTAAATTTACCTCAAATAACTTTAAATGTAGGGTAGGCAATTTTGGAGAGGCTAACAATAACAAGCTAGCCTTGAAAGCATAAGATCCCACCTTCCCTTCAGGATGCTCTTCAAAACCACACCTCCTAGAAACACATGAACACATACCCGGTTTGACAGGCAAGAAGGACATTTGGACCGAATGCAGTCACCAGTACACATTTATATAGATTTAGACCACGAATAGTGTTAAAACTTTTTAAATAATGTTAAAACTGTTTTATTTTAAATTATTTTATTATGCACTTTGCATAATATGCATTTTGTTTCAAAGGGGAGCACTTGCACAGAGAGCCTGCCCACCTGCTCTTCTGACTGGCTGTGTTTGTGATTGATTTTGAACATTTAGACGTTGCATCACTATGTTCTCCTGTAGCTCAGTGGTGGAGCATTGCGTTAGCAGTGCAAGAGGTTGTGGGTTTGATTCCCAGGGAGCACATGTAGTGACAAAAATGTATAGCTTAAATACACTGTAAGTTGCTTTGGATAAAAGCGTCTGCCAAATGCGTAAATGTAATGTTGGTCACAGTTAAAGGTGTCTTGTATCTGATAGAGCCAGTAATCTGATTAGATCCCCAGAGCTTGTCAGATCCTTTGAAGATTCTGGAACAGATATTTAATTAAGATGAATTGATGTCTTACACTGGGACGCATGCTATGACACGTGTCCCAGCATTTAAAGCTGTTACAGGTTATTTCATTCGCTGAAAACTCTCTTGTAATTTACTCACCCTCATGCCATCCTAAGTGTAAATGACTTTCTTTCTTTAGTCAAACACAATCTGATTTATATTAAATAATATCCTGGCTCTTCCCAGCTTTGTAATGATAGTGTCTAAGATTTTGAAATAATCCAGGGGGTTAATAAATGTCTTCTGGGAAACATGGTAATATACAATACATAGTATTTTTAACTTTTATATGATTTATATGATTTATACTAAATAATTATACTTATATTGTAATAGGTTTATGAATAACACAATAAACATGAAAACATGACAAATGACAATGTAGAATTTAATCCAAACATGCCTTTCTAGTTTACCTGGAAATGGCCCTTAGTAAGAAGGAGTACATTATATTAAAGAGCAGAATTATAATAATACATAAAGAATTTGCAATAACATTATTACAAAAACCAAAAAGAAAATAGTGAGATGTTTACATGGATATGTGATATATCGATCACTTAGTAAGCTCAAAATATGTTATATGAATCGTTTTCATTCACAAACGCAGTTTCGCTTTAGAAGGCACTGGAGTTGTATGGATTACTTTTATGATGGATGGATGCACTTTCTGGCGCTTCAAAATCCCAGGCAATATTCTATGCCATGACAAAGCTGGGAAGAGCCAGGATAATCTTTTTTATATTTCTGATTGTGTTTAGCTGAAGAAGTCATATAGACCTCGGATGGCATTGGAATAAATTATAAAAGAATTTTCATTTTTAGGTGAACTATAAGTAGTGACGTAAACCCACATGGCAATTTTTTCACATTAAGTCAGATATTAATTAATTAAATATTTGAGACTGATACATTTTTTTCAATGTACCTGCCATCAGCAAGTATACATTAACTGTTAATTTTTAACTATATAGACAAAGTTTGTAATTCAACAGCAAAGATGACACAGTAATGGAACATGCACCTAATTCAAAAACAGGCAGGATCCACTTTTTAAATTTCAATGTCAAAACCACAATATGAATGTTTCAAATCCTGCACCTGATGAAGGGTCATGTTCATTTCTCTTTTCATATATTTATATATCAGCCCTATAATATAGTTTGAAAAATCAAACTACCATGTTGAAAGAGTTGAAGGTACTGCAGTCGTATCTGTTGCTATAAAGAAACTATATTCACATTTAACATCTGCATGGATAATATACAGTATCTCTGCTTTATGCAGGGTAAAGCATCATAGACAAATTCTAGAAATGGCATAGAAAATGACATTAGTTTCTAATAAAGAATACTTATTTCGTCATTCTTGAATGTTATCAATCATTATATCATAATATTTTTGTTTAAGGTCGTCATGAATTCTTGGTATTTTACTCTGTCCTGCCTGTAACGTGATCTGATGAGGGAATCCCGCGGTGTGTTCTCATCATGTTTGTTTAGCATGGGCTGTGACTCCCGCAGTCTCCTCTCAATTGTTGATCTGCAATGCGGTGCCTGGGTTCCCCAGCACCCCCCTCACACGGGCTTCCTCTGCAGTGTGTGCGGTAGAAACCTGCTGCTGTGTTTCTGGGGTCTTCACCAGCGCACATAAACACATCTCCAGCAGCGCTATACTGCCCCCTGCAGGAGGAGAAAAACACCTCCCTTCATCAGAGGACATTTCAAACTGTTTTGTTTAGTCTTGTAGTGAAGACCGCCTTAACCAAGACCTAGACAAGACCAAGACTTTGAGGGGCTGAGACCAAGACAAGACCAAGATCAAGTCAGGGCGAGACCAAGACAATCAAAAAATGAAAAAATCCCTGTTCATCTCTTACCGGCACAGTAACAGTAAAAATCAAACTAGAAATAACTTATTGATTGTATTTAAAGCAGGAAGTTTTACATCCAGTCACATTAATGATGTTAACAGATAAATCAGAAAATGCACCAGCAACTTCACAATGTTCCTGTGGTCTTGACCAGTCTTGAAATAGAGTGCTCTAAGACCAGTCTTAAGTACTACAACACTAGTTTTGCTTTAAAAATGCAAAAACATTAAAAATGTTTTTTTTTAAAGGATCATGATTTCCTAACATTGTAGATGTATACTTTTGGATGGGGGTGTTAAATGAGACCTGGACATGTTTTAACAATACAACCTTCTTGATTTCAGTGATGCTTGGCTTTCAAAGTCTGTTAATTATATTTATAATACATTTGTATTATTTTGCATAACTTTAAATGTACTGTACTGAATACAGATTTATTCTAAGGTTGGATTTATGGTACAGAAAATTTGAAGATTTGATTACTTATATTCTCCTTTCAATAAAAGTGACAAAATAAAAAAGCATCATAAAGTTTACAAAATTAAAGGGTATCTGGGTATCTGAGCATGTACTGTAACAGTTTTACAATCTAACAGCACTTGTGTTGTGTGCTTAATGCAGGTTATATTTGTCACATTGGAATAGTAGTTTGGCTGACCTCCCTCTGCACTGTCACTGTGTCTTCCATCAGCGAGGACTGGATGTCATAGAAACAGCATCAGTGAGCGCTCTGATTGGTGGAGAGACCAGGATCATCCGTTGCTGTTCACTGAGAGAAGTGCTGAGTTGACCCTCCTGTTCAAGCCCCCCTGCATAGAGTTAGTGCACTTCCTATTGTCCCACAGGTTTGTTTTTTCCATCCTGGTTGAACTTTCTAGTGTGACACTAATAAGTCCATTAGCATCATATATGTGGTTTAGGAGGGCGCAGGGGGCATAGCCTAACAAATGTGTGGAGTCAATTGGTAAGAAACACTTTCTGTTTTTCATACGCACGTTAAGGAAATTATTTTATTTTGAAATTATTTATTTTAAAATACGCCAAGGACCAAACAAACTTGATTAATGTTTTATTGTTTAAAGATCCTCTCATATGCCTTATTTATAGATATAAATTTAAATCAGCTCTGATCAGTTTTTGATCATGATTCAGTTGTAAAATAATGTGTTGATCTATAGTCCTTCAAGCATTTGATTATGTTCAAGATTACTTTGACATTGGTCAAATGATTTTGGTTTGGATGCTTGTCGTTTTATATAACTAAAATGAAGATGTAGAACTAAAATCATTACTACTACTGGTCTAGTATCTGGTCTATTTTTGGTTTAGATCAATGTCTGGGCAACTTGGTGTACCAAAAATTTCATAGACTAGAAACAGCCTTGTGTCTGATGCTATGAGAACTTAAAGTTGAAAGTTCCAAAATTGTAAAAAATTATATAGCTGCTACTTCCTCTGGAGTATCATGTGTTTTGGACACCAATCATGACGAAGCTGCTTGTCAGTGTATGAGGACCATTGGCAGTAATTAAAAACATTAAGCAGATTTCTTTAAGTAGAAATACTACACAGACATAATTCAAGCTTCTAAATGACAGAAATGGATGAAAAACAAGGCTACAAAACAAACAATGTTGCTCTGGTCACATTTCACATTAAGCCCCACTGGAGGACACAACAATGGTTTCAGAGAGGCTGAAGTATGTCTAAACGTTGCTAGATCTCTCTCTGGCCTGTTGGGTCATGCTCATCCAGCAAAAGTCGAAACAATTGAAGTTTATATTTTCCATGGAGCTCAGCAGTCAGACAAGCATGAGGTAGGGTGTGTATTAAAGCTTAGGGTGGTTACACAGCTAGCCTTCATCTGCGAGAGCACTATTAACACAGAATGTGATACTGACAATATTCAGGAGGCTACAAGTATTGCTATGGTGCTTCGGTGAGGAGTGTTATTGGCTGAGGTTCTGCTCTGTGGAAACACTATAAACTGATATAAAGCTGTGGCCCTTCTCTTCAGTACAGTTAGATCTGTATCTGAAGATTTAGTCTGATTTAATCTTTTTGGAGAGATTATGGAGAGCTGAAAAGTACATGACATTTTTTGCTCTTGTTAAAATAAAGGCTCTTGAAGATTTTTTTTGCACTGATTATGCATAATAGAGCTGAGAGTACTGCACTCTTACTTGCAGCTGAAAATATCAGATTAACTAAAATATTTGAATTACGTGAAAGTTACAGTGTGCAGAGTTTTGTTGTTGACCATTTACATGTGTGATCAATCAACCTCCAACATGTGATGTTTACAAAGGTTTTTATTTATAAAAATGCCTATATTAACTATATAGTTAATATAGCATAACTAATCCTGAGTGTGTTCAGTCAAGTTCCATCAATGTTGTTGAAATTTATTGCAGTCTTACACAGTCTATAATCTAATTTAAAGCTCCAGCCGTTGGACAGTATGAGAAAGTTAAGGGCACATTTTGGTCTTAACATGCCACATAAAAATGATTCAGCACAGCACATTTTAAACTGCTTAATGCAAACTAGATATGGAGAAAATATGAATCTTTTAAAGAATTCCATGACATTTTCCCCCTAAAATAAAAAGGAAATTATATTTTACATGAAGAAAATAAGAACCTTAGAGGTGCCAGTTGTTCTGAAATGATCAGAAAAGCAAGTGAGGCTGGATCCAAATGCAACACAGTGTTATTAATCCAAATGAACAGACAATAATCCAAAAACCAATAACCCAATAACCCTAACCCTAATACAGGAAACACAGGTTATATGTACACAAGCTAATCAGGGGTAACAAGACACAGGAGTCAGGGTCACAGGGACAGGACTACAACTAGACAAGAACAAAACTACAAAATAACATGGCAGATGGCTACAATAGAAAAAATACAAAACTGCAAATTAAAAGGCAAGGAACAATAAACAGAAACAGTATCTCTATCTCAAAATTGATCTTACATCTATGCATCACAATATACCACTATTATATTAGTATTGAGACACAAGCAGTTGACAACTATGAGAATAACTATAGATCTTTATAGAACACCCTAAATGAGTCTTATCATCTGTGCCTCCCAGTAAACTCCTCCCAGAATCATGTGTCTTCAAAACTCTCTTCTCAGATGAAAAGAACTTCATTAAAAAAACCTTTGTTGTGACGAAAGCCAAGGTCTCAATCAGCCCAAAAAAGGACATTTGAAAACGTAAAATGAACTAAGACCTTGACAATACTGTTGTTTGAGTCCATATAACCAACTTTGGTTAAAACTCTTGAAGAAAAATTGTCTGTACCACGTACATGCTAGTCAAAACATTACACATTTAATATTTTTGTATCACAATCAAAACTCACCACTAATAATGCAAACATGTTGAATTTAAACTTAATGTCTTAATGTTCCAGGTTTCCCAAGGGGACGCTACTGAGAAGCTGGCTCACCAAGTCCCGCCCACGTCTGCTGTTGCTCATCGCCGGCTTAAAGAGGCCTCAGGTCACACTTATGAGGAGGAAAAGGATGAAACGCACAAAAGTAGCAAAGGCCACGTAAGCGGTAAATATGGTTATTTTTGCATGTCAGAGTGCCCCTTCATACTCCAGCCGCATTCACATTTAAATAATGAAGCTTCACAAAATGTGGGGTACATAAAATGAAGCCATGTAACTGCTGTGTACTGTAAATCACACAACAGTGTTAAAATTGAAAGAATGGACAATGTAATTATTAAATTATTAATTATTAATTATTAAAATTATTTACTGAATTTTATTGTCTCAAAACTCATTTGTGTATTTTCAAACACATGCCACGTGTAGAAGACACAAAGAAGACAAAACATCAGGTTTGTGTTTTGTAACCGCATAAAGAAAGTTTGCATATGTGGACAAGTTTCTCTATAATTACTGCAGAATAACAAATTTCCTACCTACACATACATAAAACAGACTGTTTTAACAGTTAAGAGGTACTATATCAAAGTCTGTATGTACTTTCACAGTACACGATTTCAAAATGCAGGTTTATGGTATCTCAATCAGCTCTCTTGTTCAGTCAGCTATTTTCAATGTACTGAAACATTTGTTTCCTAAAAATTCTCACAATGCAATGCAAAAATAGGAAGCATTAATCCTCACTATGCTCCATTACCAGAAACCACTTCCAGTAATTTTCTGAAGCCACTCAGCTCAATATGGCAAAAATCAACCCAATAAACATTATGAAAAATAACTTTAAAAGTTACAAAACATTATTGAATTCATTTCAACATAAGCATAAACACACATCACTAGACAGGCTGGGAAACAATCTAATTAGCATTTATGTTAATAAATTAATAATGTTCCAATGTTCCATGTATATGTATCTTTATGTATGGTGTAATCAAGTACTGTAATCATCTGTAGGCTACACTGTTTCATTTTGGTTAGAACTTCAACGACTTTGGAGGCCACAATTTTGAAGTCTGCATCCCAGTCTTTGAAATCTGTGTCCTCTGAAGGATCCAGGCTTTGATTTGGGACATGTCTTATGTTGCTGTTTCTGAATATCTACATTGCTTGGCAGAAGAATAATATATTTTTAATTATTATTACATTTTTGTTTCTATTTTATGAAACCTTACCATGTATATGAAGTAACCATTTATAAAAGCAATGACCCAGCAAACACATTTACACTGCGGCAACATTTGTGCCACATTTCATTTTCACTTTGGCAACATTGTATCAATGTAGACATGTAAGACCCTAAAGGGCTGTAGCAACGTTGTTGCACAACATTCAGAAACTGCCAGACATACTGTATAATTCAAAATGCAAAACATACTGTATAATTCAACTTTTTAATTTAATGTTACAATCATGCAATCATATAGTAGGCTAATGTAATTATTAAAATTACTTCAGAATATGAAAGCATTTAGTGTAATGAAGGGACTGAGGTGGTACGATCCATTTTTAGCAGTTTATTTAGAATTAACAAAACAGGCAGGGTCAGGCCATGGCCAACAGGTATAGCAAGGCTAGGCAAATCAGAAACAGTAAGCAGGCAAGGGTTGAGGCAGGCGGCAAACAGAATACACAATCCAGTAGTAACAATGGGAAATCCAAAAACAGGGTAAAATGCTCAGAAATGTTAGCTGTGGCAAAACAAGACTTCGCAATGAGTTAACATGAGGCTTATATAGTGAGTACAAACAAGAAACAGGTGCAGAAGTAATCAGTCCTAGGAACATGGCCTTATTTGAGTTGTAGTCCAATTGAGCAACTAATATTCAGGTTATGGCTCCCTCTGGTGGTTCGGATGAGGCGGTACGGGAGCCTCCATCATAACAGAGCCCCTCCCCCAACGGCTCCTGACGTGTGGAGGAACACGGCGCCGGGGACTTTCGTGAGGTCGAGGGGCCAGCTTTCCCAGTGAGTCCGATGAAACTCCTCTGGGAGAGTGGGGTCGAGGATATCTCTGGTATTGACCCAGAACTGTTCCTCCGGACTGAACCCCTCCCAGTCTACCAGATACTGGAGAGCGCCACCCTGGTGCCTGGAGTCGAGTAATTTCCTCACTCGGTGAGGAACCTTCTTACTGTCAACCATAATGGGGGAGGCTGTTCTCTGCGTTCCCCATCCGCCTCACCGACCGGACCAACAGCGGGTTTCAGGAGAGAAACATGAAAAGTCGGAGAAATAAAAAAATTAGCAGGTAGATCAAGATGGAAATAAACTGGGGTAATTTGCCTAATGATTTGGAAAGGACCGACATACCTGGGAGTTTTCTGTATGGTAACTTGAGGCGGAGGTCTTTGGTGAAGAGCCACGCCCATTGGCCAGGAGGTTGGTGATGATGGTTGGCGATGATGGTTAGCCCGGTGAGTCTGTCTTCTCACAGCATGAAGAAGATGAGTATGCGCTCGATCCCAAACCTCTTCACTTCGCTGAAGCCACTTCGTTACTAAAAGCAGATTGGTAGGCTCTCCTGACCATGAAAAGAGTAGCGGTTGAAAACCAAGAATGCACTTGAAAGAGGTCTTGCCAGTAGGTGGTTTCACCAGAGAGTTTTGAGCATATTCGGCCCACATCAGACAGCGACTCCGGTCAGATTGTCTTGTTGACAGCAGGAATGAAGAAATCTAATAATTGGTCCTGGTTAAGACGTTCTGTTTGTCCATTTGACTGAGGGTGATAGCCGGAGGTGAGACTAATGTTCACATTAGGATGTTTGAAAAAAGCAGCCCAGACACGTGAGGTGAATTGCGGTCCATGATCGGAGACGATGTCCTCTGGTAATCCATAAAATCTGAACACATGGTTGCACAGTAATTTAGCAGTCTCTAGGGAAGTGGGAAGTTTAGGCAATGGAACCAGTCTACAAGCCTTGGAGAAACGGTCAACAATTGTGAGTATGGTAGTGTTTCCTAATGAGTTGGGGAGATCTGTACTAAAGTCTATGGCTATGTGGGACCAGGGTCTTTGAGGAGTAGGCAGCGGTTGTAGTAAGTCAGCTGGTAATTGTTTGGGGGTTTTGGTGGTTTGGCAGTTTATACAATTATGAATATGTTGAATTGTGTCTGAAGTTAGCGATGGCCACCAGAAACGATTCCACAGTAATTTTATAGTAGCAGTTATACCAGGATGACCAGAGCTGGGGGTCTTGTGGATCTGAGTGAGTAGGTGCTTGAGTAAGGGAACCTTGAGAAGAAGAAGGTTCTTCGAGAAGAGCTTGAAGAAGGAAGAAGATTATCAGGGCATTCAGGAGGCGGAGGATCTTGACTGTTAAGATGATTGATCTCAGTAATAATGTCCCACTGTACGGGAGCTGCTAGAAGATTCTCAGGGATAATGTTCTCTTGTGAAGCTGGGTCAATAACTTTGTCAGTTTGGCAAGATAGACAGTTCGGCTTTGGTATTTTTAGATCCTGGGCGATAAGTGACAGAAAAATTGAAACGCATAAAAAAACAGCGGCCATAGACCCTGTCTGTAATTCAGTCTTTTTGCTGAACGTAGATACTCTAGATTTGTATGATCAGTTAAAATGCTGAATGGGTAGGAAGCCCACTCAAGCCAATGTCTCCACTCCTCTAAGCCTAATTTCATGGCTAAGAGTTCTCCATTTCCCACATTATAATTCTGTTCAGTCGGAGACAACTTTCTCGGGAAACATTTTGGCTGGAGAGCCATGACGCTGAGAAAGCACAGCTCCAACCCTAGTATTAGAGGCATCCACCTCGACGATCAAGGGTCGGTTAGGATCTGGATGCCTGAGTATAGGTGCAGACGTGATACCGTAACGCTTAGTTTATAGGTTTAATTATTTAAGTCTATCAATTTAAAAATACATTCATAACTAAGCCCAAAAAATTATGAAATAGTAATGAAAAAAATTGCTGCCACCACTGGCAAATTCATAATCTTTCGAATATAAAAAGCTTTCAAAATTAAAACCGCAACAGTCGTGTATCTCAATGATCCTAAATAAATCATTCACTGGTTCAGATTTTTGTTCAGATTTTTTGTGTGGTTCAGTATAATGACATATACATGCCATTTGATGTTTGTTGACACTGTAAGCACAACCTAGAAGTGCTGAATGTTGGTTAAAAGGCAACATTGGGAAAGCATTGTGACAACCTTCATCACACAATGTAGGAACAAACGTTTTGGCCAGGTTGTTTCAGTGATGTTTGATGGTTGGCTACTGTAGGTTAAGACTGTAGGAGTGTTTGCTAGGTCAGGTTTATGGTGAATTTCCGTGTTGTATCTAACAACACACCTCATCTATTCCTAAATTCACTGTAAACCACATCTTTATTAAGTCATTGCTATTTGCACCAGAAACAGTGTTCGAAATAACACTGCAAAGTGAAAAATCTTACATGAGTTACTTGTTTTGCAGAAGCTGCAGTCGCATGCCGCATTTCACCTGAGACACAGGCACCGCCTGCTGGCGGGATGGACACCGAAATGGAAACAGAGAAACGTTATCGATCTTTGCCAAACCTACGAACTAAAGTCCAACACAAAACCAGGGTTTCAGAGTTTGTTGTGGAAATGAGGGATCTTCCACAAAGATCCAGACCCCCCGACTAATGTCTGGAGCCCCACACTGACGTTTCATCCTTCTCATAAATACACACTTGTCATGCTTTAAGACACTACACTGTGTGTGACAGCACATTATTGCTATTCCTCTTTTATTGCATTTGGTTGACAGTGTTTTCTTCTGTGTTATCTGGTCAGGATTTCAGGGATTTTTATTTTTGATTTCAAATGATGTGTGAGTGGAATAAAAATAAAAAGAAAAACGAATATGTATAGATGTCATGAACCAGCACACCAGTGAGTTTTTCATACTGTAGAGCCAGTCAGCTGCCTCCAACAGCCTGTGTAAGTCTAAAGAGAAAACGTATCGTGTTATTATAAACAAAATACACACATATACATACTGTGTATATACATGCACACGTGCAAACATACACACACACAATACCATACTCATTATCAAAACAATTTTTATACAAAAAAATTAAACAGCGATTTGACAATGTCACCAATGTATTGGTTTTTACTGAATATACATATAAATGTCTATACATATATATATAGTTATCAATGAATAACTTTCAGAAGAACATAATGTTTTAAAAACGTTAGTTTTTCTCAAAACCTGGCAAGAATATATCTGAGAATATATTTTATATTCAAATAAAAAAAAAACAAATGTAACACTTTATAGTAAGGTTTGGTTTGTTAACATTAGTTAACTACCTTAGTTAACATGAGCTAATAACTAACAATACTAGCACAATAGTATTGTTATATTCAGCATTTATTAATCAATGTTAATTTCAACATTTCCAGATAATTTTTTTATTTAAAAGCTATATCTGTTAACATTAGTTAAAGCTGTAATCTGTAACTTTTGGTTAAAAATGAACACAAATCAGTTACTGAGTTACATGACATATCATTGTTTAACACAATCTCCTTACCTGGATTCACAACGGTACGTTGTTGGGTACTATTTCCTGGGAAATGTCAGCTTGATTTTAACATACATAAATAAAGTACATAAAGTAATCCAAAATTTTATGTATGATGTATGAAACGGAGATGGTGACAGAAAGGCAACAGTAACCAATTTCAGCTTTAATGCATGATGAACTAACATGAACAATCAATGAACAATTTGCAGCATTTGCATTAACTAACATTAACAAAGGTTAAAAATGCTGTGAAAACATTATTCATTGTAAGTTAATGTTACCTAATGCATTAACTAATGTTAACTAATGGAACTTGGAATATGTGCTTTATGGAATTGAGTATATGCTTTTTTAAAACAATTATTTTGGCTGCGTTTACACTGCAAGTCTTAATACTCAAAACACTCCAGCCTGGAAAACTGAGTTTGATGAATTATATGAGGATGGATGACAATTTCTGTGGTAAAACACACTCAAACTGTTAAGAAAGGGTTTTGGTTAGTTGTTTTACGGATTTAAATAAAACAGCATTTAAATGTGGAGAGTAGTACGTGATAGATAACACTAGAGAAAATAACCCCAAAATTTTATCATCATTGAATATAAAGTCTTGTTTTTATAAAGAAAGAAGTGTGAAGGACGAGCAGAGGTGATCAATGTTTGTGTTGCTTGTGTAAATGCATGTAGCACGGTTGCAGATAACAGATGACAGAAACACTGTCCAACTCAGTCAGAAGCCAAAACCATGTATCTGGTTTGAGCTGGTTTTGGTCTGCATTCCTCTCTGTGCAGTGACTGTCAGATATCTCAAGTTTCAAGTCTGTTGAGCTACCTACCTAGACAGCATTGAGTCATAGGGACGTTCATGCCACAGAAGGTGGGCAGCATTGTATGTGTGCTTCATGGGGAAAATGTCTCATCTCATGATGAGCGGTTGGGAAAAATCATCTTAACATCTTATATTTGGATCTTAAATCCTTATCCAATTTTATGGCCCGGCTGTTTAAAAAAATATGATTTCTTAAAATAAAGCTGAGATCAGCTGAGGTGGGTAGCTGTCCAGAACCTCAGACAAACACCTGCTGGGATCCACTCTGAACCCGCGGCCAGAGCAGAGTCTCTACAAACAACATAATGCTGAAAGGTGTCACCTCAAACACACTTACCTGCTTATTATTGCTTTGAGAACCTGCATCTGTGAATCTCTGTCTTTGTTCCAACACTAATGTATCAAATCTGAAACAAATTGCAAAAATGCAGATAATTCATTAAAGCAACAAGAAAGCACACACAATTCCTGCAGTGTGTGAAAACTGGGTTACCTACCAGGTCTAAGCAGTGATTGGTCCAGCAGGTCTGGGCAATTAGTGGCTCCAATCACAAAGACATCTCTAGATGAGTGAAGACCATCAAGCTCTGCTAATAGCTGTGACACAGCCCTAATGACACAAAGGACAAAAACCTATTTCGTTTGCAGAGTTGTAATCTGCAAAGAAATAAATGCTAATGCAAGCCAACTCATCTTATGTTATTAATCGTTCAGACTAACTTTTTAACTTAGCAGCATGAGTTTAAATTTAGCAGATGTCAATAGGCTGTGATAACCTCCCTCCTTCTTTTGCATGCAGTATCAGATATAGTAAACAGAGAGGTATTAGTACAGGCAAGTCACTGCGACAGAACAAGGAGCCCTATAAACTACAGGTGTCATTGATGTTTCGAAAGTTTAGCCTGCGGAAGTCCGAAAGCATACACTCTAGTCCCTGCTTACTGAAACAGCATTCATTAAAGGTATTTTGTGCTCTTCTGTTCTGTATTTGGACAAAAATGAATTTCAGTATTTCAGAAGTTCTCCACTTTAGTTTCAGACATAACTTCAAATTTGCAAAAAATCTTCAAAATGATCACTCTAGTAAATGGACATCATCAGTTTCAAAATACATACTGTACACGAAAGAAGGATCATCATCCCACCATATTAGTCTCATCCATGCTTTCCTCAGTTCTTTTTGTGTAAGAAACAGAAAACTGAGATGTGTGTGCCATTGTTTAGAATTAGAGCAGTCCAGTATGCTGCAATAACACTGGCAAGGGAATTCAGATTCACCTCGCACAAGGGCACTGGATATGAGATATAACTGTGCTATCAGCATTAGGCTGTGTATGTTGTTCTCAGTGCGTCTGATAAGAGTAAGTATGGACCATCTTGCCAAGTTTATGTTATCTTTGCTATTAATACCGTTAGAACGCCAGTTATATGGTGTTATACGTACATTTACATGTGCTGCTTTTATCAGCGTGTTTGCTGATCCATAATGTTCTAGCGAATTATGTGAGTAGTGTAAATGCTGCTAAATGTGATGATGTCACATTCATACAAGGCTTCGTACAAGATGTAAAATTATTCATGGCGGAAGAGGACACTCTCTGTTCCAACAACTCCGCTGCAAAGAAACGACAGAGCTAATCGGGCAAGTGCAGGGGGAAGAACACCAGTCGGTGAAAAAGCGCCCCGTGAAAGCAAACCGAAGGAACGGCCTGTGTTGAGGCAGAACCGAGAGCATCTCTGATCCTGACACTGCAGAGGACTGGGTGGTCCGCAGTGACTAAACCAGAAAGGGAGTCTCCACCGTCTCCCAGAGGGTTAACACATGAGAGCATGACCCTACCATGAACGCTGCCTCAAGAAGCATGCTTCTTGCCCAGGTATGTAACACAGTGATCGTGGCCATCAGATGAGGTCAGGAACTGACCACACCCAGAAACACATGGATGAAAACACATCTTTAAAAAGAAGCACATCATCAGTAGCTCTTTTAGAAGCTCTTTAGAGGCTGGGTAAAGCTTATTAAAGTGCTAGAGAGAAAGCTCTTTAGGAAACCCGGCCTGCCAAGTCACCCAGGGGAAGCGCTGAACGAGAGAGAGAGAACTGCTGATTGCACCGTCTCAACCCGGCAGAACACTAAGGGCAAATCTTGCAGGCAAATACACATGATGTGTGAATGCATGAATGCAGAGATGCAAACAATCTAAAAAAATCTAAATAAAAGCGATTTATGGCTCGGCCTGCAAGTCCTTTGCCTAATACTCATTGGCTTTTCCTTCTCAGTGGCGCATTTTTCTACTACTTAATGGTGATTAGGCTCTCAAGCATGACCCCACACATCAGTATGTTGACGTAATGTTGAATGTAATTGACTGAAAGGGAACAAAAAAATTATGAAATGTACAACCTAGAATAAATAATACATGGTATTACTGCAAATTTTATTTTTTATTATAAGATGTATATTAGTAAACTAATTACATTTGCATTTATTCATTTGGCAGATGCTTTTATCCAAAATGACTTAGTGTATTTATTGCCTATTTATAGGCAAGTTCAAAGTAAGTCCATACTGGAGCCCTGTCCTTCTTGGCAACTTTAAATATCAGCTGTAAAAGCCTAGATCTCTTAAATGAGGAGGAACATGTTCTATGGCCCCTTTTGCCAAGACAATCTTTAGTTCCCAGATCAACACTAAATGCTTCTTTCCTACACTACAGTCTGTAAAATGCCATTCTAACAAGGAGGATGGGAGGCAAATTTAATTCTGTTCTCCTTCTACTGTTATTAACAACTGTCTATAGGCAGCCGAGTATTAGGAAGAAGAAGCAGAGGTGGACGGACCGCCTGACACCGCAGGGGCCTGACCACGGCTGGGGAGGAGCTCCTTGAACACCTCTGATTGCTTTTTAGGGCAATCATCCGACTTGTTTTAGGGTGCTGTCTTTTGTCTGGCCACTCAAGGCTCAGCTTCTCAAGAGCACAAGAAACAACCTCAACCAGCTGGCTTAATTAAAATGAAATCTTAATGAAATCTTAACATTAAATTTTAATAAAATTTTTTTACCCATTATCTGTGTGGACTTTTACCCAATAAACTGTTTATAGTGTATTGTTTGCTTAGCAACATGCTATAGGAATCAACTGCGAGTCCCATCTAATGTGCTTCATATTGGAAGTTAACACTTGTTGAACTGCCTATGTACAACACTAGGTTTTGTAGACTTTGAAGCTGATAACTCTGGAGACACAAAAACTACAAGACTCCCTCCTTCAGGCTGATAAAGGCAGAAACGTGAAAGAGGTGCAGATGGAGCCTCCTGCTGGCTGCTGTGACAGCTGTGATTTTACCGCTGCCACACACAAAAACTACCAGTTATAAACTAATGAAATTCATAAACTTCAGAACTTTTAAAACATCTCATACAATTTATAATGCTCCAACAAGCTATGACTACAAATATGATATTTTAAATATGATTAAATTATTTATAGTTTCTTACATATAATTTCAAAGTTGCATCAAACATGATGCATAATATAGTTCTAATATATTTTTCAATACAGTACCAATCTGCCCTGTGAATACAGTGTTCCAGTCATGTTCACATACATCATATAACACCTATGACATGAAATACCAGTTTAACACCTGTACAAACCAATTATTATCTTTACACAACAATAAATATATCTATTAGCTCTCATAGAATGAGAAGTAATGACATATTGATAAAAAATGTGTTCTAAACACTTTTAGAATGCAGTACTATTTTTAATAAAGCAATAAGATATGTGAGGGTGTGCTATATAAATATAGAATACATTCCCCTCTGCTGTACGGCATGACTGGATAAACAAAGACCTTTCACTGAGATGGGGCTGGATGATGGTGAGCATCTGCTCCACAGTGCTGGAGAGACCCGGAGGACAGACACTCATACAGAAAGACACACAGCACAGAGACAGGCTGTGGGTGGGGCTTTTTTCTGTGGACAACTAGTCACAGCTTGAGTATGTTCGACTATGTGAATTTTATGCATTTGACAGAAGAGGTTCAGACTGGAGACGTACACTATCAGTCAAAAGTTTGGAAACACTTGACTGAAATGTCAGATTTAAAATATTTTAATCTGAAGACATTCGATTAAACATTAAAAATGTAAAAATAAAAATATAATATAATTGTACCAACATATTAATTTCAATTAAATTTTTGTTATTAGAAAACTACAATTTAAAAAAAAATGTTTTTTAAATAGATGATTTGGACCAAATAATGAAGAAAAAGCAGCCAATAAGAGTGCAAGATAGAGGGGAAATCCTTCAAAACTCTTTAAAAATCTTCTCAGGATGATTCCTTTACAAAGAAAGAATTCCTTTGTAAATTCTAGACAAAGGGTGACTATATTGAATATGCTAGAATATATTCTATTTTACCTTATTTTTAATTTTCACATTATGTCACATTATGTTAATTTTTTACATTATGTTTTGGAATTATGTCACAACATAATTCCAAAAGTTACATTTGTGTTATTTCATAGTTTTTAAGTTTACTATTATTTCATAAATTAAAAAAATATATGAACAAAGAAAAAGAAAGTGTTTCCCAACTTTTGATTGGTAGTGTATACACTTGAAATGACAGTGAATGTTGAGAAGCCAGACACCTACTTCACTTTGAAATATACCACAGGCCACTCTGGACAGAATTCCTCCTGGTCTATGAAAACTGGAGACATCAAGCAGCCGGACATTGAGTTGACACTCCAGAGCCTGTAAAACAGAGCTGAACTCTGAGCTGCATGTCTCTTTAGTGTTCAACAGTAAACTGGGGATTCAACCCAAACTGTCTGCATACTGGGCAAAATCAGACACACACAGAGAGGAAGACAACAGTCTGCTGGTGGAGTTGGTCAGGTCCAGGACACCACTGAAGGTCAGACCTCTGCAGTCTGAGACCATCACACTGGTTTCCACTGTGACCCTGCCCTGACTGACAGGTGAGCACTCATGCACCACATTCCACAGCTGCATCACCCAGCACATCATGGCAGGGGATCTGCAGGACAATTCAGATAAAAGTGTTTGAGAAAATATCTGCTTATGTGCATGGTCAAGCAAGTGTTTATGCTGGACTCTTCCTCTGTGTTTACGTGTGTGCACATCAGAAAGCCTTGTATGGAGGATGACAGCCATGGCCTATACGTGGGTCCGCTGCAGTCATGAAGTGTGCCTGCCACATAAGCATGTGCAGGGGGTGAATGTGTGCCAGAAATGGATCCAAACACTGCAGCTTGAAAAGGTGGCAGCATGATGAACGCGCGCATGCACAGTCACACTTTTTCGTCTTTTTCAATGGCAGTTGGCATCCATCTAACTGGATAACTACCATGTTCTGCTCTGGAGTCAAACTTTATCGTTGGTGAAGGAAGGGAATAAAGGGATAGAAAATAATAACAATAATAATAATAATAATAGTAAAATATATATCATCATATCCTGTGAAAAATTCTCCCTCAGACAGGTTAACAGTTCTCTAACCTGCGCTCTCTTAACCATTTCCAAAGCTGCTTTTAAACTGACTTCTTGTTCACCTATTTACCCCTAATTATTATATCCACTAACAGCCAGAATACACATCTAACAGAATAAATGCTGGGTTTAGTGTTAGTATTTTATTAGGCTCAGTATTTCTTTCATAAATGTAGATGGTCAAACTTTCAGTGTTAAACTCAGTACTTAGCTGAAGCACTCTTGGCAGTATTTACAGCCTTGAGTCTTTTTGGGTATGATGCAACAAGCTTGGATTAGGGGATTTTCTGTCATTCCTCTTTGCAAATCCTTTCAAACTCAGTCAGGTTGGATGTAAACTGGATAGCCAGTTTCAGGTCTCTTAGGTCCTACTATGCATCACTGTTGGGATGGTATTACTTCACTGTTGGCAGGTTATGAGCAGTGACTTGTGTTCCTCCAGACGTTACATTTAGAATTGAGGCCAAACAGTTCAATCTTGGTTTCATCAGATCATATCTTGGTTTCATTTATCAGATCTTGTTCCTCACATTCTGAGAGTCCTTCAGGTGCTTTTATGTAAACTCCAAGCATATTTCCATGTGTTTCCCACTAAGGAGAGGCTTCTGTCTTGCCACTCTGCCATAAAGCCCAGATCGGTGGAGGGCTGCAGTGATGGTCGTCCTTCTGGAACTTTGTCCCATCTCCACACAGAATCTCTGGAGCTCAGTCAGAGTGTCCGTCGGGTTCTTGGTCACCTCTCTTACTATAAGGCTCTTCTCCCCTAATTGCTCTGTTTGGCCAGGTCACCAAGTGTTGTTTTACAAAGGGTTTGAATATGTATGCCAATTCTCATTTTGCTGTACTGAGTGTAAATTTATGAGAAAAAAATGCCATTTGTGATAAGTATTATATAAAAGCATATAATATAAAGTTTAATGTTTGTTTGTCAGGTATTACTTTTAGATATAAATACATACTCAAATGTATTTTTATTAAAATGATTATTGTATGTAGTAAATTTCTTGATGAAACAAATGCTGTGAATTGTGAAAGTGCTTAATGCAAGAGTGTGTGAACCTCCTATAGAGTGAAGAGGAAACATTTGACACGTACATGTTTATCCAAAGAGGCTTATGAGTTTGCATTCTATGGCAATCAGGCTAATGATGTTACCCATTTAACTATAGGGAAACTGTGATTATGACACTCAACGAAAATAATTCTAAAAAATACTTAAATGACTTCAGCAAGGAGTTTTAGTAACGTTTAATTTATGCGTGTCAATTCAGTTTGTACAAATTTTAGTATGTTTGTATGTAGCAGTATATTATTTTGACTTTATTCATTGATGTGTTCATTGATAATCACCATCTTGTTTCTAGTAAACTGAAGAGAAAGGTCTGTTTAAAGGTCATTGCCAAAAGACTGCATCAAGTTTACTCATGTTTAACAGTAAGTCAAAGACTAAACAAATTATGGACCTGTCACATAAATGATAAAACAGTGATTGATTTGTATTGAAAACATGATTTTCCTTGGCAATTTTTATTTAAAATTGAAAGCTGATTAAATGATGATATTATTGGCACTTGTCATAATGGTTAACAGTGACCCTGCCTGGTCCCCCCTATAAAAGTGAAAGTCCTTGTCTGGTTGGTAATTTAGTCTTAAATTAAGTATTTGTGTTCAGTCTAAAACCATGACTCTGCTAACATGTTGCTATATGAAACAAATATCCAAGTGACAACACAGACAGAGTGATAAACAGACAGACAGACATTTTCACTTAAGGATAACAAAAATCTCTCACAATCAGTAATAGTGTCTCTGTGTATATAAATGCTCCTTTATTTTGAAAGACTTGCCTCAGTCCCTAGCATTTTACTGAGGCTGACTATTGACTATTTTACAAGCAAAACGTTCAGCACAGTCTCTGGTGAACATACACAACAGACACACATATTCTGAGACATACATAAATTAAGTATCTTAATATGTTTGATGTTGTTTTAATAACTTTAATACAACTGGATATTGTTAAGAAACTTAATGTTAATACGCCCAACTGTCAGGCAATCTGACAAAAAACAAAACTATTTTTTTTTAGAGTTTTATTTTTAGTTATAACATATTACAGGAAGACTATCCAGAGAGGAAAAGGGTCTAACTCCTTTTGTGGATTTTGATATTCTGATTACTATCAACAAGCCAGGATTTGTGAAAATAGTGCTTGAGACTTGCGACATTCTGGATCTGGACACTTGAATTTGCTGGCATGAAATTCTGACAGTGTGTTTAGTATGACACAAGCACACGGTTCAGTGACACCCCTCAGAGGAGAAGCCTGTGCTTTGGTCTGGCCTGTGCTTATGTTGTCCTGTCATTGTCATCTTTCCTGGCTGTTCCCTACCAATAAACATTTATCTTCAGATCAAAACAGGGATACAAGACACGGATACAGAAGGCACGACAATGACAGTATCCTATTGAAGCCAGAGTAGGTGACACAGTGCAGGTGGAAGGCTTTCCCATGCACAAGGCATCATCAAATCCCAAAAGCAGAGCAGTGAGAGGATGTATAGAGGTCAAAGACTCATCCTGTGGCTTTGTGATGACATCATTATTTGTGAGTTCTTCCTGTCTCTCTTTTCAGTCCACTGCTCCACCTTCCCAGAATGACTCAGAAGAGTAAGAGACAAATGAAAAGCTTCACTGGTAATGAGGCGTATGGGAGGAAGAACCTGAAGGAAATCCTGCCAGCTGAAAATAGTAATGGGAGTATGGAGATGGAGCAAAGAAGCGTTCCACTGCCTTGTTCATATCCAGACACCAGTCCCACATGCTTCTTTATATGTGCCAGTTATATACAAATAAAAGTGTCCTGGAATATACAAATAAAAGTGTCTATTCTAGCTAAAACAGCAGAGTTAGTAATTTACTTTAGAAGGATAAACGACCAACTCTCATCTGTATCTATTCATGGCAGTGATATTGAGATGGATTCTTATTGGTACCTGGGGATCCACACAGATGACAGACGTGACTTAACTAAGAACACGGAAGCGATCTACAGAAAGGGTCAGAGTTTGAGAAGACTCTCCCAGTAAGACACTTAAAGTGTTCTCTGGTCTGTTATTTCAAGGGCCCTGTTTTATGCTGTGGTGTGCTGGGGCACTAGGATTAAAGCTGGAGATGCCAACAAACTAAACAAGCTTATAAGGAAAGCAGGCTTTGTCATTAGAGTTGATGTGGGCATGCTTGAGGCTGTTGCAGAGAGGAGAATAATGTTCAAACTGCTTACCATCATGGACAACACCTCACATTCCCTCCATGGCATTAATCCACCTTGTGCGGCGGTATCATCAACTACCTACCCTAAGCACCAGGCCTCTCACACAGCTAAAGCACCTAAATTTCCCAAGTGGGATCAATAAAGTACCTATCTATCTATCTATCTATCTGTCTGTCTGTTTTTCAAATTGTGTATTGTGTATTTTGCAGCATTAGGTGCATTTATATGAACTGCACTGGTCAAAAACATTCTATTTAAATATAATGATCTTTTTGCACTGTTCCTTATACATTTATTTGACACACAGCAGGACCATAAAAAAAGAAAAAAAGAAATATTTTTTCTTCTTTCCTTAGAAGAAAAAAACTAACAAAGTTACTATTTCTCGTATATTTATATAATATATACATTTGAAGAAAGTTTCAATGCACATCAGTTTAACTATATTTATGTATATTTATGTAATACATATTAATGTATTCTGAGGTTAATTTTTAGGTGTACGTTGACATTGATGTCACATAAATTACAATGAAACGTTAATGACATGCGGAACTGTCGGACTTAGATTTTGATTCACTCGGACTGTAATGGCGCGGCACCGCTTACATCTGATCATGTGACTGTAAACATTAAACTGGTCAAAGCACTTTAATTTACACTGATGTTCGTTTAAATCTAAAGACACTCTTATTCTGTTTGGTTAGATAAAAACGCGCGTTAAAATGTTGTTGGTTTTATCAGAAGAGCAGAAAGAGCATCTGAGCTTTTTATCAGCAGTGGATCCTGCGGGTCAGTGTCAGAAATGTTTATCTGTGTTACTCTTTATTATCCAACAGAACACTTTCATGTGTTTACTTGAGTTATACCTAATAAATCTGCTCTTCTGTTATTAATGTATTCTGTTTATTTTTGCTTTGTATGGCAGACAATGGCGACTGTCATGCTTCTAATAACAATAATAGATCATGTTAATGGGTGAATCTTATAAAACATTTTATCCGGAAATCAAACTCTTAAAAACTGTCAAAAGTATGTTTGATAGTTTTTTTGGTTATTTTTGGGATGACATGACATGGTAATTCGTGATAAACGTCACTGTAAGAAAGCATTGTAAATGATATGCTGTGTAATGTTTATGTTTGTCAGTTGTTGGTGAGTTTGGGCGGATCGCTGTGGAGTTTCTGAAGAAAGGGGCTAACCCTAAAACATATGAGGGAGCTGCTCGTGAGTATAGATGTGTTGATTGAGATGTTTCTGTAGTGTCTTCTGAGCCGATTTTGATAGACCTGTTGGATGGTATTGTAGGAAAGCTGGATGTGCCATCAGAGAGTGTACAGCACGGTGTAGAGGGGCTGATGTTTCTCCTGACAGAGAGCTCAAAACTGATGGTGCGTACAACATCAGACACTCATCACTCAGACTGAAGGATTAAATCCCCAAGGTTGATCTGTGAATTAACACTAGGAATGCATCAACTGATTTGATACCTGTGGTCAGAGAATGTCTGCTGATTGTGAATTCAGGGTGAAATGTTTTGTGGTCTAGCACATACAGTAGATTCACACAGCTCTAGTGAGTAATAATTGCTTTTAGCAGGACATCACAACCTCTAGATGGTGAGTTTTGGCCAATGTAAGCACCTGTAACTTTACAGATGGGACATGTTGTAATGCAGATGTTGGTTTGTTTTAAAAATATAAACATTCAATTCACCTTCTCTGCTGACAATTAATATACACAGCTCCATTTGCTTTAAAAGATTAAAATGGTCTTTATATATTAATGTAAAATAGTTTAGCTGATCAGTTCAGATTTTCTGGGTAGCCATGGAAATTGGCTTTACACAACAGGGATCTTCATCACAAATCACAACTATAGACAATCTGGGTAAATTAATAACACACAAACAGCTTTAATTGAAGACACTGAGTAATCATGGCTGGCTGAAAAAAAATCTAAACTTTCAAACAATCAGGGACTTTGAGGCCCACAGATGTATTACAAATAGTTGTTATATTTTCTAACTAATCTGTATGGTAGGCACTGAACTGAAAGAATGATCTAGAGGCAGTTGGAGTTCTCTTGCTCAGACTCTAATGTGGTAATCATATCTGTTAGGTGGTGCTTAAGCCGTTGTACTGTTAACAGGGTGTCACAATGTTTAAAAGAGATTCTAAAAAAGTGTGTGTGTGTTTTATCATTTACTTTCCCTCACACCCTGCCAGATGGATTTGACTTTCTTTAGATTTATAAAAAATTAGAAAAACTCCGTAATAAGTGTACTGTACATCACTTTGGAAAATGCTTTGTTATGATTATTTTGGTAGAGTGTAATTTCTTTTGTGTGTATGCAGATCTCGGAGATGGATTTCCAGGACTCTGTGTTGGTGCTGGGCTTCAGTGAAGAGGTCAATAAACTTCTCCTGCAGCTCTATTTAGGGAACAGGAGAGAAATACGACAGGTGCTCAGTCTGCTCGGACCCTCTCTCCCCCATTATCACAACCTTGAGTGGCGACTGGATGTTCAGGTGTGATACAATTTGCTTAACATAGCTGTAGCTTGAAGTCAGTTTATATCACATTAACTTTACAAGTTGCAACATAGTTATTTTTGTTTACAATTCAACATGGATTATATATCACTGGCCATGTAATGGGTATTTTTGTATAATCCAGGAAATTAAACACTTTACACCTGAAACTTAATCTTATTTCATGATTTGCTCTTTTATTTGGAACTTGATGAATGCAAAACCAAAAGATGAAGATCAAGACAAGATTCACAGAAAACGACAAAACATTTTTTACTTTTTTAGAGCTTCACAGAAATAAAAACAGATTCAGAAGAGTAACTAATCCCATAGAACACAGTTCTGACTCTGAATTCTGTTCAGACAAGACTGTTGTAACTGTTGAGAAGTAGCTGATGTAAACACAGCCATCACATTAGATACTGATTAATTCATTACAATTAATTGTATGTGTGTATTTCATTCCGTGTTTGTGCTGCTTGTGCTCGTCTTAAGTGGGGTTGCTGAGCTTTCCGTAAATACTTGCTTGTTCCATGAACAAATAAATGGGAGGAAGATATAATTATACAAAACTTATGTACAGCTCAGTGAGCACAAATCATGGCAATTTTTACTAGTTATTTTTTGATCATAAATGATTCTGAATTAATGTGTTATATTGACAATAAAATATTGCATTATAGTAGTCATCACCCTTCATGCTTGTTCTACCCCAATCCTAATATACAAATACATTTAGCGTAATGATTAATAGAGACACAAAAGTTAATTTGTCTGCTCGGCCAGTGAACACATCCACAATCTCCAAACAGCCTCATCAATGGACAGTTTGAAGCAGTCTGACTCAGTTAAGTGAAACTGAAACCTGTGGAGCTGACTCAGTGTGTGTTTGTAGTTGGCCAGCAGGGTTCTTCGTCATCAGGTGAAGCCCACTGTGACCCTGAAGCTGCACCTGGAGAACAGTGAGAAGCACAGCGCATGTGTGCTGCAGACAGATCCAGCCACACTGCAGCATCTGATCCAGGAGCTGGAAAACGCTCTGGCTGAACTGAAGAGCAACCATGCTCGCCGCATCCTGCGCAACATCAAATAAACTCTAACACATCAACTCCACACTCGTTGTATGTGTGGTAATACACACCCACATCATTTACAAATCATATGATTCATCATAATCTATTGTAATGATGGATGATTAGATCTTACATTTGCAGATTTCATTGTTTTATTTGTGCCAAGTATTAACTAGTGCCTTTAGTCTGTATTCAGTGCATGCACTTAAAATTAAATTGTTTTGTGTGTTTGGGGTTCATTTCTCCAGCAGTATGTTTATTGTGGACCAGCTGACCATTGTATCGATCAGTTTTTGCACTTAATGTGACTTTTAAAGATTTTATTAAATGTCCATGATGTTAAGTATCAATCAGGAATGGACTGGATGTGTGTTTTAACAGAGATTTCAACATGGTGAAAGAACTACAAATTAGCCAAAACATGTCATAAATATTGGAGGGCCTGCAAATGCAGCCAAGATGCCCAAATACTGCCATATTTTCTCATTGCACAAAGTTAACATTTAAACACTGATCTCATGAAATGCAGTCTGTGTTTTTAACCTCTTCCTTCAAGAAAAACATTTTCAACTCTGCATTTATTGTTTTATAAATAAATGCAGTAACTGTGTGCATTGTATGAGATTTGGAGATAAAATCTGTCCAAAGTAAAATGTTCTCTTTTTTTGCCATTTTGTAATAATGTGATCATAAGACATTTAGGCCTGATGAGTTTCAGGAATAATTCTTTACTAGTGTCAAGAAAATGATTGATTTACTAATAGCTCATTTTTATTCTATGAGTTCTTCATTCAGTCTTTTGAAGTTTCATAAGAAACTTCATCCAGTCTTTTAACTCTGCTTGACATTACTAAACAGTTTATAGTGTAAATTTAAAGTTGTATCCCCTAAAACAATGGAACTGTTTTTAGTTTAATTGAATTGTAGGTTATGGTCTAATACAGCTGAGTCTGCCTCTAGTGCTGTGTCACACTACAATACTTACACTGATTTCTGTTTTTCAGACTGGGGATTCTGAGAGCTTTTTCTTTTTTACATTTTACACATTTGGCAGACGCTCTTATCCAAAGTGACTTACAGTGAATTCAAGGTATACATTTTATCAGTACCTGTGCTCCCCGGAAATGAAACCCACAACCTTTTGCATTGCTAATGTTCTTTTTAGTTTAGTTTTTTAGAAGGATGATTCATTATAAGGAATTAATATAAATAAAACTTACTCATCTGGTACTGGTATTCCCGTCATGCACTGGGACATGAACAGTTACTAAGTTAGCATTCTTTGCTTTTTCCATCTGTATTTACACTGTTTTATCATTACTGTTGTTGTTAAATTTAGTGATATCTGTAGTTCATTTTCTACTTAAAATGACACATTCATACATGTGCCATTGGATGTTACTGTCACTGAGCAATGTGTACAGGTGGGTGCCGACATGACATCTGTTGTATTATTTGAATGAGTCTTACTAACGTGTGCACTTTATAAGCCTTGCTTAATTTAGTGTTGCATTTGTTTTGTATAGAATATAGTTAATACAAACATTTGACAGTAGAAGTTTTTAAACCTTTTAAAAGTGGAAATTACTCAGCAGACTGAAAGTTCTAGTACGTTTTACTTTTTGTTAATTTTACTAATAATAAATCTATGTAAATAGATTTTACTTCATTCCATGTGTGAAATTTACTTAAAAAAACGTGCAAAAAAGTAAGAAAAAGTGTGGAACTCATGAGGGAAATCCTGTGTGCTCATTGTGTGTGTCCGACCTCACATTCAGTCCGATCAGTTCTTCTGGACTGTTGGCTTATGTGTTGATCCTAGACAGACAATTCACCCACAGTGACATCACGCCTATAAGCACAGCACTGCTCTTAAGAATAATGATTGGATAATTGCTTCATCTTTATTGCTGGGAATAAAGTTTTCAGTAAATTCATACACAGACAATGATTTCTTATAATGAGTCATTAGGCAGAGAATATAAAGTGTGATTGTCATATCAGACCAATCAGGTGTGTAAAGAGGATTATACGGGTTGACCTGATAAATGACTTTACAACACATATGACCCACATCTCACCCTGACAGTGTCTCATGTGGCCCAACAAATGCAAACAAGTTGTAAAAATCTGATTGTTTCAAAGGCTAAAAAAAGTTAAAAAAACAAAACAAAAGTAGATAGCTTTTTAAAACAATTTACATTGTGTATTTCATTGTAATATATTTCATATATAATTTTGACTAGTTTGGGGAATTTACATAAAAGCATTAAATGCTATTGTTTGTTTGCTTAAACTACTAATTTTTTTTAAAACTAATCTTCTGTTATTTCAAACAAATGCAATTTATATCTAAATGTACATTATAATTGTTAAAGTACGTTTAATTTAATAATTTCATTTATAACTTAAATTATTATTTAAATAAATATAAAAGTTTTATAGAAATAATAGTTATTATTTCTAATTTATTTAAAGTTTAACAGAAGAATAATGTAATTGTGTTTTTGAAATAACATAACATAAAAAGGTTTTATTTATCGTTTATTTATTTACATCATGACTTTTATTATTAAAAGGTTGTATTCAACTTCATTATTTATCAGAAATTATATAATTCGTCCTGAAACGTTTCATTCAAACAGATTCCGACAAAAAAAAATCATTAACAGTTATAAATACCGAAATGAAACTTTTGTTTATTTCCTGAGTAATTAGTTCTGAATAATTCACAGTATCCATTCAAGCACATTAAAGATAATTCTGTTTATGAGGGCTCGGGTTATTGAATATTCATGAAATGCCAAAGGCGGGGCGGAGGGCGAGAGAGGGTTGAGTTTACAAACTTTTTTATCGGGACAGAAACTCTGTCTGCGAATTTCTCTGAAACATTTCATGCGTTGGACATTATGACATTCACCTTTTTACTTTTATAACAACTTTAAAAGACTTTTAAAGACTTTCTATAGGCCGAAACGTTACTTTAACAAAAGACAGAAAAGCAGGCCCAGTCTAAAAAGTGCCAGTACTTCTTAGCACTTTTATACGGCGGTTTGTAATCGATTATTTTTATTTTTAAGATTTCTCTGGTTTGGTGGTACATCTGTCAACATGAGCAGTAACCCTCTCCAGCCGTTACCGGGCCAGCAGGTGATCCACGTCGCCAAAGACCTGGACACGGACCTGGAGGCGCTTTTTAACTCCGTCATGAACCCGAAGCCCAGCTCCTGGAGAAGCAAACATCTGCCTGAGTCCTTCTTTAAGGAGCCTGACTCTGGCTCTCATTCACGGCAGTCCAGCACGGATTCGGGCAGCCAGCCGCCGCGGCTCCAAGCGCAGCACGTCCGCTCGCACTCGTCCCCGGCGTCCCTGCAGCTACCTGCATCGGCGATCCCCGCTCGCCATCATGCTCACATCCGACACCAGTCGTTCGATGTGGCGGACGAGCTGCCGCTACCGCCGGGCTGGGAGATGGCGTACACTCCCAACGGACAGAAGTATTTTCTCAAGTAAGTGCCATATTAAACATTCATGAGTCATGACATTCCAGCGCACAGTTTACATAATCTAACAACAGATACTGTAATAGTGACTGTAATTAAAAGTACTCACTTTAATGTAAATTTAATGCTTTTAGTTATTTAATTATTTTTGGATTTTTTTAAATGGTATGCAATCTCCAAACTAGTTTCTGATCCAAATCAATGCACATTCACACTAGTATGACTAATTTTTAGGTTTCGTCTTGAGTGACAGACAGACTTTTGTTGAAGGTGTGGGCCAGAAACACCGAACAGTATCTGGGTGTTTATCAGACAGACTAGAAAGCACTCGTCTGTCATACTGTCATGTGCAACACACGTTTCTCACAACAAACCTGTGATCAAGGTCCTTACCTTGAAGTGTTGAGCTTATCTCACAGTAAGGCTATCCCAGTGTCTCAATGTAAATGTATGTTTTGACTGGCCTGCCTTCAGGAATGGGACTGCTATTCTTTTGTGGCCCTGAGGACGCATCTCTTATCTGATTCAGTGGGGTTGATTAGTCACTAGGGCTGATCAGCTTGTTGGGATATTGACTGTAGGGTTGGTTACTGTGATTAACTTAGTCCCTCCCACAAGGACTTTTTATTAGAAAAGTTGTGACACAAGAAAGAATCAAAATAAATCATTGCACATTATTAACCTTAAATTTTTATTAAAATTCATTTCCTTAAAATATTAGTTTAATTTATTATTTTTGGAGTAGTCAATAAAAAAGTAATATTAATAAGAAATGACATTTATTAATATTACTAACATACAATAGGCAGGTTTATTTTCATGTAATTTGTGAATGAATATTCACTATCAGAACCAATAAATCATTCACATACTGTGAATCAGAATCTATATTATTTTCAGATAATTTACCAAACAACTCTATTCATGCACTTATCTATTTACACACATTATTTAATACCTTTAAACACCTCACGTTACCTCAGCAAAACAGATTCATTCAAAGGATTTTAATTGTTTCTAATAATCTGGTTCGTTTCAAATAACTAAATAAATATAAGTAAATGAATACACAAAGGAGAGCCTATTATGTGTTTTCCTTAGTGGATGTTGGGTTTGCTGGGATGAATGCAGTATCTCTCTTTAGTTTCTGTCTGTCTTTTCCTGGAAACTTTCTTAAGGAAACGTGCTAGAGCTTGCACAGGTTCGGCGGACACCTTCACCACCATCAGTGCAGCAGACGTTAGCTCCACACTGCCCTGCAATTACAGAGTCAGGAAACTAGACAGCTGTCAATAATAATCATCTCAGACTGAATCAAGCCTGTTCCTGCTCACAACACACAAATCTGTGGGATTATTGTTTTCTGAAGGAAACACAGTTTTGGGTGGAGGAATTGTGGGAAGTTGTGTGGAGCTCAGGGAGAGTGATTTGGTTTGTCTTTGGTTTTGGATTGTCGCAGCTGTTCGTCAACCCCCACTATTAGGGTCCATGTCTCCCTCTTCCTGTGTCACTCAACCCCTCTTTCTGCTCAGTCATACCATACTCAAAATATTTGCTCAAAATTGCAACTCACTAGAGTTTTGATATATTTGGCTGCAGAAAAGCAGTACATTTTTGCTGCATGGAAACAGAATGGACAAAAATAAGGCAATGTTTATTTTGCTCTAAAGGTGAAATGTGTTATTTTTGAACAGAGTGGTTTTGTTTTAGCGATCCAGTTAGAACAATTGGGGGTTGAAACCTGTGTGAAAACTGATTATTTTTGCAATGCTATTTAGTACAAGTACTGCAGAAGAAGACATTGAACAGGAACTAAATATAGCATAAGCCTGGAGAGTCTCTCAGCTGGTAATGTAGTTCTTATCTCTGTCTGTCTTATAGATGGATATCAAAGCAGCTTTGATCCAAACAAATCAGGCAAAAAAATGAACGTGTTTATTGTTGGTTCTTCACGCACAGGCAGTCTGTAATTACAGCTCCTTTTGATTTCCTTCATGCTTTGATTTTGTCTGTGCCTTTTCTCCATTAAGTTGAAGATAAGCTGCAAACAGTTTACATTTTTATAGCTGCCAGCTGCAGTTTACATCTTCTACAACTTTCCACAAACATTCGCTTGTGTTTGTGCAAGGGTCAGTCTTCAAGTCTGGACTGCATTTGTTCATATGGATGGATCTCACGTAACTTGTCAAGAACACAACCAGGTCATTTCACTCCAACCAAACAAAGAAAACAAGTAAATAAGATTATTAAGTAAATAAATATTAAATTTCTTTAAAAACAAAATGTTTAGATGACCGTTTAGATTTTTCTTTGCATTGTGACATGATTTTGATGATTACATTTACATTTATTTATTAAGCAGACGCTTTTATACAAAGTGACTTACAAAAGATGAGACATTAAACATTTTGCCTTAAGAATCACCAAGCCAAGTCTACAAAGCTACATTTACAAGTGGATATTATATTCTGTTGCTAGAGAAAAGATGAACAGAAGAAGTGTTTTTTTATATGTGTAGGAAAGAATATCATAATAAACCCTGACGTTTTTTGATTTATTTAAAAATTGCATATTGTATTGCACTAATAATAATGGTGCTTTTTTCAGTATGGTAATAAGAATTTGGGGAAAAAATGTGATCATAAAAATAATGACTGAATGCAAATAAATATTACTGGCATTTCTTGACAGGTTTCGTGAGATTCCCCCATATAAATGACAACAGCAAATAACCAAAACCAGCCTGATCCACAGATGTTATTAACACAGTGAAGTGATTATTAGTTGTTTGACTAGTGTTTGATTTGGTCTGGCTGGCAGCGATGACGCACTGAATAAATCTGCTGCAGTCGTGGTGTGTGATGCTTAACAGTCTGTTTGTAAACCTTTGGCTTCATCCAGCTCGTTCTATAAACTAACCACTCAGCCGCAGTGACTGGAGGTTTTTAAAACACAAACTGCTGCTGAAGTCCCATGTGCTGGATCATAGAGCTGTACTCAGCACAGAGGGTCCAGTTAGCAGTGTGAGGTTTAGGTCCAATTCATGGAAAACATTTACTAAAGCAGTGATGAATTTGTGCTCTTTTCCACGGGCTGGCTCTGAAGGAATGTCAGGACAATGTTTCAGCTCAGCAGGGGTAAGCGAAAAAACAATGGCTGTTGGGTGACAGTGTTTAATGGATTCTCAGGCCACTGCTGTCTGCTGCACACACATGTGTTTGTGGAGTGCTGGTCAGGAGTTTTCTTGCTCTGCTTTGTAGATCCTCTAGCATGAAGATCTCATTGGATCTGGTTGACTCTCTCTATTCTGACAATAGCTGCCATGAAAAGACAAAAGTCTCTTTGTAGCTTTGAGTTTTTCAAAACACTTCAGGGCCTTGCGTGACTCGCAGATAGAAATGGTATAGAAGCAATTAAACTAGGAGGAAATGCCATGTGGGCAGTGCTGAACACTATTGGCTTTGTAAAGTTTGGTAGAATTGGTAGAAATAAGTACAGTTAAAAAGAGATTTACAAACTGACTGCTTTGATTTAAATACACGGAGACAGACCTCATACTGCAATCACAGATCTGTTTAGACTAATGTGGACTGAAGTTAATTATTTTAGATTTTAAATCCACCATTTGGACTTCAAAATAAAGAAGATCAGAAGATCTACAAAATAACTCTTACTAGTTGTGTTTGCTAAGGCAAGCGTTACTTTTATTCCCTCAGATTTTTTAAAACCTTAAGCATGAGAAGATTGTTTATGTTTTGGACGTGAATGATCTCTCAGATACTGCGGCTGGTTGAGGAGAGCTGCACAGCAATGCCCCAGAAACCACTCAAATCCACAGAAAACAAAGAGTTAAACACACTGTAGTAACTCAAACTCATGGTGCTACATTGAAACAGTGAGAGTGTGGTGTTGTGTGTGGTGGTGTTTGCAGACAAAGACCAGAGTTATGAAGCTCTCAGTACACTCACTGACATCCACAATAACACTAGAGCTGTTTTAGACACACAAACACACTTATCTATCTAAATGGGGACATTCCTTAGGCTTATGCTGTTTTTATACACGGCTAGTTTGGGCATTTTTACAATTTAAAAAACCTTTGTTTACTATTGTTATAGCATTTTACAAATGAGAATATGCCCAGTGAGGTAAGTGACACATGCGCATGTCTCTGTTATTTTTGGAAATAAGATGGTGATCTTCTGTCTATGATCTTTAACACAAGCTCTGTTCCAAACCCTTGTGAAATGGCATGTTGTCTGCTGTCTACATAGGCAGATGCCTTCTAAGGCATGTAACTTTAAAAGTGATTGGTTGAAACAGTCTACATAGGGAACAACACAGAGTGAAGAGTGCGGTAGACCTGCAGTTGATTTAGTATGGTGGTTAGCTAACACTTATTAGAGATACTCTAATAAGCACAAGCAACACATAGCACACAATTACTCTGTAAAATATTTAAACCAATTTAAATATTAAATTGGTTTAAATTTAAACCAATAACATATTAAATTAGTTTTTGTGTGTCATATTTTAATATGGTAGGTCATTATTTTCAATAATTTTCATAGCAGCCAGATATATTCAATGTTGATTTGTCAACAAATGAATATAAACTATCTATATCAGGAGAGTTCTTGTGGCTTAGTTAATAGAATATTCTGTTATAACTCTCAGTGCAAAGATGAGAGTTTCTTTATACAGCCAGGGCTGTGATTTCATTTCTGTAAGTCCAGCTAGAAAAACGTTAAACTTTTGCACTAATCATCAGATGTTTTGGTTTGCGTATCTTATCTAGTATAATAGATAAGACTTATAAACTTATAAAGTCTATGACTTACAAAGTCAAAATTTGTTTTCCTGGTTATGTACTTATATTTCTATGATTATATGTAATGTCTTTTGATTTTTGAGGAGTCTGTTTAGTGGGTCACCGTGATGGTTTCAGTGTGGATGTTTCCCCAAGTGCAGTTGAAAGCGATGATTCTGTCCACAGGATATGAAGCTGCTCATTTCCTTTTGTTTGTAAGAATAATGGCAGGAGGGACGCTCGAGGCAAGACAAAACAATAAACATACATTACATTTCAAAGAGCATTTCTAAAGAAAACCTCAGAATATCAAGAGGATGTAAAAAAGGTACTTTGCAGTATTTCTCCTGCAGACACCTGCTGTCTCACTGAGTGTGCATCTGGTCTTGAGTAACTTTAGGTGGACAAAAGCTTCAAGTCACAGGTTAGCGCCACAGTTTTTACAGTATCTTCTCACAACTTTATATGTTTCTCAAACTCTACCAATGTCATCTAACAGAGCCAGACTGTGTCCTTTAAATATTCAGGACGATATAATTGGAATAATAAAACATACACACAGGCAATTATACAAAGTAAAACATGCACAGATGGTGTTGCACTTACAATGGAAGTAAAAGGGGCAAGGTATGTTGTTAACTTGTTCTGAGTTTGGATTTATTTTTGTCTAATAGGAATAATTCTGTGGATTGACCTAATGCTACAGTGTGTTCTGTTCTCCCTTGTTGCCTATAAGTAAGGTCATGATGGGAGGAGCTTAGAGTGGTGACTTTATCTTCCAGACTTGTTGACAACTCTGTGACAGTCTCCTCCCCCTTCTGACATTTGTCTTCCCCTCAGTTATGTGGATGTATTGTCTTCAGCGCTCCTCAACAATGGGCATTTCATTGAGTGGTGTGGGGGGAATGCGTGTGGCCGCATTTGTTTTGGAGTGGATCAGGGGCCCAGGGAGGTGGGCTGCAGCTGTGAGGGCCCGGCCCGATTCACCCTGTGTTGTGTGATGCATTACTCCTTTCAAAGGAACTTCAGGGAAGGACAATTTGAGCATGATGTGATGCTTATTGTCTGACCTTCCTTAATGACAATCTTGGAGTCCAAGTGACTCTCTTTGAGGGTCTGGCATGCGTTTGGTCTTTGAAATGCAATAGATGCTCCTGCATTCCTCTCACCACGTACCAAACACGAAAGTTGGAGGACAAGAGGAGAAAAGAATCAAATTTGCTCCAAGTGACTACTCCAAAGAATACACATTCCAGGAGAGCAAAGCCTTTATATCGCAGCCGAGGAATCTGTCTTTCTAAAGAGAAGTGGAGAGAGTTCCCAGAGTTTATTTTCTTTCAGTTCAATCAAATTTGACAGATCATTTAACATGCAACATCAGCCTTTTTAATCTAGTCAAATTGAAAGTGATCACACTAGAGATTTAGAAATGTCTTGCGTCTGTGTGATGCTCATTTGATTGGTGTTCAGAGGCAAACAAGACCCGTGGGGGGTGAAAAGGTTGTGGTTGAACTCAGGTTCAGATAATCCAGCCTCAGGTGGTACTGTAAATGACCCATGCCACCAGAGACCGGACACCACAGCTTGTCCTTGTTCAGCAGATGTAATAGTATGCTAGATGTAAAGGTGACACACAGGTGTGGAGAGTTAAACAGGTAATGCTGCATAGCTGTGCAGTGGAGATTTGAAAAGCTGTGGGCCAGCCAATGTCTGAACAGAAAACCCTTAAACACACAACGACACTGAGCCAAATGCAGCACAAGTCTGCTACACACCATTAAACGCCTGACTAAACTGCACACGTGACCACTAATCACTCTGAAGTAATCACTTCAGAATGAAGTTAATTATCATGAAACTGTTTTTTGCAAAACAGTTTAATGATAATTAGACTTCAAGACATACACAAAACGTATTATTGAGAATAGTTACTTGTGCGCTGTTTTAGGTGAGAAATAAAAAGCTAGAAGCAATGTGGCTGAATTCAGGAGAGCTCTGAATACAGCGCAATGGTTAAATGTTACACAGACAGTGCTGTTTGGAAATGTCTGTTGCCTATATACCAAAATGATTTTATTTTCAATATGGCCAATATAATGTAATTTATTGGTCGATATGTTGGTGTGTAGTTTATGTTAGAAGTGCATTTCATGCACTTCTGTCTGAAGTGCATTTTATCCCAGTTTTGGTTGATGTGTGTTCATGCATCATTACTAATCATTTCATTACAATGAACTCCACAAATGAGAGGACACCTCTGATTGTTGAAGTTTGTTTTCTACAGGATTTTGTATTCATTTTTGCATGTATATATTAATTGTATTATTTTAAAATATTTATTTGATTAATTTAAATGCCATTATTTACAATAAAACTCTATAGCTCAGTTGTGGAATTGTATGTTTAAATGTTGTTATCTAAAGAACCAGTCTGTAATAAAACAGTTTTAAGTTGTACTAAACCTTACAAATGATCATTTAAGCCTTGAGTTCATGTGTAGTCTGGTGATTTAGTGAGTGATTAAAATCAGTCTTGACAATGTGAGTGACAATAAAACTTAGTTTTAAAAACATTCAACATTTCATGTGAGTTACCAGAGTTTGAAGCATATGACAAGTAACATCTATATCCACATGCACTTCAGTTGTTTCTTTATGTGAAGTCATTAAGACTTGTCACCTTTATACAGCAGAACTATAGAAATGAAAAAACTTTGTCAGAGAAGGAAAGCTGAGTGCATTAATTGTCAATGTAGGAGAGAGAAACACATGGAAAGGAAGGTTGGTGGGGGTCTGTCTGTAGAGCTCATGTCCTGTAGGAATATTCACAATGAGTGCTTTGTCCTGTGCACTTTAGCCTAATAGCTGTCCAGTCTTTATATTTGTACCTTCTGTGAAATGTCTGTGTGCCATCATGAGCGGGCTAGGTTTCGTGTGAAACACTCTCTTGTTTATTGTGTCCTCGTTGCTTCAGTTTTCTGTCAGCTGGCATATGAACTCTGTTAGCAGACGCTGTCGGATTCTGCTGTGAGCTTCTAGAAAATGAAAGCATTGGGTCTTTGTGAGGTGTGCAGATTTATTCTTGGCAAACGCATTAAAGGCTAAGTATTTTAACACAAACCTGTGTCGACCTGTAGCCACACCCTCTTTCTGTGCATATTTGCCATCAGTGTTATTTGTCAGACAGTTGTGCCGTCTGGGATTTTGAGAGCATCCCTTTGAACATAGACATGTTCAAATGATTTGGGTGTCTGATTGCTATTGTTATGCTGTACAGTGTAGTGAAGTGTGTCAGATCACAGAAAGATACAGCATTTTTGGGCATGTTTGCTAAAGACAGTGCAGATGCAAATAAACAATGCAATTACCTAGCTAACAAAGAACTTTCTCAGAATGTTGGCTAATGTTCTTTAAAAGTTCACAGAAAGTTATTGAAAATATTTTGCAGTAATGATAGCACTTTTTTTTACATTACACATTATATATGAACAACAACGGTCTTAAATTGTGGAATGTTTTAAAAATGCTACAAAATTCTCTTATAAATTCTTATAACCAAGCAACATTAAAATAGCATCTCAAAAATGGATGTTTAGAACATTTCTAAAACATACAAAATAACATTTTTTATGTTTTTGTTACTTAATGGAAACATTAGGGAAACTTCCTACAACGTAAAATTGTTAGCTGGGTAGTGGTCACAATTCGTAATGAATTTACTGTTTGATGTATTTCCTTTTACGTATTCTTGCTTAACTTTTTTCTTGTTCTTGTTTCAAAAAGTTTCAAATGCAGTTTTGTTTCAAGATATTTTGATCCAGAGCACTGCAGACTGAACTGCAGCTCTTAATCTCATTTTGTAGCATTCTCTTGTCTTCTGGCTGGTATTTCTGTGACTGGCCTGTGGTGCGTCTTCCAGGACTGGGGTCAGCAAACATACAGCAGATGTTGGGCTCTTTATCTTGGAGGGAAAAGGACGTTTGGAGCACCAGCCCTCGGTCAGGCTCGCCAGACTGTTTCCCACCACACAGCCTGTTCCAACTAAACTCAGTCCTGGCAGCCACGTGGGCCGTTGGCCTGCTGTTAGCAATGTTTTGGGACACTAACTGGCGAACGGTGCTTTTTCAGGACAAACTTTAACTCACTCTTTTTTGTCAGCTTTTTTTGTGTCCAGCTGGTTGAGAATATTTTGATAGCTGATGCATTGTACAGAATGAAAACCAGTGTTCCCAATTGCAGTATGAATTCAATACACATATGGTTTTCCTTTATTTAGGTCATTCAACAATTGCAGTGGCATATCTATATAAAAATTATTTCATACATTAATCATCTTAGTTGTGTATTAAACCTTGTGTACTGAAGTACAGTGTATAGGAAACATTTGAAGACATCATCGTTGTACTCTTAATGTGAAGGCAGTGAAAATTGTTAAAATTGTTTTGAATGTTCTAGAAATGTTCTAAGCATCCAGTTTTTTTGGAGGTTGTAATAACATTGTGCTTGATTATAAGACCGTTATTTAATTTTTAAAATTGTTTTTAAACATTCTTCTTTAAATTACGCAAATGGCATTTTTCAAATTACAAATCACTCTTTGATTTATGATATATAACATTAAAACGTTACTGCAAGAACGTTTTCGATAACTTTGAGATAACTTTTAGAAAACATTAGCCAATGTTCTGAGAATGTTCCCTGTTAGCTGGAATTTCTTCTTCAAGTAGAAGGCAATCCCAGAATGCCTTGCAACAAACTCAGTAAAAAAGTAAATCCAAAATGGCAGACACACTCATTTCATTCAATACTAAAAAGTTAAATTAAATTTAATTTCTATAATGCGTTTCACTATGTTCATTGTTCCAAAGCAGCAAAACAGGAAAACATGAACAATGTGCTAAAAAATGGTAACAGCAAACAACTCTGTAAAGTCCTATAAGAATGATGGGTTCAGTTTGGAGGAACAGTCTTCACATTTACATTCTACATGGATTACATAAACTACATGGAGATAAATGCTAACCATAAAGTGTAGCAATGAAGTGAATATAAAGCGAATATATTTGATGAATATAAAGTGTTTGCGTTTCTGTCCCTGTCTGTGTGATTTGAATTGACAAATAAGAAAACAGCTGTTGTTTACTTATTTTATGTTGCTTTGTAAAAGTTTATATTACAAAACATCATGGTGTTAAATACAGGTTTATGAAGTTTAACTATTAACTGTCTGAAAAGATTTTCCCTGCAAGTTTGAGGGTGTTTAAATGTTAATATGTGACAGGTGACGTGTTGTTGTCATGGTCATGCAGGACAAGACCATTGAAGCGGCATTCCAACAACAACAACAAGGAATTGTCTTAGTGTAGCTAATCAGTGTATCTCATCTGTCGGGTCTGTGTGTGTTTGTAGGTACTGTGGATGTTAAAATAAGGTTTCTACAAACATTCACATGCTTTATGGGCAAGTCATTTCATATTTCACCCAAAAAATCAACAGAAAAAAATTAATTAAAAAATAAATATATTTTTATGAAGAAAATGAAGCCTTCAAATGGTCAGTACTAATTTTAAGCATTGTGAAATTATCCATCCATTTGTTCCCTGCACCACCTAATGAGGACTGCTGGAGTCTACCAGCTATTGTGAAATTATTTTTTGTTAATTAAGCAAAGCACCAACAAATAAATCTCTGATTAGTTTTTATAAATCTTTAATAAAACAATATACAACAATAGCAGATAGAATTGAAAAAAGAAGCTGTTTAAGCTGTTTTTAAATGAACTACTAAATCAGTAATAAGAGAATAAGATTTAAGAGCGAAGACCTGCTTAATCGTTATTTAAACCTTAAAATGTACGAGTTTTAATAGTTTGTATTTGTATGTATTTTCTGTTCGGCTAATTTAGTATTTTTTCTTTAGGGTGACTCACCAGAAAAAAAAGAAAATCTTATTCTGAAGCGTTTTTATATTGTTCAAACTAGTTGAGACTGAAATTATGGTCAGTCAAAGCAACAAATGACCATTGAATAATAAAATCCTCCTTCAAGCTCAAAGTTGTGTAAGTGCTTTGATGGCAGGTGATACTCTTGAGTTCTTTGGGTTCATGAGAGAGTTTCTGCAGAGATCGGATCTGGACAGTTTTCCACAGCACAATTTGTTTCTTGTTAGTCTTCAGTCTGGAGTTGTTTAACATACTGGCTGCCATCCAGCGCTGATGCATTATACAGTCCTAATGAGATAATCCGAAATCATGCAGTATTCCCTGTTCAAGTTACAACACAAGTTTGATCATAAGCACTCAGCTTTTTGCACTGGAAACACACATTTTGCTGTGGTATTTTTGAGAAAATGTTAAATAATATTAAATGACAAAATGTGTCATTAAGGTCAAACACATTTTAAAGGCCACAGGCGTCAATGGTGTAGTGTGCTGAACAATGACACAAACCTCTTTATTGTGCTGAGAGTCAAGCAACTTCCAAACTTCCCATAAGGCTTTGCTTTGTTTCTGACGGGAAAGGCAGCGGTCATGAGTCACCCGCTTACTGTCATAATCTCTGTATTCAAAGCCTTAGATTTGGGCTGCGCGTGTGTGACTGTCCTTTAGCCCACATCCACACAGCAACAATAATATAGACTTGCTGTCTGCTAACAGATGCATTCAATCTCTTTAGCTTTCTGTTTGTTTAGCTTTCTGTAGTGTTGGGAAATATTCACAATATATTCAGAATTATTTCACTGAAGGTATAAAATTAAGCAATTTTATTTGACCATTTAATGTTTCTTAATTTTTTATTTGAACATTATAAGTGAAAACAGTGCTTGTGTTGGTATTTTGAATACATTTCTGGAAATCACTTGTTGCTGTCAACATTTTGAAAACAAAATTCATCTTTAAAAGAGAAAGGTGTATTAAAATGTTTTTTGTTTTTTTTTGCATTCTGCAATTTTTTGTTGCCTCGCTTTCCATTCTTAAATTGTATTTATAACAAACATTTAATACAACATATTTCATCATTTACACATAATGATACTGGCATCAAACCCATATCAGTTAATGTTTGGTATATTAATCTCTATAAAGCAGTGTAGGATTTGCTGGCCATCAGTTACTGCAGAAATAGCAGTAAACAGTCAGTGAATAGGCCAAGTAAATCTCTGCCAGGTCTAAAGTTAGTCCACCAATGGCAGCTGGGCAGTTCCTCACTCCCACACTCACAGACCAGCTGTCCGAAAAACCACAAGTCGACTAAAGTCCTTCTCAACAGCTGAGCAGATCTGATACTGTATGGCTGGAACTTCCCACTTAGTGAAGAAGTATTTGTGGAGTCTGTTTCCACACAAACATGGCAACTATTTGTTGCATTTTGGACTGTCTTGTGCATTTTGGTCCAACATGACATGCTGGCAATTAAGATGTATTTATTCTGCATTTCTGTGTGTTTTTTTATGCAAGTGAAAGGAAGTTATACATATCATTTCTGAGTGTGTAATTGTTGTCTCAGTGATCGTTTTGAGGAGTAACTAAGTAAAATTATTGATGCTACTAGCCTAACTACTTTTCGTGACAGTAGCTCAGCTGTTTCTATTAGCTGTAATACTATATTTATTCTACGGTTGCGCACTGCAGTAAATACACAAGCCATTTGAATTTGAATAGATTTAATTGGCTGTTAATATTTCATTGTTCATCAGCTGGAAAAAACCTCTGAAAGTGATCCCTATTATATCGTTTCTTGATCTTTATCATTATAGTTATGGTGTGGACTGTGCCTTTCTCTTACATTTAAAGCAATTTTTAAAACTTTATGGTTATCATCCACAGTGTGAAAAACCCTTAACTTGTAGCTTGAGAAACCACTGTGTCAAAGCACTGGAAAACCAGTGAAATGTCTCATTGGTTCACTCAGGTTGTTCTCACTGCTGACCAGGCTAACTAACACAAGTCACGACTCGCCCTGTTTCCACAGAAGATGTCAAGCTTCAGCTGTATTGTGTGTGCTGGCAGTAGTGAGTTATCTGGATGACTATAATTAGTAGCGCATTCCAATTCCTGTGTGCCCCTCCCTCTGATTTTCACATTCAATTAAATACCTCCAGCACTGAATCCAGCACATCCAGCTGGTGTCCCTCAACAATCCCACCATCCAAATCCGACCTGTGGCGATCCATCTTTTGGACAGGCCCTCCATCACAACTCCTTTCTCCCCCTCCTCTTCAGATGGGCGGGCTGGAATTCCCCAGTAACCCGAGCGCAGTCATTGGGAAAGTGGATCCTATTCTTTTGTTCCTGTTTTTAGTTAGCACAGCTGGGTGGAGAAAATCTGAGAACCACGCTGAGCTGCTGTCCGCCTGCAGACGGGGAGGAGGCCACTGACTCAGCCACAGTCACTGTCCACCCTTAGAACACGGCTGTGAGGTGAAAAGACCTTTCAAAAACCTCTGAGAGGCTTGAGAGAGCAAATAAAGTGCATAATGGCTCACAAAGCAAAGAATTTAGGGGAATGTATTTGTCATGAAAAGTTATATCATAGTGCAAAAAGTTATGGTTTCAAAAACAGGCTTTTTATAGAAAAATGGCATTTCTTTTTGCTTTCTATTGATGTTTAGGTTGAAAAATGACCTGGCCTTTTTTGTGAGATTCACAAATATACTAAACACTTCTTATATTTTATACTTGTACCCTGTTCAGTTCCGTTCTAAACACATTTATATATAGCCAGTTCATACTAATAACTCAGATGTTATTCAGTAAAATTTTTATCATTGGACTGATGAATAATTAAATAATGAATTAGTTAACTTCACTGAGCTAGCAATAATCCTACTTAATTGACTACAACCCAATTATGCATCTTTTCATTTAAACATTAAAAATCACCCCATTTTATGAACTAGTTTATTAAAATATATATTATTATAAAAATGAACATCTTATTAATCTGGACAATGAAAATAATTAAGTGCTTGTAAAACAAATATTTAAAAATGACATTTCTCTCATAATTTACTCACCTTCATGCTCTCTTCAGTGTATATAACTTTGATTAACCCAGCAGAGTCGTATGAATTACTTTTATGATAAATGAATGTGCTTTTAGGAGCTTCTAACCCTCAGGCACTATTCAATGGCCTTACAAAGCTGCAAAAAGCCAGGCAATTATTTAATATAATTCTGATTGTGTTTGGCTGAAAGAAGAAAATCATATATAGGATGGCATGAGGGTAAGTAAATGATGAGAGAAATTTCATTTTTGGCTATTTTTAACTATTTCTTTAACAGTTGATTTACACATTCCACACAAAGGGCTATGGGTAAACTCCTGTGTCAGGCTGCTACATGTTATATGACACATTATACATTTTGTACTGTATAAAAACCATAACATCTATGGAATGTCCCCATAAAACATGGAAACTTAAAGTGTGTGATTTTAACTGTAAGTGTGTGTGTGTGTGGCTGTGCGGGTTTTTGTGTGTTTTTGGCTATGGTCTGTTGAGTGTGTGTGGCTGTGAGTGTGTGTTTGGTTGTAGTGTGTGTGTGTCAGTCATGTCTGGAGTGCGTTGATATCTCTATGGCTACAGACAGACACATCCCTGCAGTTTCATGCTGGATGCTGAACTAGTTGTAGGTGAAAGATGCTATAATTAGATCAGAGCAGTGCTATGCGAGTCTCGGATCACAATATCAGATAAATTGACTGGAACATCTGCTGTTGAACATGTGGAAAACACATAGTAACTGTTTACAGTAATTAAAATTTTAAATATTTGAGGAGAAACTGACAGGAGTGTAACGTGGTGAAACTAGACAGGATGTTGAAAAACTGCTTCTAAACAACTTTGCAAAAACTTTTAATAGCTCATTTGGTGTCATGCTCATGGCTTTCTCAACTATTCTCTATTTGGTGTGAACTTGAGGATAGATGCCATGCGCTTGCAGAGACATTTTGTTTGTAATACATATAAGATATATATAAATAACATACATTTAAACAGTACTTTAATAATCTTCATTTGGGTTGATGAAAATGGACGTATGTAAACATAACTGTTGTCTTAAGCATCTGATGAAGCTCTGAGGATGTTTCCCTCAAACTGAGCTTTATGGTCAGCTGTTCAGGTGAAAGTCTAGAGCCTCTGTTTAAATCCGTCACAGACGTGTGCTGGAGCCTTTACCTCTATCTGCTCATTGGACCGCGTTTGCTGCTCAGATTTACCTTTAAGTTTAAATCGTCTCATATTTCATGGTTTTCAGTGATAAATAGCCTAGAGGTCAGAGATTATTTTCAAACATCAGCTACAGTCACTATTATTGTGTTTGTTAAGTGTGGGACTGTACTGTGTGTGTGTGTGTGTGTCATTGTCAACAGCTTGCACACAAACAGGAAGAGGAGGAAGCTCAGTTCAGTGTTGTGTCAATGTGCGCATGTGTGTGTGTTTGTACAGGTTTATCTAAAAATATCCTGACTAAATTAAATGGCTCATAAATAGACCAAATCAAATTTGTCTTTAAATCTAATGTCACATGTTTGTTTAAGGGCTAAGTTTAGGGGGAGGGTTAGTGTTGGGGGATAGAAAATATCATTAGCCTGATATAAAATTAGTGGAAGTCTATGGAATGACCTCACTAATATAGTCAGTCAAACATATGTGTGTGTTCTTGTTTTTCTACCATTTTCTACCAAATGTCCCCACAAGGATAGTAAAATTCACACACCTACATTTTGCCAGCCAGCGATCCCCACCAGGGAAACACTGGGATTATTAAACACTGTTTTTTTGGAAATGTAAAAATGCAAAAGGTTTCCGTGAGGGTTAGGTTTAGGGGATATAATATATAGTTTGTACAGTATGAAAGTCTTTATGTGTATGGAAAGTCCCCACAAAGCTTGTAAAGTCCCCACAAAATTTGTGTGTGTGAGTGTTTGTGTTGTGTGTGTATGTGTGTGTGGACCAGTGCTGTTGTTTTAGTCACCTCTAATCTGCCACCAACCCATTGTTTCTTTTAGATGTGTGTGTGCTTCCTCTGAAAACAGCATGTGGCTCGTACCTAAACATGGCAGTGATCTCTGCTGTACCCTTTCACACTACTTCAACATATTTGATGGAGGATTTGAGTATACATTGTCAGCCTGTTAAAGCTGAATTCAGTAAAGCTAGAATCACTGCTCATAGACAAACAAGCTCACTGTAATTGGAGCTGCCCAGCAGGAGACAGAAATAGAAACAAAACAACCGACAAAACATTGACAAAAAGTTATACATCATTGGCCATTGGTTTTTAAAACATTAGCATAAAAGTTTTATTCTTAAATTGGTAGTAGACCATTTTACAAATTTACTTATGTACAAATATTAGTACAAATTTGTACTAATTTACTTATTTATTACATATACATGTATAGTTTGAATATTGTTCTTTTAACTAAGCAATACTATTAATACAAAAATGACGGACTAATTACTGGCTAATTTTAGGTACATTGTTACACACTAAACAACTAATGCAGGACACTTTTTGATTTTGGGAACTTGAGTCTCAAGTTTTTGAGGCCCAACCCACAGGTGCAGGACAGTTGCCCCACCCTAAACCCAAGACCCCTGATAGCCTGATCCTTATCTGTTCAGTCAGGTCTTCATAAGTCTAACCAACACAACTGAAACACTAGTCTTTTGTTTTAGTCTGTTTTTGTGTTTTAATGTAAACTTCTTTCAAATTTTGCTTATATTTCATTATGACTTATTTGGGCACTTTTAGCTGTCATCTGATTTTGGCAGAGTTTGTAAGGGGCAGACATTTCAGTTGAAAACTTTTAAACATTTTCTTGATATAGGATGAAACTAAGTTGTGACCATTTTCAGAAATGTAGTATAATAATATGGATTTATGAGGTGAGGAAATGTGTTCATGTCACTTGTATAAATAATAATGACAAGCTTTCCTATGACCACATGTGGAAAAACACATTATTTTGCTACCTTTGGGTCAAGTCAAAATATTTAATTTTTTTTATTAAACTTTTTTTGGATTTGTCAGTTTTCGTGTAATTAAATATTGGCTGAACATTGTAGCTTGTAAGCACTTTGTGTGCTGTTCATAAAAAAGTGATTGTATTAAAAAAACAACTTGTTCGGCTGGTTTACTATGCAGCGGAATTTCACCTAAAAAATGTTCATGTCCCATGATTGTCTGAGGGAGCACAAAAAAACAAATCATAGTTCTTTGTTGTAGGTGTACAACTGTCATTTTAGCATGATTTACATGTTAAACATGTTATATTTACATATAACATGGGCAAACTAGAATAATTGATTCATTTTATTTGCTTGAAATGTAATGTTTATCATGACATATGCTATGTCCATATAACGTCCTACACCTGCATTTCAACATAACTGTAGTTAAGGATTTCTGAGTTCCTGAGGTGAAGTGTGACTATTGTATTGGTATTGTTCTGTTTTTCCCAGCCATTGTATTGGTATTGTTCTGTTTTTCCCAGCCAGAGTTTGGAAATTCCTACTTTTTGGGCTAAATGGAAAAGTGCATTAACCAGACCATTCCTGCTTTAGAACCAGACCATTCTAAAGATCTGCTTTCCCGCAAAGTTACGTTTTACACCTAATAAAACATACCTGAACCACAATCAAGATCTTCAGGTTGTGAAAGTCAGGCAGGGATAAGAAAAATCTCAGCATAAAGGCTGATCTCTGAGCAGGTTTGATTACCCCTGATCTAAACATAAAGCCTACCTGATAGTGAGAGAGTGCTAAACTAGTTTATGGGCTGAGTGTCATTGTAGACGTTCAGTAGCCATCTGATTGACGCTTGTGAGCTTGCATGAAAAATGCAGAGAAGCCAGAATTTCATGTAGCTGCAGTTTTGCCAGAGGTGCAGTTCACTGAGGGTGGAGGAGAAATGAAATTGGTATGCCGCCGACTGTTTGTTGATTCTATGGAAACCAGAGCCTCTGCACTGCACCATGACTTTACCAATTGGTGACTGGCTCTTTCATTTAGATGGGGTGATGACTTTTTAAATTTTACTTTCTGTTGTATAGCAATGTGAATAAACCATCTTGATGTTACTGTTTTAGCAGAGATGATAGTAAATAAACAATGCTACTATAAGTGGTCCTGGCACTGAGCAAGCATTGTTATAGTTCTATAGGTTATATAGGCTATTATGCGAAACACACAAAATCAAAATGGAAAGTTGCATTTGTTATCCATCACTCTGCAGTAATGGATTTTTAAAGCTGAAGGCATTATTTTTATTTCTTGGTCAGGAGGATGGGTTGTACGTGTCACGGTCAGGTACAATGGTAATGGCTTAGTAGCCTAAACTGACCTGGACCCGTCTTTTATTTGAAAGCTAAACTCAGACCTGGCCAGGAGACACAGACCTGATCGGCACAGATTTCACAGCTTCTTATAAACACAGCTTCTTATAAACAGCTTCTTATAAACAACAAATAAAAAGTTGTGTCTTTCCTAATGTAACATTAGTATGTTACATTAGGAAAGACACAACTTTTTATTTTCACAACTTTTAAAAGACGGGTCCAGGTCAGTTTAGGATAAGACATATGGCATTATGGCATTTTCTCGGTTCTGTATGGATTCGGGTCCAACTTTACAATAGCAGATGGACCAGGTTGGTTCCCCGTATCACATTCCAATGTCTCCAAAATAGGGCACAAATTTTTGGACTCGTGAAGACCTATGCTCCACCTAGATGTGCTCAGTACACACCAGAAGGTCACCATTAGTACCATTAGCACATCATCCGGTGTTAGCACCACTAACTGCGTAAATACTGTAGCTTTTCTAGTAACAAGTAACTAGAATCAAATGTGTTTACCCTCAATAGCTTAGAGAAAATTTTATTAGATTTAGTTAATGGGTTTGGAAGGCTCATGCAAATGAAGCGTTTCAACAAGATTTTTCACTGGTTCATTAGATTTTTTTAAAGAAACCATGTGCATTGACATTGAAAACATTGTTTGTTACATTTCGCTGTAGAGCTGCAAAAACAAATCAAAATTGATAAAAATTGCTAATGGAAATCCTGATAATAAGATTGATGAGATTTTATCAGTGTAGTTAGTTATATGAAAAGATATTACTGTCTTTGTCAGGGTCCTGTCTTACTGCTCGGAGTATTTCTTGATTATCTTGCCAGGATCCTGACATACCCTGTATTTAGTGTCAGAGCGTGCTGTTTGGATCCTGACTCCTTCTTGTCTGGGTTCTTGTTTCTTGGAGTTGGGATCTTCGTCTTGTGTGGAAGCACATGGCCTCTGTTTTGTTTACATTTGCCATGTGCTCTCCGGTCTTGCGCCCTTGTTCTCTTGTCTTGTCAGCGCTCATTTCGCGCACCTGTTAATCGTTTGTCTTTGTGCTATTTAATGCCCCCGTGTTTTCTGTCTTGTGCTGGTTCGTCTTGTATCTTGGCTCGTTTGTATCGTGGTTCCTTTGTATCTTGGCTCGTTTGTATCATGGTTCCCTTGTATCTTGGTTTGTTTGTTTTCCTGGTTTCGTGGAATATTGCAATGTGCATTTTTGTAATTTGTAACTTTGTATCTTGCAACTTTGTTTCTTGCCAAGTTTACTAGTCTTTGTCCTGTTGTGTTTTTTTGCACTGTTTTTGAGTCATTGAGTTTTTTGAGTTTAGTTTCAAGCCTGTGTTTTGGTTTTCATTTTGCCCCCTCGCGGGTTCTTGTTTTGTTCTTGTTAATAAAGACTTTTTTCAGTTACACGCTGTCTGCGCTTGGGTTTGTTTCTCCCTGGCTGACACTCTTAAATAGCCACACATACATTATTGACATACCTTTTGTATTTAACTTGTAGTAAAGCTAACCATTTCCAACTTTAGTTCAATGAACCTTTAGATTGTCAGTAACCTGTAGTTTGATAAAATACCGTTTCAAAGTAGTAATTCCTTGAAAATAGTCGGCCTCAGAATGAGGAGTGTTACGTGTTAACATCAGGTTTGGATGAACATGCGGCTTTGAACATCAGTGGGTACAAAAGTTGTTTTTGACTGAAGCTAAATAAACAGAGGTTTCTCTCATAACTGTGTGTAATGTTGGTGCTGTGTTCTGCAGTCACATTGAGAAGATCACCACATGGCATGACCCTAGAAAGAGCATGACCCCCTCCATGAACCAGATGAGTCTGCACAACCAGGCCTCCAATACCAGCTCCATACAGCAGCGCTCCATGGCCCTATCTCAACCCAACCTTGGTAAGTCCACATGAACACACACACACCTTCTTAATCAGCTGAGATTTACCCAGAAAACAGCACACTCATTCAGACAAATGGATTAGAGACATATCTGATTTAAAAGCATAATTAGTGCTGTAGCACTGTGTGGTCCACAAATTACAAAACCTCGGGTGCTAATGCCTCATTGGCAAAAGAACTTAACTGCTTCTTTGTCCGCTTTAAAGTGAGAGTGACAGAAACGCCCACACCACCCACAGCCGCATCCAATGTACTTGCATCTCTATTCACAGTACAGGAACACAGGCTGAGGAATGTGCTCGAAGCTGTTAACCCAAGGAAGGCTGCAGGCCCAGATGAAGTGACAGAAAGGGTACTTTGAGAATGCACAGACCAGCTCTCTGCAGTCTTTAGAAAGTTACTTGCTACTGCCTTGCACACAGCATTGCTCCAACTGGAACATTGAGGGAAAATATGTGAGGATGCTTTTTATTGCTTAAAGCTCAGCATTCATCAGTCATCCCTGACAGACTGACTGGACTCTCCTCATAGATCTACCACTGGATTAATGACTTCCTGAACAGCTGCCCTCAGATGGTTAGGTTAGGCCCCTATTTCTCATCCACCTTAACTCTCAGCACAAGTGATCCACAAAGCTGCATGCGAGTACAACCTATTCTACCTACACTCTCATCAAATTAGCAGATGACACAGCCATTGTTGGACTCCTCTCAGGAACAAACGAAACGGTTTACAGAGATTAAATCCAGAGACTGGCAGCTCATCAAAGACTTCTGCTAATGTCCTTCTTTTGCCGTTCTTCTATTGCTGTCCTATCTGTGATTCTGCTGGTTGAGCTTTCCCAAACACTTTTTTAAAATTCTATAGTTTAGATCTTTCTTCCACACCGGGTTCTTGTGTCCTTTTATCCTAAGCTGTGCCCAGACAGACTTCACCCCAGGATAAATTCTAGGCTATGTGGAGCAGTGGGTATTTCATTCCCCAAACTCACACAGCGCAAGTTCTCCGAAAGGGAAGGAAATGACTGTATGTCACAGGTTCTGTACTTTCTCTTTGTGTTCCATTGTTTCTTGTGTTCCATGATCAAGTTAGTGTTAAGGTGCATGTTTCACTGTGTTCCTCCTGAGTTTTTGTGCATTAAAGACTATTTATGTTTATTCATCGTCTTGTTGAGATTCTTAATATAACCACCTGTGACACTATAGTCATAAATTACTTATATTTCTGTCATAACTGTACATACTGGGGAAGGAGGGGTTCTGTGAGGGGTCATATTACACTTTAATAAAGCTTGCTGACAGCAGATCTGCAGACTTTTAAAACATTAGGTTTGTTGACTGTCATGCACGAGATTTTCTGCAGTTTGTTTCTGTGTTGTTTGCTCTGAGTGTCATGACGCTAGTACCAGAAATTACTTCCAAATGTGCTTTCTTTCTTTGCCTTTTTTCTTTTTAAATCCTGCTGTGTGATGAAATGGAAAAAAAGGTGTGCCTATGCTCTGTTGGTGGTGTAGAAATAGATTCCACAATGGAGGAGAATGTGTTTGTATGGAAGAAAGATTTGTACAGTACGAATATCTCACATAAAGACTTACATGCATAGTTCAATGTTGTCTCCAGTCACACAAGACAAATGATTGAACTAAAGTTAAAGTGAAGAGTATGGAAGGTCCGAAGTATCCATTGTGTCTGGGTCATATATTTTTCAAAATCACAAGAGTCTATTTTTAGAAGAATAGACTCTTGTGAAAGAAAACACATTTTTAGATTTTTTCACCTGACCTTATTTCAATGGCAAATCAAGGTAGCACATATTTAATTCTTCACCAATTAAAACAGCTGTAAAGGTGAGAAATTAAGATACAGCAATCATACAGCTTAAAAAACGTATTTACAAAAAATCTTAAAACATCTTAAACGGTGAAGTGACATTTGAGCTGAAGACAGTAACTGTCTACTCTGTTTAGGGTTTAAGCACATTTAAAGCCCCTCCTTTTATCAGTAGTTTACTGTGATGCACAAAAAAGTAGACTTTGTTTCTGTCTGAACTTTACCTGTGTTTTAATCTGAATAAAGAAGAACCTGTTCTTCTCGTTCAGACGGCAAGTTCTCGCAGAACTTCTGTTACTAAGCTCAACCGTTCTGATCTTTCAATGACAGAAATCTGTGACTCAAACCAAACCCTTACAATCCCACAATTCTTTGTGCCTCCCTTCTTCCTTTCTGCCTGAAGTTTTCCGGCCTTTAAGAACATTCTGAGGAAGTGTTAGAATGACTAGGGCCTCCACCTACTCTTGTTAAGAAGGGAATCGGTTTGTTTTCATGGATATTTTTCATTGCTTTTCCTCTTTACAACAAGGCTTGTCATCATGCTAATCATCACATTCTCATTTATTTTACCACAAAACATTTGTTTGAACCCTCATTTGAACATATCAGCAGTAGGTTGTCCTTACCACTTACACTAAAGTCTAAAGCAGAAGTGTTAGACTGTGTAATTGTCTGCTGTGTGGAAAACAACCTGCAATACTTTTAACTTATGTATTTTTACACGATTTTTCATGCTTTTAAAAATGAGCTGTAGGGTAGGACTTGATTATATCTTGATTTGATTGGACCGTGGATGTTGGGCTGTAATTTTATTGGTTAATGTTCTTTTCCGTCTCACAAGAGTCGCATTTTCAACTGCAAGGTTATGAGCAGCGATAAAGCGAGATTTAGGTTAGATTTAAAAAAAAATGATTATGCAGTTAACAAACATTTTGTCTTTTAAATAATTTGCACTAATAAATAATGTGCAGTAAGACAAGGAACAATATTAAGAAAGTCATTTTAATCAATTTGGATTTCATGTTGACCTTAAGGACTAGTTTTGTCTGTTCAAACAAACCAAGAGTAAACCAGGTGTTCTCCAGGCCTTGTATAACAAGTAACACACTAGGTCAAGCACACATCTTTGGTCATGACTCAATAGTACTAGTCAGGCAGCTGGCTGATCTTTAGCTGTTGTACTGTTGCTAAACAGGAGAGTTACCCGAGGGTTGGGAACTGGCCGTCACCCCTCAGGGAGAAACGTACTTCATTGACCACAAAACCCAAAGCACCTCATGGCTGGACTCACGCGTGGGTGAGTAATGCCTTTTAGACTGTCTGGTGTTCAATCAGCCCAGTATCTTAATGAGTCTGATTCATTTTCACACATCATGGCCACCATACCACCCCCCAACATACACATTCCAATTCCACAATTCACTTTCACAATTGCAGTCCCTCTTATCTAAGCACATGAAACAGCATGAGTGAAGAAATTGCTGCTCTGGTGTGATTAGCATGTTTTCTTTAGTGAAATGATCTAGAGATGATTTGTGGTACATTTGTTCTGTTGTGTCACTAACAACAAAGCATATGAATCTGCGCACTGTTTGGCAGCATCTGTGCATTGCAGATGACTGCTTGAGTGATGCATGTGGAACATGCTGCTCTAGCTTCTCTCACACTCATGTTTTGTCACAGTTTACTTTTGACATTAGTGTAAATATAATCAAAGCAAACAAGTCATCAAAATGATCAGAGCTAGCTCACTTTAGAAGGTACACTGGTATTAAACATTGCTTAAGGGGCAGATCAGGGTCATGGTTTGCATACTGTCTACCCTGTGTTACTGTAGGTTTAAATCTGTGCATTTCAAATGACAGTATGATAAATGTAAATGTAATATTACATTTAAATTGTGTGATATAGAAAACCCTTCAGTTTACCTCACACAGCTCATTTTACATGTTTCTTTTACAAAAACGTTAATAATGCATTGATAATAATTTAGGAGTGTTATTTTCCTGTCAATCATTAACATGCAAATTCATAAAAATGTTTTAATTGAAATCTTTTCATTATCACTATAACTCACATGCTCGGCCAAGTTTTTTCATAATCACAGTGCTGCAGAAATAGGCATAACAAAGACTCAACACAACATAGTGCTACCTGCCCAGTCTGTTTGCTTTGTTAAAGATTTGATGTTCTATATACTGGGACCCAATGAGGGTCCTGTGTACAGCATTCTTCCCAGATAAATGCACTGGAAAGTGTTCATATGACCTTTAAACTACTAAGCCCCTATGAGATGATACTTCTCTTTAATATCATCTTATGCAAGCTTTATAATAAAATGCAAAAGTAAATCATATTAATATGTTTATAATTGTGGTAGAAGTGGCACTTGTGTGTCTATTGTAAGTGTTCTGTCTGTTGTAAAGGCTCAGGAACTGTTGTTGGACAGGAGCGCCTTGTTAATGCCTTGTTGATGTTTCTCTTGTTACTGTCTTATCTGTTGACCCTACCGGACAGCTGATGAGCATTCTGGGAAATCAATGCAACAAGAAACGTCTCGGTAACCCTTGTTCCCTGAAGGAGGGAATGGAGACATTACGTCAATGTACTGACATATGGGGTCTTGCTTGAGGCCCTATCACCTTAAAGTAGTAGAAAAATGCGCAGTGAACATTGGCCTAAAAAAGCCAATGAGCATTGGGCAGAAGGAGTTACAGTCACGCCTACCCGGAAGCGGGAGTAGGTAGTAGTGTAAAATAGTAGAAGTAGTAGTAGTGTATAAAGCCAGCCGCAGCTCGCTTTCAGTCAGGTTTATGCTGAGGAGCAGAGATGTGTCAGCGGTGCCCAGTCAGCCGTGAATCAGGCTTTTAGGCGGGATGTAACATAACCAAAATGTTCCCTTTCAGTCAATCATGTTCAACATTACACCAATGTACTGATGTATGGGGTCCCTATGGAAAGCACCACAAGTTACCCATGTTATGGGCTAAGGAAGCAAGTACGGGGGAGAGGGGTCTCTGTGCAGGTCCTACCTGGGATGGCACCACTGTCAACAGAGAGGGGCAGCATTGAAGCGTCAAGGGAAAGACACAGGTTGACTGACAGGGAAACCGTATCGTAGAGAATACACATATAGGATTACAGAGGGGGAATCACTACATATGGGGGCCACATAGCCAGGCCTGGGTCTCAGGATAACATGAGAGTAGGCAGGCCCGAACTCTAGGCACGAGACGCTGAGTGACAATGCTTGCAGGTCCCCAACCCTCTTGATGGAGGCGAGCACGGTCAGGAGTGCTGTTTTATGACACAGAGTCTTCAGCTCGACTGACCCAAACAGCTTGAAAGGGACTCCCTATTTTCAAGCATAGAGCTGATGGGGCAAACGCAAGGGTTTTCCCCACAGTAACAACACCAGTCAGTGAAAAGGCACAAACTTCAAAGCCCGTCTGGTAGGAGCATTTTGCCTCCGTGTCCCACTCATGGAGGTTTTAGAGGTTGGGGCACGGATGCCAGATAATGCGCGGTCCCTGAAAAAGAAGGGCCTTTCTCAAGGGAGTCTGGCAGAGAGGGGTTGTAAGGAGCATAAGGTCCGAAAACCAGGTCTGGTAGACCAGTTCTGCACAACCAGCAAGACTGCTCCACATCCTTTGGACTTACTCCTCTTCGGTCCAATCCTTACAACAGAGCCTGTTTTCCAATCCTTACACCTGGACTCTTCTACTACGAAGCCATGCTGTTGTAATGGATGCATTATGCGGTTTAGCATTGTCTTGCTGAAATATGCAAAGCCTTCACTGAAAAAGACCATTCAGGCACCTGCATGGGATCATATGTTCTAAAATCCGTATGTACCTCTCAGCGTAATGGTGCCTTTCCAGATATGTAAACTGCCCATGCCATAGGCACTAATGCAACCCCATACCATCAGAGATGCAGGCTTTTGAACTGTGCACTGATAACAAGCTGGATGGTCCCTCTCCTTTTTAGTCTTAAGGATGTGGCGTCTATGTTTTTCAAACAATTTCAAATTTCGACTCGTCTGACCACAGAACAGTTTTCCACTTGGCCTCTGTCCATTTAAAATGAGCTTTGGCCCAGAGAAGACGGTGGCGTTTCTGGATTGTGTTCACATATGGCTTCTCCTTAGCATGATGGAGCTTTAACATGCATTTGTGGATGGCATGGCTAACTGTGTTTACAGACAATGATTTGTGGAAGTGTATCGAGCCCATGCAGTGATTTCCAAGACAGAATCATGCCTGTTTTCAACAGCCTGAGGGCCCAAAGATCACGGGCATCCAATATTGACTTTCAGCCTTGTCCCTTGTGCACAGAGATTTCTCCAGATTCTCTGAATTATTTGATGATATTATGAACTGTAGATGATGGGATATTCAAAGTCTTTGCAATTTGTCATTGAGGAACATTATTCTGAAATTGTTTGTAGATGCAGTTTTTTGCAGATGAACCTCTGCCTATCTTAATTTCTGAGAGACTCAGCCTTCTAAGATGCTCTTTTTATACCCAGTTATGTTACTGACCTGTTGGCAATTAGCCTAATTATTTGCAAAACCCTCCTCCAGCTAGTACCAATTACTTTTTCAGCCTTTTGTTGCCCCTGTCCCAACTTTTTTGAGAGGTGTTGCTGCCATCAAATTTAAAATGAGTTAATATTTTGCATGACAACATTTGATATGTTGTCTATGTTCTAGTGTGAATAAAATATGGGTATATGAGATTTCTGTTTTTATTTACATTTTACGCGCATCCCAGCTTTTTTTGAATTGGGATTGTATAATGCAGTGTCTTAATAGATACTGTCATAGTATTTTTGTACTGCTTTTTTGTGAATAACAGGAGTTACAAAAACATTTAAAAGTAAAACATATGGGGTGAAAATGTCCTTTGCTACAACGTGCTAAAAATATTATTATTTCCTGTTTGTATTTTTGTTTTGTGTTTGGAATAACACACTTTGGTGATGTTTTGACAATTGTGTGTGTTGGACTAAAGCCAGTGCTTCTGTGGTTCAGCTAGTGAGCACGAGTGATGGACAGTGTTAGCTCTTTTTTATCTAACCATAAAAGGCAGTGCTTGCTTAACCTTCATCTCCACTTTTGCCAAATCGTCCTGATGTAAATACATTTTTGAAAATCTCATAAAGAAAGCAGACCATGGCAACTATCAGTTCCTGCAAAGTTTCAGTTGTAGATTTTAATTCTGGTCTTCACATTCTTTACACAGTTTGGTGGTGTGTCTCGACAACTTGAGGGGGTTTATTACTCATATGATTGTTCATATGTTGTCTTCCTGTGCAGAGGCCAGTTGAAAATGTCTTTAGCTTGTCTGTTAAAAAATGACTGTGTATAAAGATAGAGTTATATCTCCCTATATATAGAGTGTACGGCGTCAATATTACTTACTGTTACTGTTACAGTAATATTACTGTTGTTCAGTTAGAGGTTTGAACCAGCACTAAGCTCTACGTGTAATTTGGTTTTGCTACACACATTAATGATCTTAAATCTTGTGCAGCATAAGAAAAGCTATTAATCTTAAATCAAATCGTTAAGAAAAATAAAGGATTATAAAATGAAAATCTAATAAGATCTTTTGACTTCAGCCATTAGACAGGCAGCCACTCAGAACGCTTTAGCAACCACACAGCAATGCAGTGGCAACCACTCTAGCATCATGGTGGTGTCACACTGTTTTTATTTTAGTTGGCATGTCAAGTTAAAGCTTTTAAAAAAACATCTGGAGAGCCATTTCCATTCCATTATGCAAAGCATCTTGTTTGTACAACACACATATTTTCAGACAAAAATATATGTTGTGTGTGTGTGTGTGTGTGTGTGTGTATTTGTGGCTGTGTTTGTCCTCATACAAACTAATAAATAAAGCACCCTTGTGTGTTATTGGCATTAAGATTATGACCTACATTTCCTTTTGAACCCTATCTTGGCTAATCTAGACTGTTGTCTCAGCATAAACTGCACATTGACATTATGGACCTGTAATATAGCCAACGGGCCCTTAAATGTGGAACATGTCAAGAGATAGGTATGTCTAAACTTGGGTGTAACTCTTACAAACTCAAGCAAACCTTGTTTAATTGCTAGGAAATGTAAAATACATTTAAAATGTTTTTAATGATTTAATATCATAAACCTTACAGACTGTGTGAACTCCAATGATCAGTTATTTTACAGTAGTGCTTAGTGTCTGTCCAGACCTGTGCGTAAAGCCTGCCAGTCAGATTAGAGCTTGTCAGATCATGAAAGTTGTGCCATTTTTCAGTCATGGTTCATGTGTCTGCTTAGATTCGCTCTAGTTGTGATGTAAAGCATGTTTGTTGTATGTTTCCTGCAGTAATGAACCAGCAAGCCCAACAGCAGCACCTGCAGCAGACACAGGCGCAGACGCTAGGCTCTCAGCAGCAGACCCCTCAGCCTGCCATGATGAACATGAGCGCCCAGCAGCACCAGCAGAAGATGCGTCTGCAGCGCATCCAGATGGAGCGAGAGCGCATTCAGAGGAGACAGGAAGAGCTCATGAGACAGGTGCTTGTGCTGGACAAAAATACTCACTTTACACAATTGTCTGAACACTGTCATTGGTCTTCGACAAATGGTCCCGCCCCAAACTCACACTTTGTTTAAGGCACTGATTATGTTATGATGGGCTGGTGAGAGTGCACGAATAAGCAAGAATGTTTTAAAAGCACCACAGCACCAAAGCACCAGCATAGACCCTTCTTCCACTGATATGGTCACGAGAGTCTGCAACCTCTTTGAGAATTAAGTATATTATTACATTACCTGCTCACAAACAAGCATGACACACAGTATTTGTAGCCATATTAAATATCCAAAGTCTTAATTTTCCATATTCATGATAACATTATCTTGTGATGGTAGTTTTAAGTCTCCAGTCCAGTGCAGAGTCGATTTTTTTCCACTTCTGGATCTGTATTGGGTAACGCTGGAATAGTCCTAGACTGATGAGATCCACAAAGTTCAAAACTGCTAACTTGTTTTGAATGTTGCTAGAACTTTCAAAATAGAATTTTTTTATATTTTTTTATATTTGTGTTACAGTGATAGGAAAACAATAGGGAAACATTATTACAACCTAAGATTGGTAACTGGATAATCTTTAATATCCTTAGCTGTTGACATGAGAAAAAAGAAAGAGGGTTTCTTGACACCTTAAGACAGTCCTGCCGTATTTGTCCAGTGAAATTCAATAACACTTTCAGTGAACTTTGACACCCCCCAGTGATGCTGACGATTGTGTGTTTAGGCTAGAGTCGGCAACATAAATCAAAGCTCAGGTTTATACAGATGATTAAAACAAGTTTTAAGTGTGAGGAAAACACAAGCAGGTCAGTTTACTAAAGCAGACAGACCTCACACAGCTTGTGTTTATATTCAACATTTCTGACTCTGCTAACTTGCTTTTGTGTGCACATCGTGTGCATGTGTTTATAGAGACCACAGATGAAAAAAATCAGTTATTAAACCATTGAGTCAGACATCAGTTTCAGATACTGAACATTTTCCACTGTGAATTCCTGCAGATGTTTGTGTGAATGCACTCCACCCTGAAACTTGTGCAAAGAAACAATGATATATTAACTGATCTGATTCACACGTCACTGCATACTGCCAAAATATCAGCATATAAAGGCCAGAAATAATGGTGGATAAGACACTATCACAGAGGTTTCTTATTTAATCATTTCACTTTTATTGACAGAGCTCTTTGTACAGAGACATTAGCTGTTTATCTGTTACAGTAACTGCTGTGTTCAGCGGAAGAGCAAGTTGATCACATTGATTTAAGATTACAAAGACAAAACAATAAAAAATCCTCAAGGAACATGCATTAGTAGGGATACACCGCTGACCACTGTTTTGGCTGAAATGCGGTTTTGGGTAAGAGAGAAAATAAGATAATATTGATTTGAAGTTTAAAAGTTATTTTGAGGTCAAGTTCTCTGCACATCTTCATATTGTGTTTAAATGCCTAGATGGTATTGTTGTGTTGAAGTGACACAAATTAAATGAAATAATAACTTCTTTAACATTAAGTATTTTAACATTAATAATATTTATAGTTGGTTATTTAGAACAAAGGCTAATTTAAAATATACAGTCATGTGAAAAAATTAGGACACCCTATGTATTTTTGCCTGTGTATTTTTGTAACATTTTTGCAACATTTTGGATATATGGATATTTAACCTCAGTTTTAACAATACAGAGAGATTAAAGTAATATATCATATTATTATTATATAATATATTTATAAGCAATTAAAACTGAAGAGGGGATTTTCTGTAAAATGTAATTCCACAAAATGCAAATTCTAACTGAGGCAAAAGTTAGGACACCCTCACATGTATTCCCTCTTAAAATAGCTCAAATCACACACAGGTGCACATAATTAGTAGATTGTTACTCAGAATTTTGAATGAGGTTTGCCCTATCTAAACCTCGGACATTTATTTGGTGTGCTCCTGACTGTTGAAGTGAGAGTGAGCACCATGGTGAGAGCAAAAGAGCTGTCAGAGGCCTTCAGAAATAAAATTGTAGCATCCTTTGAGTCTGGTAAGGGATTTAAAAAGATCTCAAAAGATTTTGTAATCAGCCATTCCACTGTCCGGAAGATCGTCTACAAGTGGAGGGCTTTCAAAACAACTGCCAACATGCCCAGGTCTGGTCCCCCCGGCAAGTTCACCCCAAGAGCAGACCGCAAGATGCTAAAAGAGGTCTCCAAAAACCCTAAAATGTCATCTCGGGATCTACAGCAGGCTCTGGCTACTGTTGATGTAAAAGTCCATGCCTCTACAATCAGAAAGACACTGCACAAGTTTAACTTGCATGGGAGGTGTGAAAGGAGGAAACCTTTGCTCTCTGAGAGAAACATCAAGGCCAGACTGATATTTGCCAGAGAGAATGTTGACAAAGACCAGGACTTCTGGAATAATGTTCTTTGGACAGATGAGTCCAAAACTGAATTATTTGGACACCAGAGCAGAGGACATGTTTGGCGTAAACCAAAGACAGCATTCCAGGAAAAGAACCTCATACCAGCTGTGAAGCATGGAGGTGGAAGTGTCATGGTTTGGGACTGCTTTGCTGCAGCAGGACCTGGTCAGCTCACCATCATAGAATCCACCATGAATTCTACTGTGATTTCTATCAGAAGGTGCTTGAAGAACATGTGAGACCATCGGTTAGAAAATGAAAGCTGAAGCGGAACTGGACCATGCAACATGACAATGACCCAAAACATACTAGTAAATAAACCAAAGACTGGCTGAAAAGGCAGAAATGGAGAGTCCTGGAATGGCCGAGTCAAACTTGAAAAGGGCTGTACATGCAAGAAACCCCTCAAACATCTCACAGCTGAAAAAATTCTGCATTGAGGAGTGGGGTAAATTTTTCTCAGACCGATGTCAGAGACTGGTAGAAGACTACAAGAAGTGTCTCACTGCAGTTATTTCAGCCAAAGGAGGTAACACTAGCTATTAGGGTCTAGGGTGTCCTATCTTTTTCCTCAGTTAAAATAGGCATTTTTGTCGAATTACATTTACAGAAGATCTTGAAAAGACTTTTCTTCAGTTTTAATTGTTTAGTTATATTACTTTAATCTCTCTGTATTGTTAAAATTGAGACTAAATAGCCAAATATTAAAAAATGTTATGTACAAAATGTACAAAATACACATGCTTTCACAGGGTGTTGTAATTTTTTCACAGGACTGTACATTTTTGGGTTTCGTCCCAGTGTGTCCACAATTATCAGTTTTGTTGCATAAAATAGTTGGAACTCTCTGTGAATTTGGTCAGGTTACAGTTTTGTCTTTATTTCTCCAGGAAGTGGCACTCCGACAGCTGCCCATGGACTCTGATAATATAGCCACTGTTGCACCGTCCATCAGTTCTTCTCCCATGACGCAGGGCAACATGCCAAACAGCAGCTCAGACCCCTTCCTCAACAGGCAAGTGTCCTCTTCATCAGCTCAGTGATGTCATGGTAGATATATTCAGATTCTGTGAGAAATGTGTCTGTGTGTGTCCACAGTGGGCCGTACCACTCTCGAGAGCAGAGCACAGACAGTGGGCTCGGGATGGGCTGTTACAGCATCCCCACCACCCCTGAGGACTTTCTGAACATGGAAGAGATGGACACAGGTACAGCAGATAACATGATGTCACCACACAGCAAACACATTAATCACATGAGAAAGATGAGAGATTGTAATTTGGGGTACACAACAGTGATTGGTATTGTTTTTAAAAACGTGCACTTTGAAAGCTGTTTTTAAAAGTTAGGCCTCTAAAATGCCGTTGTTGTTGTAAATTAACAGAAAAAACAGTTCCCTTTCGAGGGAACTTGACGCTGCGTCAGCTTGGCGCTATGGGAAACACGTTTCAGGCGTGCCCGAGTCTGAAAACGCGTAAAATCAGGCCTATTTATAGGCAGGTCAAGGTCATGTGACGTAGCATTGCACGCCACAAACCCTTTAAAAGGCGCCTACAAAATACATCATGAGCTTCTTGTCTTCAGAAAGCCTGTTTGTCTGCACGTTAGTCAGGTCTGAGTGTGAGGGGAAAAAAAACTTTTCTCAAAGACCCCCCCAAGGCAAAATGTTTCATCCCAAATCTATTGGTTAAGGATGGTAATGGTTATGCGCTGAGGGCTTCGTACCCTTTCTATGTGGATCAGACCCTGGTTTCTCAACTTGGGCCCCATTTTTGGCTAAGGAAAAATGGTTTTATCCCAAAATCCATCCGTTAGGATGGTAAGGGGTAAGCGCCAAGTGCTTCATACCCTTTCTATTTG